>PPJE01000025.1:0-171749 GCA_003707475.1 Geotrichum albidum
GAACTGGTGCTGCCACTAACTATGCTGCTACAGGAACTGGTGCTGCTTCCAACTCTGGCGCCGCTTCTAACTCTGGTGCTGCTACAGGAACTGGTGCTGCCACTAACTCTGGTGCTGCTACTGGAACTGGTGCTGCTTCTAACTCTGGTGCTGCTACTGGAACCGGTGCTGCTTCTAACTCTGGTGCTGCCACTGGAACTGGTGCTGCTTCCAACTCTGGCGCTGCTTCTAACTCTGGTGCTGCTACTGGAACTGGTGTTTCAAAAAGTATTTCACATCCTTCTACATTTTCAACTGTCACAGGCTCTGCTGCTCCTTCTCCCACTGGCGGTAATAATGGTGGTAACAACGGTGGTAACACTGGTGGTAACAATGGTGGAAATGATGGATCTAACAATGGTGGTAACAACGGTGGTAACACTGGCGGTAACACTGGTGGTAACAATGGTGGAAATGATGGATCTAACAACGGTGGTAACAACGGTGGTAACACTGGCGGTAACACTGGTGGTAACACTGGTGGAAATGATGGATCTAACAACGGTGGTAACAACGGTGGTAACACTGGCGGTAACACTGGTGGTAACACTGGCGGTAACAATGGTGGAAATGATGGATCTAACAACGGTGGTAACACTGGCGGTAACAATGGTGGAAATGATGGATCTAACAACGGTGGTAACACTGGCGGTAACACTGGTGGAAATGATGGATCTAACAATGGTGGTAACAATGGTGGTAACACTGGCTCTGGATCAGGATCTCAACCTTCGAACACTGGCTCCGTATCAGGATCTCAACCTTCAAACACTGGCTCCGTATCGGGATCTAAACCTTCTAATACTGGCTCTGGATCAGGATCTGTACCCACTTCTGACATTCCCCAAGTTAATGGATCTACTAAACTCTCCATCTCTAGTGCTTTAGTAGTCGCCTGCATTTCATTCATGTTCCTCTAAGAAACCTTCACGATATTTTTTATTTATTCCCCTTCTCTTTGATTTCATGAACAATGGTATCTGATTGATTGATATCCAGGTCATTTCTTAAATATTTTTTCCAATACATTTCAATAACAAAATAAATACTGAATGTTTTTTTTAAAATTTCTCCCGGATGCGTTGATAGATCTAAAGTCCATTTTTTGATCTACACAATTTTCAAGTAGCTCCACGTTAATATGCAATTTAATGCTATTCTCGAGACTTAGTTGGCCAAGCGCTGAGTTGACAGTTGCAGGATGTGCCTCTCTATGGTAGGGGACATTTTCAAAATGAAAATTTTATTTCCTTCGCTCCCAGGCAGCTTGATACAGTTCAACATTTGATTGATATAAACCAGTATACACGACTTACCAATTATGGTTATACCTCTTGAAAAGTACAATGATCTTGTCCATTGGATGGTGAAGAATAAAGTTCAATTCAGTTCACTCCTTACAGTGAAGGATTCTCCTCTTGGAGGGATTGGTGTTTTTGCAAGAAGTAATATTCCTGAAGATAGTTTATTACTAGCGGTCCCAAAGAATTCCATTCTGTGTCCTGTTAGTTCTGGTATCGCTAATTTACTTGAAGATGCTGAATTAGAGGGCATGCTTGCTTTGACGCTGGCATACATGTATGAACGAAGTTTAGGAACAAGCTCGCCTTGGTACGCTTATTTAGAAACAATCGAAGAAGAAGGTCCTGATGTTGCCATTATTCCAAAGTTTTGGGATCCCAAAGAACAAGAACTTTTGGCTGGAACTGAAGTTGAATACTTGGGTGGTCTTGATGCAGAAGAAGTATCTGGTGTTTATGAAGAAGAAGTGCTGCCTTTCATCGAGAGTAATAATTTGTTTTCAGAGCAACCTCAATTGAGAACATATGAAGCTTATAAGAATGCTTTAGTAGCGGTTTCAAGCAGAGCTTTTGAGGTTGATGCTTATAGGGGACTTTCATTAGTTCCCGGTGCGTGTTTGTTCAATCATACGAATGACGAAGATGTTCATTTCGAATCTTTAGATGCTGTCTGTCCAGTTTGTGGAGATGGTAATTTCTGTGAACATGCCTTAGATAGAATGCATAGAGGAAAGTTTCATGATGAATTTGATAGTCTTGATGGAAATGATCATACTCATGCTCATGAAGGAAGTCCCTCCACTGGTCATGACGATTATTCTGCAGACGAATCTAGCGAGGATGAAAATGTAGAAGAAGAAAATGAACAAACTGAGCTTTCATTAGAAGGTATTTCAGATGAAAGTGAGGAAGAAGAAGAAGATTTTGAAGATGTAGATGATGATATGGAAGAAGATGAAGAGTTTGACGACGAAGAGTTTGACGATGAAGAAGAAGAAGACTATAGCGATGAAGATGCAGATTCCAGTGATGAAATTGATACATGTGACATTATTGCTATTAAGGATATTCCTGTGAATAAAGAAATTTACAATACCTATGGCGAACTTTCGAATGGTGTTTTACTTTCAAGATATGGATTTGCCCTGTGGGATAATGAGCATGAGACAGTTAGTTTAGGACAAGAAGTTTTGAATTATGTGAAGAATTCTGACTTTAAAAAGCGTACATCATGGTGGGCTGATCATTTTTATCGCATTATTTTTGGGATTTCACCTGAAGAGTGGTCAGAAGAAATTTATGAAGATGAAGGTGATGAAGATCAAGTTCCACCACCATCTCCAGATAGCATTACTTGGATTGAGATATTAGATCTCTTTTCAAACGGAATTCCTTCACCTGGACTAATGGCCGTTTTATATTTGTTATCATTGACGGTACCTGAATACGATGCATTTGTTTTCAAGGTTGAGTCAGGAGATTATGATTCTATTTCATTCAACAATAGAGGACTTAATTTGTTGAAGGAGCTTTTAGAGATTCGAAGTTGTCGATACAATGATGGGAACATTACATCATCTGAATACAAGAAGATTTTGAAATCTTTAGGAAACGATCAACAACGAGAGAAATTGGCAGTTATTGTAAAGGGAACAGAGAAGTTAGTGATTGAGCGGACCAGAAAGTGGACACAAAAGGCAGGTAAGAAATAATTTTTAAAGATTCTCAAGATTTTCAAGAAATAAGATTCTCAAGATTTTTTAGGAATGTTTTGATGATTTCTAAGATTTCTTAGATTGCCAGATTCTCAATAATGAAATAGACGTATAGAACTTGTGATTTACTTGATTTGGAATTCATTATATAATATATATTCCACTTACGGTTAGTCTAGATTTTGAAAAAACTATAAAAATGAGAAAGCATTTTTGAATTCAATTTTCTACACTTCACTATATAATGGTTTCTCCAACTGTATACTCATATCCTGAATCTTCTCAAGTAGCTGATGCAGTTGCATCGAAGGTAATTCAATTGCAAAATGCTGCCATTGAGCAACGAGGAACGTTTAATATAGCCTTATCTGGTGGTAGTCTTGTAAGTGCTTTGCGCAAAGGATTGCTCAATCATGCTGAGATTCAGTGGGAAAAGTGGCAAATTTTTTTTGCAGATGAGCGTATAGTACCATTGGATCACGAAGATTCAAACTATGGATTGACTAAGAAGGAATTACTTGATCATTTATCAGTTCAGCCAAAAGTGTTTACAATTGACTCAAAGTTGATTTCACAATCAGTTGGTTCAGAGGTTATTGCTGCCAAATATGCTGAAGTTTTGGAGACGAATTTACCTAGTACACCAATTTTTGTAGATGATACGAATACTACTTCTCGGGCTGTACCTAGATTTGATTTGATTTTACTTGGTTGTGGTCCAGATGGACATACCTGTTCATTATTTCCTGGGCATGAGTTACTTGATGAGCTTAATTTGACAGTTGCATCAATTGAAGATTCTCCCAAACCTCCTTCCAAGAGAATAACATTGACTAAGCCAGTTCTTGAAGCAGCTTCTCAGGTTGCGTTTGTTGCTGAGGGTGCAGGCAAAGCAACTATATTGAAGAAGATTTTTGATGATTGTGATGTTAGTTTACCATCAACTCAAGTCAATGTTTTAGTTAAGACATCAGCTATATGGTTTGTTAATGATTCTGCTTTGAATGGTGTTAAGATAGTACGACATCAATTGTGAGTTGAATAAAACGAAATGAGTTGAACAAGACTAAAATATTAAACAATGTTGAGATATTAAACAGTATTGAAATTTATTAAAGAAGACTAAAATATTAAAGAGTATTGAAATGAGTTGAACAAAACTAAAATGTATTGAAGGAATATCAAAAGAAGAGTATTAAATTGATTTTAAACAACACCAAAATTGTGTTGAAATTGTTTTAAAAAATACTGAAATTGTTAGAATTATATTAAAATACTAAAATTATATTAAAAAACTAATTTTATATTAAAAAACTAATTTTATGTTAAAAAACTAATTTTATATTAAAAAACTAATTTTATATTAAAAAATTAAAATTATTTTAAAATACTAAAATCTCATTAAATTAACACTGAAATTATTTTAAAAACAATAAAATTATTTTAAAAACACTAAAATTCCATTAAAAGATACTGAAGTTATGTTAAAATATTAATATTATATTAAAAATACTAAAATTGTGTTAAAATAACACTAAAATTATATTAAAAATTACTAAAATCTCACTAAAATTATATTAAAAATTACTAAAATTGTGTTAAAATAACACTAAAATTATATTAAAAATTACTAAAATCTCACTAAAATTATATTAAAAATTACTAAAATTGTGTTAAAATAACACTAAAATTATATCAAAAATTACTAAAATCTCACTAAAATTATATTAAAAATTACTAAAATTGTGTTAAAATAACACTAAAATTATATTAAAAATTACTAAAATCTCACTAAAATTATATTAAAAATTACTAAAATTGTGTTAAAATAACACTAAAATTATATTAAAAATTACTAAAATCTCACTAAAATTATATTAAAAATTACTAAAATTGTGTTAAAATAACACTAAAATTATATTAAAATAACACTAAAATTATATTAAAATAACACTAAAATTATATTAAAATAACACTAAAATTATATTATAAACAATAAAATTCCATTAAAATAACACTAAAATTATATTATAAACAATAAAATTCCATTAAAAATTACTAAAATCATATTATAAACAATAAAATTATATTAAAAATTACTAAAATCATATTAAAAACAATAAAATCATATTAAAAATCACTAAACTCATATTAAAAACAATAAAATTCCATTAAAATAACACTAAAATCATATTAAAAATAATAAAATCCCATTAAAATAACACTAAAATCATATTAAAAACAATAAAATTCCATTAAAAATTACTAAAATCATATTAAAAACAATAAAATTCCATTAAATAACACTAAAAACTCTTCATATCCCACCCTCTTCTTCTTTTCCCTAAACTAAAAAACCTAACCCCACACATTCAAGTCCAAGCGTAACTATCAGTCCTAACAAAAAAATTTTCACTCCAGTAAAAAATTCCTAAATAAAAATTTTCAAACCTTTTCAACTTCTTCCTTCCTTCACTCTTCTTCATCCACCCTCCAACTAACACTACTTAATCTAGTTAAAATGTCTACTGCTGGTGACGGAACTTTCCCTGGTGCCATTGGTATCGATTTGGGTACCACTTACTCTTGTGTTGCTACTTACGATAGCGCCGTCGAGATCATTGCCAATGAGCAAGGTAACCGTGTTACTCCCTCCTTCGTTGCCTTCTCTGACAAGGAAAGACTTATTGGTGATGCTGCTAAGAATCAAGCAGCCCTTAACCCAAAAAACACTGTCTTTGACGCTAAGCGTTTGATTGGTAGACGTTTTGATGATGAGTCCGTCCAAAAGGATATTAAAACTTGGCCCTTCAAGGTCGTTGACTCAAACGGATCTCCTCTCATTGAAGTCTCATACCTCAACGAAACCAAGACCTTCTCTCCCCAAGAAATCTCATCCATGGTCCTCACCAAAATGAAGGAAGTCGCCGAAGCTAAAATCGGAAAGAAGGTCGAAAAGGCCGTCATTACCGTCCCTGCTTACTTCAACGACGCTCAACGTCAAGCTACCAAGGACGCCGGCGCCATCGCCGGCCTCAACGTCCTCCGTATCATCAACGAGCCCACTGCCGCTGCTATCGCTTACGGTCTTGGTGCCGGCAAGACCGAAGACGAAAAGCACGTTCTCATTTTCGATCTCGGCGGTGGTACTTTCGATGTTTCTCTTCTCTCCATCCAAGGTGGTGTCTTCAACGTCAAGGCTACTGCTGGTGATACCCATTTGGGTGGCCAGGATTTCGATACCACCATTCTCGAATTCTTCCAACAAGACTTCAAGAAGAAGACCGGTGTCGACATTTCTGACGATCCCCGTGCTCTCAGAAGACTCAGAACTGCTGCTGAGCGTGCCAAGAGATCTCTTTCTTCCGTTTCTCAAACTACTGCTGAAATTGACTCTCTCTCTCAAGGTGAAGACTTTTCTATCAACATTACCCGTGCCAAGTTTGAAGACCTTAACTCTGCTCTTTTCAAGAGCACTCTTTCTCCCGTTGAGCAAGTTCTTAAGGACTCCAAGATTGAAAAGTCCAAGGTTGACGAAGTTGTCCTTGTTGGTGGTTCCACCCGTATCCCCAAGATTCAAAAGATGCTTTCCGACTTTTTCGATGGTAAGCAACTTGAAAAGTCCATTAACCCCGATGAAGCTGTTGCCTACGGTGCTGCTGTTCAAGGTGCTCTTTTGACCAACCAAGCTACTTCTGAGGAAGCTCAAGATCTTCTTTTGCTTGATGTTGTTCCTCTTTCTCTTGGTGTTGCCATGGAGGGTAATGTTTTTGCTCCTGTTGTTCCTCGTAACACCACTGTTCCTACTCTTAAGAGAAGAACTTTCACCACTGTTGCTGACCACCAAACCACTGTCAAGTTCCCTGTTTACCAAGGTGAACGTGTCAACTGTGCCGAAAACACCCTTCTTGGTGAATTCGACCTCAATGGTGTTCCTCCCATGAAGGCTGGTGAGCCCGTTCTTGAGGCCATTTTCGAAGTTGATGCCAATGGTATTCTTAAGGTTACTGCTGTTGAGAAGTCTACTGGTAAGTCTTCCAACATTACCATTTCCAACTCTGTTGGTCGTCTTAACTCTGCCGATATTGAAAAGATGATTAACGATGCTGAGAACTTTAAGGCTGCTGATGAGGCTTTCTCCAAGAGACATGAAGCTAAGCAACATCTTGAATCTTACATTTCTCAAATTGAGTCTACTGTTTCTGATCCCACTGTTACCTCTAAGGTTAAGCGTGGTGGTAAGGATAAGATTGAGGCTGCTCTTTCCGATGCTCTTGCTTCTCTTGAAATTCAAGATGCTTCTGCTGATGACCTTAGAAAGGCTGAGCTCAACCTTAAGCGTGTTGTCACTAGAGCTTTTGCTACCCGTTAATTTTTTCCGGAGAGTAAAGGAGAATGAAAAAGAAGTAATGAAAAAAAAGCAAAATTTAATTGTTTTTTAAAAAAAATTAATTTATATATTTTGTTGTGTGTGTATCTATAATAGCATTTTGGTTTGATTTGAATCATGAAATATATGGAAGGTTTCCTCTTGGATAGAAATTTTTTTATTTTTTTATTTTTTTATTTGTATTTGATTTTCAGTGTAGAGTTTAAGTTATTTCATGTATGATTTCAGGAATAATTTCAGGAATTTTTTATGAATTATTAAAATTAAATTGTTTTTATGAATTTTTTTTTAAATTTATTATTTATAAATTCATTAATTTCATAAATTTATTATTTACAAATTTTTTTTTTTAAATTAATTCATAAATTCATTCATAAATTCATTCATAAATTCATTCATAAATTCATTCATAAATTCATTCATAAATTCATTCATAAATTCATTCATAAATTCATTCATAAATTCATTCATAAATTCATTCATAAATTCATTCATAAATTCATTCATAAATTCATTCATAAATTCATTCATAAATTCTTTCATAAATTCATTCATAAATTCATTCATAAATTCTTTCATAAATTCTTTCATAAATTATTAAAACTAAATTTATCAAATTATTTCATCATTTATTCATTACTTATTATTAAATTTAAAATGGAATCCTTTCATGAAAAATAAAAGCAATAATTATGTTTAATAAATAATCTAAAAATCAAGTTAGTAAATGATTTAACTCAAAATCAAAGGATCAGTCAACCTAATTTCGTCTTCAATTCATTGATAAGCTTCCTGAAATCTAAAAAATCACTGTTCTGACAAACAAAGTATATCTTTAATATAATCTCTTGCCATTGATTAAACCAAGTAAATGCATAAAAACATGGAAATTCACAAATTTCAAAATTTTTATACTGCTTAATCTAAATCCAGATCGAGATAAACCATCAAAAACTAGTTCATGAGGTTCTCTATGTTCCAAAATGTTGACAGTAAATTAGACTCGTTACGAATTAGAACTCAACTTCGTAAAAGCTCGGCTCACCTGTTACTTGCCGTCTTTAGAACTGACCTTAAAGACACCAGAAATCAAAATCAACAAACTTCACGACCTTTTACCATATTGTACATCATTTCCCATTTGTTTTCACACTCACTCTATAAAGTCAATTCAATGACGAGACCTCTCAAAGTAGCTCGATGTTGCAAGAAAGCCAGTAGTTGCATCAAGTGCTTTCTCTCCAATCCCTAAATACTTATCCACATATTCCTGATAATCACCAAAACCTGAAGTCTTTGGTCTATCAATTCATTAGCATACAATCACCCCTTACACTTCATTAACTCACGTTAATCCAGTATTTCTTCTAATGCCAGCAAGGACAGTTGAAACTAATACTAAATCAAAAGATAAATGTGCAAGTTTGGTAACCTGGGAATCATTAGTTAGAAATCAATCTCATTCAACCTTTACATTCAACTAACAGCTCCCATTGTATTGATATATTGAAGATTTCGTATGAAGGAATATTATAAACAAAAAAAAATAAAAAGATGGCGTCTGATTCGAATTTTCCGAATTCTGTCAGTTGGGATTTTATTGTTTGTATTCAGATTATATAAGCTGCTATATTGTCTGAAGTCAGAAAATCACAAACTTTACTTGGAAACTAATGAACATAACTATATGGAAATCTATTATATCTAATCTCTCATTCCAAATGGAATTAAAGGAACCCTCAAATCATTTGAACTTAACCAGCTCTTTGATTTCTCTTCATCAACTGTCAACACAGTTCTCAAACCTAATTTACCCATGGATACAGATTGTGAAGTTTTAGTGTCATGCTCTGTTTGTATCCAAGCAAGCAATCCACTTCTAACTAAAACAGCTGTTGAACCACCTTGAATCTTTTGAACTCTATCAATAATGCTTTTGGCTTTTTCTTGCAAATAAGCGTGATTGGAAATGTAATAATAGTTCTTGACTTTAGATTGAGTTTCCTTAGTCGTACGAGATAATGGTAGAATAGAAACAATATTAAACAACCATTCAAAAACGCCTTTTTTCAAGTATAAATTGACATCATTAATAGTTACCAGTCCTGCAAGAAGTGTGTCAACCAGCCATACAAGTTCTTTACCTTGAACATCTCTGTCCTCAATTGTAAAAGTGCTAGATAATTCTTTGTAAAGAGGAATATCTCTAATGAAAATTGAATGACCTTTCAAAACGAATTGCGAAATTGCTCGCTTGTAGAGAAAGTGTCCTGGATTCGTAATCACGTCCAAAACATGAGCCATGAAAACTGCCACACAAATAGGAATTTCCGCACCTTCCTTCTTAGCTTCGTCACTCTCAAAGAAATAGAATAGTTTGGATAAGTAAATATTGAGCATATCAGCCTCTCTATAGGTAGAGTCTTCAATGCTAGCTGCACTAGCACCTGTCAAAGAATAAGCAATTTTGGCAATAGTGTTCGTTTCAGTTTGCTTGTCCACTTCAGTTAGTCCAGAAGTTATACTTTTCGGATATGATAATGAGCATAAAATCAATCCAAGCGATCCAGTTTCGACCAATGTTTTCAAGTCTACAACCTTTGAGTTTTTAATTAGATTTGAGGAAGCAATCATCATTAAAAAAAATTCAACATCATAGGTAAATTCAGATCGTAGTAGCTTTGAATATTCAGTTAACAATGTGATTTTTTCTTCAAATGACTTTCCTTCGCTGTTCTTTGGAGTCAAAGCGTTCAAGTATGGAAAAAATGGTACAGTTGTATCAAAATTCCTCACTGTGTTTTGAATGATAAATGTGTCTAGAGTCACTTCAAATCCTTCCTTATTAGAAATAAACAATGGTGATATCTTTGTTGTTGGAGAATCACTCAACAAAGTATCATCATAGTCTTCTCCAAGCCCTTTTGGTCTCTTGGTACTCTGTTGCTCAAACAAATCAGCAGCAGTAGCAGAGAACACATGAGAATAAACAGAGTTGGCAAAACTGACACTGGTTCTAGATTCGATTTTTCTAAGAATATCAATCATCAGTAAATCTTGTGGTCTCTGAGTTCCCATACAGAGAACAACAATTTTGTCTTGAATACCCTTGTTGGAATGTCTAGTAACATCAACGTTGAAAAGAGTGTAAATAATGTAAGCCAAAATCAAGCCAGATCCTTCAGCTGTTGCCAAACCCTTATCAAGTTCCATTAATGTCAGCAATTTTTCGTTATTAAGAATGAGTTGTAAAATTTTTGTGTGCTCAATCTGCTTTCCTTGTAGACGAATAGGCAGAATAAGAGACCCAATCAGTTTTAGAATAGGCGTCAAATGCAAATACTTTTGCGATGATATCTCAAGTAATGTGTTTAACGAATCAGTTGGAACCACCAGCCACAAATTGAGCTTGTATTTGTTTATGATGGATATCAAAGCAGTGATAAAACCTTCAGCTTTTTCATTAACAAACCCATCTTCAGCCAATCGCTTATTTAACCAAATAATACATCTTTGGGACCAAAGACGAATAGCGGCAGAAGCATCAGACCTACTATCATTACTGAGTGAAAAAAGTTTACCCACTAAAGACACAGTTTCGTCGAAAAGTGTTTCAAGCCCAGTAATCTTGGAAATAAATTGAACAATATTCGATTTAAACCTGTCAAAACTGAGAGCCGTATTATAGTCTAACAGAAGAATTGCTAATGAAACTGCTGGTTTAATAGAATCAGGATTTTGAGATTCTTCAAGAACTTTCATCACCAACGGGGATGCAAGGGTCGCTAGAGAATCACAAAATTCTGGATTTCCAGATGTCTTGGGATCAACCATGAAATCTTTAGCAATAGAAATAAAAGTCATTTCATCAATCCAGGAATTTTCCAAAAAGTTCGCAATAATAGAAGAGTCTAAAGAGGGAATTCGTCTCACAAAAGCATTTAGTATTTGCGAAGATGAAAAAAAATCATTTTTAGTAAGATCTTGAATGCTCTCAATAAAATTTGAGGTCAAAACAAATGTAGCTGGCGCGTTTTCAACGTATCCTTTCAGTGCGTTAAGAATATTTAACCCAGAAGATGACTTGACAGCAAACTCGCTGAATTCCTTTAGAATATTTTCAGGAAGAGGTTCATTGGCGGATAGAGAAAGGAATTTTTTGAAAGCATTGCTGATATCAAGATTTTCAGATCTTGAAGAAAATGATCGAATTTGAGATAAAAGAAAATCTTTATCCAACTCGAAAGTAGCATTTTGCAAAAGTAGTGCTCGTTCTTGAATTGTGAAATCTTCAGATATGATTAACGATTTAATATGGAAAACCAATTTCTCTAACGACTCATGAGCAAAAGCATCACTATCAGTGAATAGCTCTGAGATAGTTTCCAAATATTTATCAGTGAGAATGAATTTAGAAGGGGTTAACAGCTGCTTCCAGAACTCCTGCTTTAGCAAATCCGAACTCAACTCTGTAGATAAAGTTTTAAACTTTGAAAAACAAAACTGGATAACTTTTTCATCTGTTTCGTGCAAAAGCCTATACCGAACAAAAAATAAGTCTAATTTAGATGCAATATTTTTTTTCGACAGAGAGTTGATTAAATCTTTTGACTTGAGAGAGAAAACTAGTTCACCAAATGAACTGTGATCATCATTAATACCTAATGTCCAATGCTTTTGAATAGAAGTGATTTTACCTCCAACAAGCTCATTTATTTCTGTGTAAAAAGGCAGCTCAGCAACTTTTGCTAATTCAGCAATAATTATTCCATTCTCACCCGACACAATCGAGTCTCTGATATACTTTTTCAGCCAGTTTTCTAAATTTTTGTATGGCGTATTTTTGTCCACATATTTCCATTGTTCAATCAAAATTGAAAGCAAAGGACTAACAGCAACATCAGATGTTCCAAGCTTGGTCCTTAATGATGATAATTTGTCAAGGTATTTGTATGGCGAGTTAATGCATTTTCCAAGAGATGTATCAAAAAGTTTCCATAGTTTGGCCTGCTCTGTGGGATCCATCAAATGAATGGAAGTTTTAAGTGAATGAATTATAACTTCAACAGGACTGACCACAGTGCTTTCTCTAAATAACAATGTAGGTCTACTTAAATACTCAACAATACCCAAAATTTGTTTTGTAAACAGTTGGTCTTTAAGAAGCGCTCCTAATCTCAATAAAACAGAAAACAGTGAAAACGGTAATTCAGGTGTCTTGTTCCACCACTTAATTGAGCTTCCTAATTTTGCTTGAATTTCCAATAAATTTCGCAAGTCGACAAGTTCCAAACCATCAAGATCAACCTTCTCTAAAGAAGAAGAAAGCTTTTTAGGCATGGTGAATTTGGACTTGACAAATGTATCAGGTAAAACACTTGCGTAGAGTGAAATTGTTTTAATGAGCACAGATTTAAGCATTTTTTGATTGTCTAAATTTTCAATTTGACTAATAGAGCTTGTGATAGTCTGAATATCAGGGACTCTATTCAGTAATTCTTCTTGCAGAAGAGAGCAGGAATCTGACCATCCCTTTGCTCTGTATAATTCGATAACTGCTGAAAATTTGTTAAATGCGAAAATCAATAATTGACAAGCATTGAAAGTGATCAAAGGTGTTTTGTGCAACAGAGATTTAGCAAGTGAAGATTTTGTAAGGATTTTAGGTAAAATATGTTCAAAAATGATTTCAGACTTTGGAGGTTTACTGTAGGTTGATTCAACCAATTCTCTAGGAATAGGTGCTTGAACGACACGAGACAAAAACAATACTTGCGAGATCCAAAAGATTGTCAATTTTGGATCGAGAGAAATATGCAAATCTTCAGAAAAGTAGGGAGCAACTAGCTCTGGGGAAGTAGCAAACATTTTTAAAATAAGATCTTGTCTTTTGAGATTTTCCCAAGGCTTCATGGATTTGACGAGAGTAAGAAGAATACCATTTGCAATTTTTCGTTCATTCTCCTGAGACTCGAGTGAATTTTCTGGGGAATACCATTTTTTGTCCATAAATCTAATACCATATGTCATATCTAGAGTTAAAAACTCCAAGAAATCATAAACAATTGATCCAATAGTTCGGTTAGGTTGACTTTCAGGAGCATCCTCTCTAGACAACAATCTTGCCATTAAAGAAATTGACCAGTCATTGAATAAGTTGAGTTTTGTTTTTTTTTTAAAAGAGGGTTCTCTTAGTACTTTATGTTCGAAAGTTTCAATCATTTGTAACAAGGTGTTGGCATCGTCGTAGATAACAAATTTAAACCATCCACCAATAACTTTTTTCTGTACAATTAAGTCACGTCGAATAACTACTGGAGAAAATTCAATGAAAGTGAGATAGAATCGAACAAAACTGCTTCTTATGTCTTTTCTTTTAGCTTCCTCGACTTTAACATCTTCTTTTAAACTTAGTAACTTTGGAATAACTGCCATAGTAAAGTCAAATGCTGAAAATAAGTCGCTAGTCATCAGACCTTTGTGGAACTTTGCAATATTGGAGAGAACTTCTATAGCTGGAATGGTGAGTGCAGGTCGGCCAATGTACATGCATCTGTAGATAATCTTCAAATGGGTGTCGAGAATGCTTTTAATGACTTTTTTACCTAGTTCAACGAGTTCTACATGTTGACCACAGTACTTGATTAGATCACTGAGAGCCGTGGTTGCTTTTGACAGTAAGCTGTGTTCACTAGACTAATGTTGAAATGAAAAGTTAGTTTGATTCCATTACAGATATAACCAAATATCATACTTCACCACATTGTGACCAGTATTGCAGTAACTGATGTGATTTTCCTATCTCTAGAAATCGTTTTAAGGGTTCAATGTCGTTGGGATTTGTTTCTAAGCCAGATAAGACACTATCCAGGTCTTTCATAAGACCCATATCAAGGTCTGAAACATTCAAAGGTCTGCGTCTTTTCATCTTTTAGTATCGTGATATATTGAAATTTCAGGTTGAAGGTTTAAGAAAAACCGAAAAAAATTTATGAAGTCCCAAAACTTTGATATATTTCAAACCTCCCAAAGAGGGCCTCAGAGCTTAATCCAGACCTACCTACTCAAATATACTTGCATAATAGGCTTTACTAGAGGCCTGTTCATTGATTTCATCTAAAATTTATATTCAATAATGAGCAAAAATTGGAAACTCTCAGAAAGACTTCAGAATGCTATTGATGAAGAGCAACAAGCAGATGTTATTGAAACAACCAGAATCTTGCAATCGCAGTCTCCAAAGCAATTGGCTAATCGTGGGTTGGCGGTCTTAAATTTAGTGATTGGATCTGTTAGGACTGGTATGGGTGGTAGAACAGTGATTTCATTGGAGATAGATCCTGCATTGGGCGGCAAAGATCTTGATTTAGGAGATATTCGAACTGGTGATTTGGTGAGATTAGCTCTGCAAACAAGTGCATCCAACACAAAAAAAAAAGTCAAAGAAAAAAAGGCTGCTTCGTCAGAAAACGGGATCTTAGAAGGTGTTGCTACAGTGAGTGCCAATTCCATCTCAATCATTGTTGAAGAAGATGACAATGATGCAATCTCGTCATTTGGAGACTCAAGATTGTGGTTGGTTAAACTGACCAACAATATAACTTACAATCGAATCAAATTTGCACTTAAAAAGTTGAAAGATAGTACAGATTTGAGCCGAATTCAAAGCATTTTGCTTGGTGAATCTGATCCTTCGTTTTCTTCAGCATCTCAAAATGTATCTTATAAGACTGAGTCTTTGAACGATCCTCAGAAGAAAGCAGTAAAACATGCTTTAACTGATACAGAAATATCTTTAATTCATGGTCCACCGGGAACTGGAAAAACTCATACTTTGATTGAAATTATTCTTCAGCTCATTGCCAAAGGAGAAAGGGTTCTTGTGTGTGGTCCTTCTAATGTTTCAGTTGACAATGTATTAGAACGTCTTAAAATACATGTCAAAGGCAATAAAATTCTTCGTGTCGGCCATCCTGCTAGGCAATTTGAAGAAAACAGATTACATTCTTTAGACATAATTTCGAAAACTGGAAGTCATGGTCAAGTTATTAGAGAGCTTCGGGAAGAAATAGATCAACAATTGAGTAAAGTTAGGAAAACACGCTCAGGCAAAGAACGAAAGGAAATTTACAACGAAGTGAAATTACTGAGAAAAGATTTCAGGATTCGTGAAAAAAAGGTGCTCACTTCAATCATTTTAGAGTCTCAAGTCGTTGTGTCCACTCTACATGGTGCTGGTTCCTATAGTTTAAGAAATGCAAAACAAGAGTCAGCTAGACCATTATTTGACACTATTATTATAGATGAAGTGTCACAATCTCTTGAAGCTCAGTGTTGGATTCCAATCATGGATTTTCCAGATGCCAAAAAGATAATCATTGCTGGTGATAACATGCAACTTCCACCTGTTGTTATGTCAAAAGAAAACAAAACTAAAGATGTTCTTGAAAAGACTCTATTTGACAGAATTGAATCGTTGATTTGCGGAGAAAAAGTGAAAAATCTCTTGTCAATTCAATATAGAATGAACAAGGCCATAATGCAATTTCCATCAGATTATTTCTACAAGGGTAAATTGAGAGCAGATGAGTCGGTAGCGGAAAGAACCCTTTGTGATTTGCCTAATGTGGAGGCTATTGAAGAAACCGAGACACCTGTGATTTGGATAGATACACAGGGGGATGATTTCCTTGAATCCTCCCTAGATGAGGTCAATAAATTTGAAACCAGTAAGTACAATGAAAACGAAGCATATCTGGTAAGAAACTATGTGATCAAACTTCTTGATCAAGGCGTGAACGAAGAATCAATTGGTATCATTGCTCCTTATAGTGCACAAGTTTCACTTTTGTCCAAGATTATACACGAAGACTATTCAGGAATTGAAATTGCAACAGTTGATGGCTTTCAGGGTCGTGAAAAGGATGTAATTATTTTGTCGTTGGTTAGAAGTAATGATATTGGAGAGGTTGGATTTCTTGGAGAAGAACGACGTTTGAATGTTGCAATGACAAGGCCGAGACGCCAACTTTGCGTAATTGGTGATTCCCAAACTATTGGGAGAGGTAGCAGTTTTCTACGCAAATGGGTCAAATGGTCTGAAGACAATTTCATGTTAGAGTACCCGGATATTGGTGAAGTTTTACAAAATCAGTAAACTGGTTAAATATAAGAATATAATCAATTTACTATGTTACATATATTTGAAAAACATCTACTTTCAAATAGCTTTGAAGTAGTTTCAGTGTATCATTAATCATTATTATGCATTTGTTAAAAGTTCTACTTCTCTCAAGTCCCTTGATAAAATTGGAAAACAAGAGGATCAGAGGATTCCTCTCGCAGAACTGGTTGGT
Source organism: Geotrichum albidum (assembly GCA_003707475.1). NCBI lineage: Eukaryota > Fungi > Ascomycota > Dipodascomycetes > Dipodascales > Dipodascaceae > Geotrichum > Geotrichum albidum. Next base: position 16,802 of record PPJE01000025.1, read on the forward strand.
GTCCCAGTTCATTCCACCAACCTTCATCCCATTCAATGTCTTCTGGTACTAGCCCGTTTTCAACTAAAGGTCCAAAAACTTCATTTTGAAATAAGTCAAATCCTCCTACTCCATTTGTCCCCGTAAAAGGAGATATGGAATGATCAGGTATTATATTTGATTGATTAGGACTTAAAGATGGCACAGAAATCTGAATATCAGTATTTGTTAGCCCAGAAGGCTGTGGATTTTCGTAATAAGCTTGAATACCGTTTTCCTCAAAAGTTTTAATTAACTGTAAGACTTGTTCCCTTCGATTGTCGGAGCTACCTCTCATTCCACTTAAAAGCGATAAACCATCACTTATAACTTTAGAAACGCTTGAGGAAGTTCCAAACGTTGCACTGTAAATTACGAGTGTTGCCAGTGACGAATATATATATTCTCTATCCATGTAACCGTATTTAGCTAACTCTTGTCTGCTTGCTAAAATTCCGTGAGATCTAAGAGTTTGAACAGAAGCTTGATATGTAGCAGAAAGAAGAGTGACTGCATCTTTTGGAAGCTCAGACAAAAGAAGCTCTGTAGAATTTTTGAGTCTCTGTCGTAAATAATACAACAAAATGGGTCGAATAGTTAGATTGATACACTGGAAATATTTTGAGTGAATATTAACAAGAGTTCTGTTTGTGTCCAAAGTCGTTGCATTATAATCAACTTTAAGTTTCATCGGAAGATTGTGTCGCCATGAATCGATATCTGATAGTAGTTTAAGCATTATGGGGATAAGATCTGATTGCTTTTTTCCAGGCTGATATAAATCAGTTACCATTGTACTAGAAATTTGCGAAATTTCAATGAAACTTTTCAAATAACAAGCTTCAGGCAGGTCTCTGGCTCCATCATCTGCAGGCAATTCAGTCGTGATGCTATCATCAGATATAGACAGAGGAACACCAGTTTTAGCACAACAGTATCTATCCACGACATAGAGTGTCCACCATAAACGGTTCTGATGTTCCATTTCAGCTCTTGAAATATGCTTATTTCTATTACTCTTGTGCATTTCAAGAACTAAAGCAGACCGCATAGCTACACCCGCCATAAGATAATGACCACTAGATGCATCAATAACCTGAAAATAAAAAGAGTAAAGCAGTAATACTTGAACTGTATCCAAAGAACAGATTCCGCATTTTAGACCATCGAATGCGATATCAATGATTGGGCCAATTTGTTTAAAGTATTCTAATCCGGGAAATGGTTCATCATTTGTTTTCGTTTTAGCTAGATACATTTCTCCAGTTGCTAAAACCAGCAACAAGCAACCGTAGAATAAGACATTTTCTCTTGTGAGAGTCAATCCGTGGTCACCAGAATTGAATATTGAAGCGTAAGCTGCTCGAATATCGTTTTTAAAAGTCGCCGGGTTTAAGAAATAGAAACAGGTGCCCAAATACCAGTCAAATGCACTATAACACTCAATAGCGCGATCCAAGCTAGGAAGTGTAAGCTTGAAGCTAGTACCTGAGCTGCCGATTTCGATAACAAGTTTGAGTACTGAAGGAGTAATACACTCGTATTTCAAAACAGCATCTAACTCAGTTATCAATGGATTATCATCAAACTCTGGTTTAGGTAGAAACCTTCTAATATCATCAACATCACAGTCCCTTAAAAGAACACCATCGCTCTTCTTCTTTTGCTTCTTTTTAACAGGTTCTTCAAGTGCTTCACTTTTCAACTGTTTTCTCAAGCTCACAACCTCTTGTTGAAGACTTTGCATATACTTTAAACTGACCACAACCTTCTTATTACTCTCAGCATACGTGCACTGAGCTTGAACTCTAGAACAGTTTGGACAAGGTGTTCCACCAGCGCACTTCTTGTGCTGCCTTCGACACCGTTCGCACCTTTTATACAAGTTAGTCGCTCAACACACAAAACCATCTCCTAACTTACGCTACAGAAGCTCGAATGAACTTTTCCTGTCTCTTCTTACTCTCTGCCATTTCTCTCAATCTTCAAACTGTCTGCTACACCCACCCAAACGACTAGTCATAATAGGGTTAGGATGTTTTTATATAGGCGAAAGAATTGCAAGAATGCAATTTCACTTTAGCAAACAATATGAATCAACAAACGCAGCAATACCAGGCATATCTACAATCACGGCAGCAGCAGCATGTTCAACAACAGCAGCAACAGCAGCAACAGCTTCAGCAGCCTCAGCAGCAACAGCAGCAACAGCTTCAGCAGCCTCAGCAGCCTCAACAGACACAACAGATGAAAGTTCCGCAACAGATTTCACCTCGAAATCCAGCTTTGGATCAATCACGAATATCGACACTTTTAGATATAAATCTCCAGTTGATCAGGTATGCAATGTTGGCAACTGGAAGCAATGCTGATTCATTTCAACCACCTTCTCAGCCGATTCCTCAGAACGATGCCATGTATTCAAGTTGTATGAAGAGATTACAATGCAATATTGCATTTCTGGTCGCGTTGGCTGATAACAGTAACTCAGCAAACGGTAATCCTAATGCAAACTTTCCACACATATTGTCAGCTCCTCCAGAAGTTCCTCAACTAACAGAGGCTTATGGTAAGTTGCGATCTCTTTTCCCAGAGGTGGTTCAATATCTTCAGCAGCAAATGCTTTTAAAACAACAGCAGCAGCAACGCTCTAGCCCTCAATTGCAACAGCAGCCAAATCAAAATATTTCTCAAGCACAGCAGCAGTATCGTCAACAATTCCAACCAGGCCAACAGCAACAAATGCTTCAACCTCACCAGGCAAAAGATAACATTGATTCATTTTTGAATCCAATGAGTTTTATAAACGGCTAATTTGTAAACTGATACATCTATACATATCAATATATACTTTATGATTCAAACAATATGGCAGCAGCTATTTCAGCATTACCATGAGCTTTATCTAGAGCTCCAAGAACTTGTTCTCTAGAGAATCCAAGTTGAGTGAGATTTGTGACTACACTCTCATTATGTCCACTAGATGAAGGTTTCGCTACTGTTGAGATAGTCTTGGCTCTTTTAACAGTAGAAGAAGAAGAAGAAGCGAGAATTGCAGGAGTTTCAGGTTTTTGTTTAACATCTGGAGACGAGTTCATGAAAGTTTTAGGGATTTGGCTTTCAGGTAAGAAAGGGACATGAGCATCAGCGATTGTCAATGTATTCTTCTTCAAATCAATATTAGCTTGATACTTTTTAAGAAGGTCCAATCCTAATAAGAAATCAACGTTTTTGCCTTCCATGACGGTGAAACTAGCAGCTAACAAGGCATCACCAACAAGAATAGGTGCAGTATGAATTCTACCAAGGATTTTTGCAGTTCCAACACCCATTGCAACACCTTGGAACCTTTTATCAATCAAATGGCTTAAATTGCATTTTTCAGCACATTCAGGACTCATGATAGTAGCTTGCGCACCACTATCGACGAAAGCTTTAATGAGTTTTCCATTGACTTTTATGTCAATGTAGAGCATAGTGACGGACGCAAAGACTTCAGGATTTTCTTCCATTGCGATATTAAAATTTTCAGTGATAGCATCGTCTCTAATATTTTTGAGGATTATTCGTTGACTTTCAGGATCGTAAGGGTCGTCTTGTAATTTTTTCAATGCAGCTTTACGTTGTTCTTCTAGAATGTATCTTTCACGTTCGATTTTAACCATTTCATTTCTAAAGGCTTCAACGTTTTGGATTTTATCTTCCAATTGAGGGTAATTTCGTAGTACACCAGCTTTGATTGTTGGATTTGAAATCATTTGAACTCGAACACGTTCAATACCTTGATACATGGCAGTTTCATTAAATTTTTCTCCAGCGACGTCTATATCACTAGAAGAGCTAGCTTGGTTGAATTCATAGATTTGTTCTTGGTTTAAAATTTCGTTTAACGCATCTTTATTTCTAACAAGAATCATATCGCCTTCAGAGAATCCATAGTAATCTAATGATTTTGAAGCATCAGGAGCCAATTGTTTTTCTTTGTAGTAAATGATTTGCTTATCAGAAGGGATTTCACCTTCGATTTCGATTAATCCCATCAAGTCAGGTAGGGTCATATCAAGACCTATATCTAGAGTAAGGAATACTTCAGTAGACTCAAAGGTGACCAGTAATTGCATATTTGGATTGTGTGGCGATAAAAAAAAATAGAAAGTAAGAAAAAACAAACTCTTGGATTATTTATATTATTTGATATTTAGGAAATTATACAAATAATGGTACAAATAGTGGTACAATTAATGGAACAAATAGTGGTACAATTAATGGAACAAATTATGGTACAAATAATGATTGAATTAATGGTACAAATAATGATTGAATTAATGGTACAATTCAAGATACAATTCAAGATATAAATCAAGATATAAATCAAGATACAATTCAAGATATAATTCAAGATATAAACCAAGATACAATTCAAGATATAAACCAAGATACAATTCAAGATATAAATCAAGATACAATTCGATATAAACCAAGATACAATTCAAGATACAATTCGATATAAACCAAGATTCAATTCAAAATACATTTCGATATAAACCAAGATACAATTCAAAATACATTTCGATATAAACCAAGATACAATTCAAAATACATTTCGATATAAACCAAGATTCAATTCAAAATACATTTCGATATAAACCAAGATACAATTCAAAATACATTTCGATATAAACCAAGATACAATTATCGATTTTTAATTGTTTTCATTGTATTCTTGTTTGCCATTGTATTCTTATATCTTTTTTCATTGTATTATTGTACTTTTGTAATCGTATTCTCAAAGTTGAGTTCCTCCAGGTACAAGCATGCAAATACCATTACCATTCAACAAAATCTTCTTTCTAGATACTTTACTACCATCAGATTCAAACTCTGTAACATCCTCTAAAACCATATTCACAAAATCATCAAATCCTACAAGTGTACCACTAAACTCTTGCTCATCCTTCATAATAACCCATATCTTGGATCCTATACAAGTGTCCATAAGCTCTAATCAATGTTAGCACCTCTACATTGCCAAATCAATCACTCACCTAATGGTAGCAGTTGTGATGTTGATTTCTCTGCAATCTCTAAAGCTGCTGGTGCAGTAGGTACCACTGATGCCTCTGGAGTTGGTACTGACATATTTGTTCGTTGATGCTTGTAGAAAATTTAAAAACAAAAACACCGTAGAAAAGTATTAAAAACTAGTTGAGGGTTAGGTTTCATGCTACATGTCGGAAATCATTGATATTCAGTTTTATACATTAAATCACATATCTTCTTCATCATCGTGCTCCAAGGACTTTTCAAAGGCGACTTTTTTGTCACTTTCAAGGGAGCCAGGAGATTCCTGAAAGCCAGAGCGTTCAAAGAAAGGAGCAATTTTTCTGTCGATTTTCAAAACGACTTTTGAGCCAACTGCGACGGTGGACATACGCTGCAAGTAGTCTTTAAGTAGGGTAGCTCCAATTGATTTCTTTTGGTATTCATCATCAACCAAGATTGAGTGTATTGTGATTGTGTCGCATTCATTTTTATGGCTTGTTTCATAGTTTTCTGATTTAGTGGCGAGGATATGAGCAATCAGAGTTTCTTCTGCGTCGTAGCTGTTTGTTAAAAAGTAGTACGGGTCACCTTCTACTTCAGCTGGAGCTTTTGACGGGTTGTTGAACTTTTCTTGGGCGTATTTTCTGATAAAGACACCTGCGCAGAGTTCTGGACATTCTTTCAATTGGTATTTGATCTAAATGTAATGTTAGCCATGTTTGTTTGTGTATTTTCACTTACAGTTTCAGCTTGTATTTTGGTGGTTCCTTTTTGTTCCAATTGACTTGTTTGGTTCAAGTCTCTTGGGCCCAAAGGTCTGATGAAGCTGTGCTGGGGGAGAGATCGTGCCATTGTTATATGATGGAAGCTGGGTGAAAGAGGAAGCAATTGGTTATGATAATAAAATTCCAGAACAAGGGTAGGGGTTTTTGTATTTGTATTTGTTTTATTTATTAATTTTTTATATATTGATTTTATTTATTGATTTTATTTATTGGATTTATTTATTGATTTTATTTATTGATTTTATTTATTGGATTTATTTATTGATTTTTTTTTTTGAATTTGTTAATTGAATTTAGTTATTAAATTTATTTATTGAATTTAGTTATTAAATTTATTTATTGAATTTATTTTCTTGAATTTATTTTCTTGAATTTATTTTCTTGAATTTATTTTCTTGAATTTATTTTCTTGAATTTATTTTCTTGAATTTATTTTCTTGAATTTATTTTCTTGAATTTATTTTATTGAATTTATTTTCTTGAAAGTTGATATTGATTATGATTTAAAGATTTTTTTCATTTGTTAAACACTAGATCAACACAATAAATAATTGTTGAATAAGGATCATAATAAAATATTATATTTATTCAAAAAATATTTTAAAACAATGAAAAATTTACAAATATTGTAAAAGTAAAGTGAATTACATATAAACATAACAAATATTGAGAAATATTTTTAAACATTAAATAATTCAAGAATAGTTTCAAAATATTACAAAGGTTGAACAGGGAAAATTTCACAAAATTTCAATACAACAGAATATGAACATTACTCCGCTAGAATTGGACTCAACTCCAAAAACTAGTACCCCAGTCTCTTCTAACCCTGATGTCGTCTCCTCCCACACAAAATCTCTGCTATCTGCTCTGCTAAACAAAGTGCAATTCCAACATAACGAAATTGAAATGCAAAAATCTACTGTCCTGGCCCTAGAAAATGACCTCTCTACTGCCCGATCTACTATAACTGCTATCACAAACTCTATTCAGCCCAGCCAGCGTCGTTTGATTCATACTGATTTACTCGATCGCGAATTGACAAAATATGAAATATTAACAATAAATATTATAAATTTTGAATTGAGTATATTATCGAATCTATCACTAATTTGAATTGAGTGTAAATTAAAATATATCACAAATATTGAATTGGATATATTATCAAATATTTTCAAATTTGAATTGAGTATATTATCAAACATATCACAAATTTTAAATTGAGTATATTATCAAACATATCACAAATTTGAATTGAATATATTATCAAACATATCACAAATTTGAATTGAGTATATTATCAAATATATCACTAATTTTGAATTGAGTATATTATCAAACATATCACAAATTTGAATTGAATATATTATCAAATATATCACTAATTTGAATTGAATACATATTATTAAAATACATCACAAATTCAAATTGAATATATTATCAAATATATCACAAATTTTGAATTGAGTATATTATTAAAATACATCACAAATTCAAATTGAATATATTATCAAATATATCACTAATTTTAAATTGAGTATATTATTAAAATACATCACAAATTCAAATTGAGTACAAATTCTCATATTTTAAAAATAAAATTTAATAAATATCATCAATTATTTTGAAATTTTCAAATTGAATACACACTATTGAAAGCTAAATATTACAAATTTAAACTGAATCTCCCCATATTAACAAAAAATATTTCACAAATTTAGTTTGATTTCTCCCCATATTTACCCTCTCCTGTTTTTCTTAATCAGCTGACATGCCTAGCCCTAACACCGCGAATTGAGTTTTCCTATTTGCCGGTTTACTCCCCTTACCCTTTTAGCTTGTCATGGCCTGACGCTTTTCCTCGGGAAATTTCTTTCTTCTTTTTCCAAACCATCAAATTCAAATTCACAATGCTCGCTACCCGTTTGTTTTCTCGTAACGCCACCAGATCCATGGTCAGATTCTACTCTGAAGGTTCTACTGGTGCTCCCCGTGCTTCCAACACTACTGATTCTTTCAATGTAAGTTATTCAATTGGTAAGAATGTTTAGAATGTTTAGAATGTTTAGAATATCAAGGATATCAAGGATATCTAGAATATCTAGATCATCTCATCTAAATCATCTCATCTAAATCATCTCATCTAAACCATCTCATCTAAATCATCAATTCCTAAAAACTAACTTTTATAGAAACGTGAAAAAGCTCAAGAAGACTTGTACGTTCGTGAACACGAAAAGGAAAAGCTCGCTCTTCTCAGAAAGACTCTTGAAGAACACAAACAACAACTCAACAAGATTGAGAAAGAAATGTAAGTTCATCTATCCTTTAAATCTATCTATTCTAACATCAACAGCAATGACCTCTCCAAATAAATTGTTATTTAGTCCTATATTTGTAGCAATGTTCAAACTTTTTTTTTCTTCTTACTTTATACTCTATAAAAATGAAAATTTACTCCTCCATAACTTCTATCTCCCCCTTGGATATCTCATACTTTGATGGCTGAACTACCTTGACGCGAATGCCAAAACGCTTATCCTTAAGTAACTCCAAAAGCTTGTTGATGTCATTATCTTGTACCTCAAATTGACTGTGGACATACGCAGGAACGCCAGTCTTGGATCCTCCAGAAAGTCTCAAAACTTCTCCATATCCAGCAGAAGAAACTTCAGCTGGAACAAGTACTACAGTTGTCATCTCACGTACAACTGCAACAGGAGTAGTAGCAGCCCTAATCTCTTTGGTAGTACGGTCAGAATTGGAATTTCCAAGTGTAAACTCTGCAATCTTAATAGGATGAGGTACAAGAATGTGGTGATTCACATTCTCTTTCAGTCCAAGCTTGGATGATCTCAACTCGGAAGAATTCTCAGAAATAGCAGAAAGCTTAAATGGATAAACTGAAGCAAGTGAATTCACACGAGCAAGAAGTGCACGAGATGCAGTTACTTTAAGACCATATTGAATAGAGTAATCACGACTGTAAATAGTAGCTTGAGGAATACGAAGCTCATCATACCCTTGGAAATTTGCAAGTGAAACTACTCCCTTCTTACCACTAGTAGCTGCCATTTGAACATCAACTAGCCAAGCTTCACCAGGTAATACAGTAGTATTAGCTTCAAGTTCAACAGATTCTTCATCAAGATCTTGTCCAGTCCATTCTACTCCCTTAAAATCAGACTCTTGAACAATAGAATCTTGACCAGCCAAAAATCGACGAACTCTGCGAACTCGACTGCCAGGAACAACTTGTACACGATAAGCTTTAGCAATAGTATCAACAACCCATCTAAGTCTAGCACAAGACACATTGCCAACCTCGTTTTTCAGATTCTCATCGGCTACAGTAATACCAAGCAAACCAATAACTGCTTCATTCGCAATATAAGCAGCACAAGCAGCATCAGCCTTGGATCCAGTAACAGGCTGTTCAGGACTATTTTGTCCTTCTGAATAGTCCTTAACGACTACCGTATGAGAAGCTTGAGCAGTATATCCATCAATATAAATACCCAAAGTGATCTTGACAACATCACCATCTTTCAATAATCCACCTTGGAATAAGTCTCCTTCTTCAGGTGAAACACCGTCAACGAACTCTTCCTTTTCCAATCTCACGGGAATGGCAACACCCTTCTCCTGCACTGACTTTCTGTACACTCCGTCAACAAGCTGCTGTAGAAACACAGTACCTTGTCTAGCAATATCCCCAATAGATACTTGTTCAGCTACACTATCCAGTAGCAAGTTTTGGATATGAAGCAAAGCAGTCTGTGTGATTTGACCGGCCAATCTGTATTTTTCCAGAACTGCTTCAGTCAAGACGTTTTTGTCTTCTAATAAACGACGCTCCTCATCGGAACGCACAATGCTATTATTATAATGGTCAACAGTATCTAATTCCATTTTGTCTTTATCAAACTATATAGATCAAGAAGAAAAAAAAAAACTTGCAAAATTGGGAGTTTATTTTTTTGAAAAGCGTGACTGGGACATGAATAATTTGTAGATGGAAACGTGACTTAAAAAACGTGACTTAAATAATTTGTAGATGAAAACGTGACTTAAAAAACGTGACTTAAATTAAATGATTTGTAGATGAAAACGTGACTTAAAAACGTGACTTAAACTAAATGATTTGTAGATAAAAACGTGACTTCAAAAATTGGAAAAACGTGACTTTTTTTAAAAAACGTAACTTTAATTTGAAAAAACGTGACCTCTTTGATTACTAACTTTCTCTATTCATATTAGTCATGGCAAATTTTCTTGTTTCTACCTGGTAAAAGCCTGCCAAAATATTCCATTCTCCTCTAAACACGAACAATCTTGAATTTCGTGCATCGTTATAAACAATGAGTACAAGTATGTTTAACCAAAAGTTTGAACCATTCACTAACAGTTTCAGCTAATGACTCAGGTCGAGAAAATAGATTCCGCCGGTCGAGATGGGGTCTCGAACATGAAGAAAACAAGGTCGCGAACTTGATCAACCTACCTACAAAGCTCACCGGGTACCTGACTTTAGAACAGCAGGAGGCCTACGTCCTGAACTTTAGAATTGAAGAGATTTCACAGAAACTGAGGTTGAACGACATTGTTCCAAGAGAGTCAGAGCGTTCACCTTCGCCACCACCTCAATATGATAGCATGGGCAAAAGAACAAACACTAGAGAAGTACGATACCGCAAGAAATTGGAAGACGAGCGGCATAAACTGGTTGACCAGGCTCTAAAGTCTGTTCCAAACTACAAGGCACCGTTTGACTACAGAAAGCCTCACAAAACTCAAGAAAAAATTTACATTCCAGTCAATGATTATCCAGAAATCAACTTTATTGGATTGCTCATTGGACCGCGTGGTAACACTTTGAAGAAAATGGAAACTGAATCGGGTGCTAAAATCGCCATCAGAGGTAAAGGCTCAGTGAAAGAAGGCAAAGGAAAAACAGACGTTGGATATCAAAACAGTATGGATGATGATTTGCATTGTTTGATTATTGCTGATGATGAAAGCAAAATTCAAAAAGCCATTGAATTAGTAAACAAAGTCATTGAAACTGCTGCTTCTACTCCAGAAGAGCAAAATGAACTGAAACGGGGTCAGCTCAGAGAACTAGCAGCGTTAAACGGTACCCTGCGTGATGATGAAAACAATACATGTCCCAACTGTGGTGAAACTGGCCATCGTAAATACGATTGTCCTAATCGCCAGAGAAATTATACTGCTACAGTCATTTGTAGAATTTGTGGAAACCAAGGCCATTTTGCAAGAGATTGTAAAGACCGTCCAAGTGCTGGGTATGGTAATTCATACAGACCATACAACAATTCAAATTATCATCAACTTGGCTCTGGAAGTAACAGTACTAGTGCTGATAAGGAATATGAACAGTTAATGCTGGAATTGGGTACTGGATCTGGTGGCTCAAGTAGAGGAAATGGTGGTAGAGAGCAGCAGCGAATGATTGAAGGTGGAAACAGAGGTGATATTCCTAGTGGTCCTAGTAGAGAAGAACACTCTCCTCGACAGCAAAGACCAACAGGAGGCCCTGCTCCTTGGAAACGACGTGATAACTATAGAAATCAACAAAATTATGGAAATGATAATGATTATCAACACGATTACAGAAACAACAATTACAACAACAACAATAATAATAGTAATTATGGACGGGATAGTAGAGATCCAGGCAATAATCATTATAATAACAACAACAACTATCGAAGTAATAACTATCATGACTACAATGATCATTCTAATGGGTACAATGATCGCAGATATGACAATAGATCAATGAATCCTCCTCAGCATTCATCCCAAAACTATCCTCCTGCTCCTTCTATACCTGCTCCTCCTGGTTATCAGCAAAATTCAGTACTTCCTCCAGCACCAAATCCATATCAAGCTTATCCTCCAGCACCACCTCCTCCCCCATCTGGGCCACCTGGTGCTTCTCAACCACCACCACCACCACCACCTGGCACATTCCAAGGCCCTCCTGGAACTAAACCCCCTCCTCCACCAGGTTATCATCCTCCTGGGACCTCCAGCTAAAAAATTAAATATACTGTTATATGTAATAACTGTACCAACTGCTATATGAAATGTAAAATTTATTTTCTTTAAAATTGTTTCCTCTATAATCTTGATTCATATTTTAACATACAGGGTTAGGGCTGAATTACAAACGTAGCTCACTCCACCAACAGAAATTGAAATTCCTGGTTGTTGTTGTTTGATACATTTACAGTTCATTTCAAAATATCGTCTACTTCAAAATGCAAATCAGTCTCAAGGTAAGGCAAATGAGAGAACAGATGGTTTTGGTTTTAATGCTAACAAGGGTAGTCACTTACTGGTAAAATTGTGAGTGTGGGATGAGTTTTCGCCAGTGTGAATTATTAACATTGTTAGATCAACTTGGAGGTTCAGGAATCATTTACAGTGAGTGCTAGTATATAAGGAATTGGTGAGATCACTAACATTGATGTTTAGCCTGCCGATATCAAGGAGCTAGTTCAATCAAAGGAGGGCATTCCTCCTGAGCAACAAAAATTGATTTTAGAAGGAAAGCAATTGGATGACAACAAGACTATCAAAGAGCACAATATTGGGCCTGGAGCTGTGTTACATTTAGTTTTAGCTTTGCGAGGTGGATGTTACAGATGTTTGTAGAAAAAAAGATAAGTTAATTTGAAATCATTATAAAGATATAAATCGGATTTCATTTTCATTTTTCTTTTAAATTTGTGTATATAGATTTTGATTTGTAGATAAATTTATTTGTAGATTGTAGATATTTTCATGTATATTGATTCATTGATTCATTGATTTGTAGATAAATTTATTTGTAGATTGTAAATATTTTCATGTATATTGATTCATTGATTTATTGATTTATTGATTTATTGATTTATATTGATTCATATTAGTTTATATTTATTCATATTCATGTTGATATTGATATATTGATTCATTTTGGTTTTTCTAATGTTTATCTATATATTGATACTTATATTGATCTTTTCCTTATATCAATCATAACAATCATAACAATCTTAACAATCTTAACAATCTTACCAATCCTAACAATCTTAACAATCTTACCAATCCTAACAATCTTAACAATCTTACCAATCCTAACCATCCTAACAATCCTAACAATTCTAACAATCCTTACAAACCTCACAATCATATCAAACCTTACAAACCTACCAAACATACCAAACATACCAAACATACCAAACATACCAAAAATACCAAACATACCAAACATACCATACCTATCAAACCTATCAATCTTATCAATCACAATATCCTTATTCTAAACCTTTCTACTTCACCAACCCTAACCACATATAACATCTCACCTCACCAATCAAAAACAAAAAAAATCTATAAAACTGTCCCTCCCAGTTTATACTGATTTCGCTAATATTCAAATGATTTTCCGAAGATTTGCATCTACTGTCGCTGCTTCAGCTGTTGAAGCTGCTAAGCCTGCAGTTGCTTCTGTGGCTCCGGTCGCAGTAAAGCCCAGAAAAGTCGGAGCCTTCAGAGGAGGGTAAGTTATTTTATATCGCCGTTAGCATTTCTAACAATTGATAGATTGGTCGGTTTCCTGACTGGTACTGTCATCACTGGATTTGCAGCTTACTCTTACTTGGTTGACGAATACCGCACTGCTAATACTGTGGTTGTTGGTGATGTGGTGGAATTGAACAATGCCGTCAAAAGGCTCGAAGCTCACGTAAAGAGTCTTGAAGCTAAAATCTCTGAAAAATAAGTCAAACTGAAAAATCTCACGGTCTTTTTAAAAAACAAAGATATCTTATCATTGCTTAGTATACGAATTAAATAAATACAACATTAAACCTTCTGTAGACTTCAGTAAGCGTATTCCCATATTCTCATGATCTCTCCATGAACAGATATTTGCTTAACTTCAACCTGCTCATGATATTCAACCATTTTCACTACTCTATTCCACAGCTTCTCGTCTATCTTGTACTTTTTGAATTCCTGCTTCATTTTTCCAACTTCCATACCTTTCATAATAACACCACTCTCATCAAAACTCGCCTTCTCGACTTGTGCTCTCAACTTATCTACTACATGATTTGTAACTTTAAGCGTTCTCAAAATCCTTCTCCTTCTAAATGCTAAAACAGTATTGAAAACCCTCATCACAATAGTACCAGCTAAAATGACTCCAAAGTAGACACTATATCGTTCCAGTCCAATGGCAATTGCTCGTCTAGCTCGACATCTGAAGGGGATATGACGTTTCGATGTTGACTGAAAACTGATCGCTGTTTGCGACCAACCTGTGCTTTCTTCCTGTGAGTTGGTTTTGTGACCGTGATATACCTAGACTTGAAAATTAGTAAATAATCAATTCGTAATAAAAGAAAAACAGCATTAACTCACATTAATATCATCTTCATTCTCAATGTCTAACAAGACTTCGTTCATGAGTTCATCAAACTCTTCCTCAGTGTATGAATCTTTTTCGTACTCATAAAGGACTTTTCTTAATTCTTGGGGAGACAATTGAGGTTCAATATCTTTATCACAATCAGCTTCACCATTTCGTCTTCTCAACACCTCTAAAGCTCTTCTTTTCAGCTCTTTCAAGTCTTCGTCCCTCTTTGTGTCTTTACGACACTCAGGTGCAACAGGTAAAAACCCACCTACAGACCAAAGAGATTCTACTTTAAAATACCCTTCTTTGCACTCTGACTTGAAATTCTTGTAACAAATGGCATTGTTTGGACAATCAACACAATTGGGTCTAACAGAGTTGATAAATTCTTGAGTCTTTCCAAGAATATATTCCTTCTCAATGTAATCTTGCCACACCTCTGGATCTTTATAAGGGAACTCTGGAAAAACTCTATGATTCATACCACAGTATCCTTCTTCAAATTGTTCTTTAACAAACCATCTACTAACAATAATAAGCCCAAGAATAATCGCAGAGACAGTCAAAGCCTTTAAAAGCTGATTGAGTGTAGATTTACTTTCTAAATCAATTTCGTCTTGAAGTTCTTCAATTTCCTTCTTTAATTCTTCTTCATCCTTTGGTGATCCTAGATATCTCATATGTTTTGGCTTTTCTTTAATATCTGGAGTTTGAATACAAGTAGCAACTTCATCTTTAGTTGGAGTGATTGAATTGATGTTTCTTTCTTGTAGCTTTCTTTCCCGAGGTTTCAAAGGTGTGAAAAACTCTTCTTTAGTCCAAGGTGATTTTTCTTCAAGAGTTTTTGTACCAACCAAAGTGTTTTCTGAATTTTCTTTCTTTGTGATTGCAGGGCGACCAAAAGATAGCTGTTCTGCAGGCTCGAAATCAAGTCTCCTATTTCCACCTCTATTTCCAATAGGCGTCATGTACTCATCATAGTTCTCATTTGGAGTACTTGAGTTCAATCGATTTTTTGGATAAGCTCTAGGGGTTTCATAATATTCGTTAGCTTCTTGAATGTTTTCCAGTTCATTTTCTGTTCCGTTGTCATGTTGGGAGTCTGTCGTTGTTAACGATTCTTGGGAAATATCCGCACAGTCTTCGTTGGCATTTAGTTCTGTTTCCCGCTTTTTTCTTAGTGACCCTTCAAGATCGCCATCAACGTCTAAAGGACGCTTTTTAGAGCTGGAGTAGTTTTCAGAATCACTTAAAGACTCAACAATGCTCTCTGCAATTTCCTCTAAACTTTCATACTCAATCTCAATTCTCTGACTGATTTCTTCTTCTAAATCCTCAAAATTAGCTTCATCAAGCTCTCCTTCAAGAACAGCTTCGGCTAAGAATTCAGACACATTGATATCATCAAGTTTTTCTTCATCTTCCTGAAATTCATTTCTAAGCGATGATTTACTCTAATAATTGCTTGTTAGTTAATTTAACTATTAAACTTATCGCAAACTTACACTGGATACAACATCAATGATATCTCCTCCTTCAGGTAAAACTCCAGTAACTTGAGCTTTCAACTCTTGCGCTCTAGGAGTTACTTCTTTATTGAAAACCCGTACCAAATCGCTCTTCTTTCCAGCGGTGGGATAATCAATCTCATGGAATACAAAGATCCTTCGTAGTTCTGGGATCCGCAAGCTGTTTGGATCAAAATCTATTAAATGTCAGTTTAGTTTGCTCATAAACACTTAAAACTCAACCTACCCGGCTCCAAATAGTCGTAATTGTCCATAATAGAATATTGAAATGTGTTCTAATATGGTTTTAAGATGTTAAATTAAATGTTGAATGATAGCCTGAAACTGCTAGATAGAGGTTTAAATCAAAACAAATAAAAAAATTACAAAAAGACGTTTGATTTAAATCTGGGAGCAAATGTGGGTAAACTGATTATGTCATTTCTCCTTTCGTATTATCAAGCATGATTTTGATCACGTGATTAAAACAAGTCAAGTTTGTGATTTGTGTTTTAGAGACGTCTAAAGATTTAAACAATATTTATAATTAATCATTACATCATTACCATGTTTTGGCAGGTGGAGGCTTTGTCAAGAGTTTTATTTTCAGTTTCAGCGGCAAGTTGACATTTTCAAGTTGTTTTGCAATTACTGCGGTGTTGCTCGGTTCTACAGGCTCTTCAGGTTTAACATAATCCAATTCAATAAAAAGTAGGCCTGATGATTTGAAAAGAGTGTGCAACTGGGTGAAATCTCTCATCATAACTTCTTCCACCTGGTCAACACGAAGCCAAAAAAGACTCGTTCCAACAAACTTTTTCTTTTGTGATTCACGCTCCTTGATTACATCTTCAATTGCAACTTCTTCATAGCGAGGTAGATTCCGGCAGAGATAAGGAATGAAAAAATTCCATAGTCTTTCTTTCTCTTCATCAGTAACAAGTTTCTTTGAAAATTCCGGATATGACCTATAAATATTTTGTAATCCAAGAAGCATTGCTACCTGCATGTCTATAACATAAGGTCCTGCACGAAATTTCCGCGCCAGCAGAGGCAAATACTCTGCAAAATATTTAGAATCAGTGACAGTTTTTTGGATTTCTGCCTCTTTTTGTTGCAAACGAGCTTGCTCTTGTTTCAATTGCAGCTCTCTTGCCTGCTTCTCCAGTTGCAACTGTCTTTCTTTCTCTAGACGCTGTTGATCATCCGCCTCTAGCTTGAGTAGCATTTTCTTTTCACGTTCTTTACGTTCTTTCTCGCGTTTAATAAATAACTGTTGTTTTTTCTGATCATCATCGCGTTTTGACTCGGAGTTTGATTCTTTTGATACAATGTCCTTGCGATTCACCTCGTCATGTTTCGAAATGGCAGGCGATTCTATAACTGTACTATCGCTTACTTGTTCATGTTGTTCACTTATCTTTTCTTCTTTCACAACTTGAGTTTTATCAAAAAATTGTTTAACAGGTGCATCAATTTTTGGTTCAGTTGGTATGTTCTCAACTGTTGTCATATCTTTTTGAATGCTGTTGGTAGAATAATCGTTGGATTTAGGATTTTGATCTACATCTTCGTATGGTTCTGACTTTTTGACATCATCTTCGGCTTTTGATGGTTTACTGAGTGAGTCCTCAGATCGTCTAATTTGATCATCAGGTCGAACTTTCTTCACTTCATCAGATCGTACTTTCTTTACTTCATCAGATCGATTCGGTTTTTTGGGACAATCTTCTATGCGGTGAGACTTTTTCAAAGACTCACTGAATTTAGTTTGTTTCTTTACCAAATCTTCTGATCGCTTTCTATTAGAATCATCAATTTTGTTTTTTCGTAACGATTCATCAGATTTGTGTTTTCGAATACCATCCTCCATTTTGTGTTTAAAGGGTTCATCATACTTGCCAGTCCTTTTAACAGTATGATCAGAGTCTCGTAAAATCTTTTTTACTGGGATTTCCTCTTCGTCGTCAGATATAATAGGACGTTTCTTGAGTCGGATTTCTTTAGAAATCGATTTCTCATCTCTTCGACATTTTTCAGTTTTTTCTTCCAATCGAATCCTCTCAGTTTTTTCTTTACCATTTGTATCGTCATCTTGTCTGCTTAGTTTCACTTTTTCACTTTTTAAGCACTTGATAGGTTTTTCTTCTGGTGTGAGCTTCCGTTTTTCATCTTTAAATAATGCAGAAATCAACTTCCCTTTAGGTTTTTCATCATGCTCAACCTTTGGCATCTTTTTTTCATCTTTTCGAGATTTGCTAGACTCAGTTGATTCACCATTATGTTTTTCATTTGATTTGTGGCCATTGCCATTTTTTTCACTTGTAGATTTAACTTCAGTCTGTTTCACATCGTAATGCTTCACAGTGAATAATTTAACATCACTGTTTTGAGATTCAGATTTATTGCCATGTTTGGATTCAGTAGATCGATGCCGGCTTTCCGAAACTTTTTCTGTATCTTTTCGCTCTGGTCGTTTTTCTGATTCACTTGATTCATCCAGTCGCATAGATACCCGTCTCTTTACCTTTGTACTGAGAATATCTTCCAATAAAGCTACTTCTTTATCATCACTCGCTAAAGATTCCTTTGCTAATTGTAGACAATTTTTACCGCTAGGCGTAGTTACACTGGGATCAGCACCAGAATCTAGCAAAAGCTTCACAGTCAAATAATGTCCTCTACCAATTGTGACTTGCAAGGCAGTCTCTCCATCCTCATTCCTTCCATCTACTTCAGCTCCAAAAGCTAGAAGTAAACCTACCACATCAATGTGTCCATGCCGAGCAGCTAATGCCAAACAATCAGCATCTGGTTTCCATCCATTGCCTAAAAAGTTTCCAACGAATTCAGTATCACCATCAGCAGCTTTTTTGTAAACTTGTTCTCTGCCAGTCCGAGTAGTTAAATCCATCCATAGTAAATCATTTCGTATTGGTTGAGCTCTTGCACCGTGTCTTTTAGGAGCACCTCGAGTAGATTTTTGCATGCTATTTGATTCATTTGGAGGAAACGTTCCTGGAGGATAATTTGAAGGATCCATAAAATCGTCGTCTGAAGTGTCAGGAGTTTGGCGTTTCTTTTTAAAGTTGACAGCAGCCTCTCGTAAAAGCTTTTCAATTTCAAGATGATTAGGCTTGTCGTCTTGTAACGAATCCATTGAGGTTTTGCCTTGCGCATTGAATATCCGTGGATCAGCACCTCGTTTTAACAGTAACTTTACAGTTTCCAAATGGTCGTTTGAAGCAGCATCTATCAAAGGAGTATCCAAATCACCAGGACCAGATCTAATGTCAATAATTGCTCCATGTAATAGTAACAAATCAACAATGCGCGTATGCCCTTTCAAAGCAGCTTCATGAATCGCGGTGTTGCCAGCATAATCTCTATCGTTTACATCAGCGCCGTTTAAAATCAACTCCTTAGCTTCATCGTGTTTGCCTTTATCGCACATCCGCTGCAGTATCAATCTGCCATTAGCGTCTCTCCGATTTTTCTTTGTAGCACCAGGAATACCAGGAGAATTGGATCGCGATGCAGGTGAATTTGACATTCCAACGGACTTTTGTCTTGAATGGTGTTTAGAAGTAGGCAGAGGATGTTTTCTAGGTTTAACGTCGTCAGACCAAAAATCGTTTTCTTCTGAATTAGACCTTCTTCTCTTCAATCGTTTAACCTTTCGCGCAGGAATGTTTTCAGAGATATCGGTTTCAGCTTCTGAAGAGTCGTCGTGCCTTGATTTGACTTCCGACATCTGTAGAGGTTAGAGCTTTAGAAAGAGGAACAACGAATTGTTCAAACAGACCTTTGATCCAGCAGGCAAATAGCTAATTCAACTGTGAGTATATATTTGGCAGCAGGAATATACAAAATGTCGTAGGAGCAAGAGTTACATGTTCAAGAAATCAAAAATTTTAACACCAAGTTCCTTCTAGGATTTGCCCCAGCCCTATGTGATTTTATGTTCCAAGTATTATTCAATCAGCCCTAACCTTTTAAGATAAGATAGCGACAGGTTCCAATTCTTGTTGAAACCTTCACGAACAATTGCAATGTGTAATCATTTACCAAAGGACTCTCAGCCATCTGGTAGGGATGAGCAGTTTCAAACAGACTTTGTTTCATACGAATCGGACGTAGAAGACGCTTCTATTGATCCAGAAGAGGAGGATGATGAAGAAGGTATTAGGAGGCTGAAAAGAAACATGTCTACACACTTCAATGAAGCCCTTGATAGAAGTATCTACGAGATGAATGCAAAGGTGAAAGCACTTAGTACTGATGGTTCTAGATCAAGCAGGAAAAGCTCGTTTGTTAGAGCTGAAATGGACTTGCCGCCACCGCCACCTACTCTCAGTTCAGAACTTAAACCTCCTTCAAAGTTTGATAAACAAAACGAGCGTGGTAACTTTACTGCTGATGATGATCCGGATATAGCAGCAGAACTGTGCAACATGTACTCAAAGGTCAAACAGTGTTTAGAAAGAAGAAGAAAGTATCAAGCTTTGTCTCTTCAAAGACCTGGAGATAATCCTAAAGATAATGCTTGCTGGAAGCTTTATCCTGAACCTCCTAGGCCTGTTTGGAATCCTGAAACAAAGGAATTTGAAAAAGATGATGTTCCGCTAAATCGTGAATTCCAGTTAGGCCAATGTCCCATTCCAGAAAGTCACAATTATACTTTTCAGGAAGATAAAAATGGTGTTTTTCAGGTTTACAATGAAAAATCTGAAAAAATTGTGCAAGTTCCTACTTTGCGTGATTACTATATTGATCTGGATCATATCATTTCTATTTCTGCAGAAGGCCCAGCTAAATCTTTCGCATTCAAAAGATTGCAATATTTGGAAGCTAAATGGAACTTGTATTCATTGCTTAACGAATACAAGGAAATTGGAGATACAAAAAATGTTCAACATCGTGATTTCTACAATGTCAGAAAAGTTGATACTCACGTACATCACAGTGCCTGTATGAATCAAAAGCACTTGTTGCGTTTTATTAAATACAAGATGAAAACTTGCCCCGACGAAACTGTTATTCACAGAGATGGCAAGAATTTGACTTTAAGTGAAGTTTTTCAAAGTTTAGACCTCACAGCTTATGACTTGAGTATTGACACTTTAGATATGCACGCTCACAAGGACTCATTCCACAGATTTGATAAATTTAATCTCAAGTATAATCCTATTGGGGAGTCAAGATTGAGAGAAATTTTTTTGAAAACTGATAATTATATCGAAGGAAAATACCTTGCTGAAATCACTAAAGAAGTTTTTTTTGATTTGGATCAGAGCAAATATCAAATGGCTGAGTATCGTGTGTCTATATATGGAAGATCTGAAGATGAATGGGATAAATTGGCAGCTTGGGTTATTGATAATAAGCTGTTTACAGATAATGTTAGATGGTTGATTCAGGTCCCAAGACTGTACAATATCTACTATGAAAGTAAATTGGTCAAAAATTTTCAGGAAGTTGTTACAAACGTTTTCAAGCCACTATTTGAAGTTACAAAAGATCCTTCTTCTCATCCTAAACTTCATGTATTTTTGCAACGTGTAGTTGGATTTGATTCTGTTGATGATGAATCTAAGATTGGTCGCAGAATTCACAAAAAGTTCCCTGTCCCTAGACTCTGGAATACAAATGAGAACCCACCCTATTCTTACTATATTTATTATCTTTACTCCAATCTTACTTCACTTAACAACTGGAGAAAAGACCGAGGATTCAATACTTTTGTATTGCGACCTCATGCTGGAGAAGCTGGTGATCCAGAGCATTTGGTTTCTGCTTTTTTGACATCTGAAGGAATAAATCATGGAATCCTTTTAAGAAAAATTCCATTCGTTCAATATCTCTACTATCTTGAACAAATTGGAATTGCAATGTCACCACTCAGTAATAATGCGTTATTTTTGACTTACGATAAAAATCCATTTTTTACATATTTCAAGCGTGGACTCAATGTTTCGTTGTCAACAGATGATCCATTGCAATTTGCTTACACTAAAGAGCCTTTGATTGAAGAGTATTCAGTCGCTGCACAAATCTACAAGTTATCCAATGTTGATATGTGTGAATTAGCCAGAAACTCAGTGCTTCAATCTGGGTTTGAAAATGTATTAAAGTCTCACTGGCTTGGAAACAACTACATGAAGCAGGGCCCGGAAGGAAATGATATCTGCAAGACTAATGTTCCTAATGTAAGATTGGCGTTTAGACAGGAAACTTGGGAGCACGAAATCAATTTGATGGACAAATACGCAAAATAATTGATATATTGAATTGATCGTGGAAAGTTCATTTTTTTCGTTCATATTGAATACAAATCAGGATCAGTAGTGACGCGAAAAAACGCGTATCACGTAATCAGCAGTGTGATTTTTTAATATTTCTTTCTCAATTCTATTTTTTATTAATTCTTCTTCTTTACAATTAATAGTATGGCAAGCACCAAAAAAATATTTGAATATATTCGATACTACGTAGTATCGGAAGATATCGAAATCAAGCACTTACTTGAAAAGCATGGAGCTACCGAATGGGATTTCAATCCAAATTTATCTGGTCTTTCGTTGATTGTATCCGACACGATCAAATTTCCAGAATTTGCAAACGCTGAAGCTTGTATGATACCCATAGTCCACCCAGACTGGGTACGCGATTGCGTCTTGAGAAAAAGACTGCGACAGATAAGTTTATATTATCCTGTTGATAATCCATTGAAGCCTTTGAATGGTTGCATGGTTTGCATTGGAGATGTCCCGAATTCAAAAGAACTGACAGAAGCTTTGACAGAATATGGCGCGTTTTTGACGACAGTAGTAAGTCTATTTACTACTCATATTGTAGCTGAATCTTTAGATGATTCTAAAGTCCAGATTGCTCTGGCTAGTGGTGGTAATAATATGAAAATTGTTTCGCCAGAGTGGGCTTTTCAGTGCATGGAACAGCGAAAAGTGTTGGAGGTATCTCAGTATACTTTAAGAAACGAAAAATCAGTACCAGCGATTGAAAAACCAGTCAAAATTTTGCAACGGAGTAGCCTTTTAAAAGAGAAAACAGTTTTTATTTCAGAAGACTTGAACCTTTCTTCTAGATTTAGAGAATGTTTAAATCGAATCATCAAAAGTTATGGTGGAGTTGTCGCAAGTGTGTTTGATCCAAATTCTGTAGAAATATGCATCAATCAATGGAGAATTGGATCCAATTACATATCAGCTTCAAAAAATCATCTTGTGGTAGCAAGTTTGAGTTGGTTATTCTGTATTCTGAATCGAGATTGCTGGACATCTCCATTACAAAAATTGCTTCATTACCCAAAACCAAAAAATGCATTACCAGGAATGTCTGAAATGACTATTTCCATATCTTTATATACGGGAAGTGGTCGTGACTATATCATTGATCTAATCAAAAGTCTAGGTGCCACTTATTCACCTACTTTTAAAGATGGAAACACCCATTTGATTGCCGCACGGCCTGAAGGTAGCAAGTACAATGCAGCTCAGATGTGGGAAACTAATACTGTTAATCATCTATGGGTTGAAGAGACTTATGCTTCATGGGAGATCAAGTCAATTTCAGACGAAAAATATTCATTCATCGGAAATAACGGTGGTATTGTGCCAGTTGGGCAGACTGTATTAAAAGAAAAAGATATCAAGTCTTTCTATATAAGCACAGAAGAGGTTAATGATTCTGTGTTGGAACTAGAAGATGAACTAATTAGTGAAGGAGATATTCATCTTTCCGGTGATCCAAATGCTCTTTACAAAAAAGCAAAGGATTTGAAAATTTCTAAAGATGAGGAAGAAATAATAAATGTTCCAGATATTTGTTTGGAAAATGATGGAGAAATACATGGTAATTCTGACGGATCGGACATGACTGAACTTGTTGCAGATAAGTCATCTAAACTTGCTAGTGAGAATGATCAGAAAATGGGTGAATCATGTTCTGCCAGTATTGTTGATTCAAGCTCTTTAAAATCTAGAAATTCGAAAAAGCCCAATGTACTCGGTCTAAGACAAAATAATTCTAGTGACAATCACATTGAATATGGTCAAGAGCCTCCATCAACTCCTACAAACATTAATAAAGATCAACCACAGCATATTGACATTGAATCATCAAATTTACTTTCAATTAATAATGAAAACACACCTGTTACCAGCCAACTTTCTCATCAAAAGTCCTCACCTGTGTCAAATACGCCTAGTCATCAACGAAATAGGTCAGAAACTACATTAGTTTTGACACCAGTTAATACCAAAGAATCGGTGACTCCGAGATCTTCACATCGCAAAGCGAAAGATAAAGCAGCAGCTAAACTTCATGACGACATTAGTGATCTTAACGAATTTCAAAAACGTAGAAGAACCCGCGATATCCCACTATTACCAGACGAACTCAAACGTCATAAAACCACTTCCGCTTCACCTGAAACTAGTTTTGAACCTTTGATTGAAACTCCCCCTGATTTTAATCTCATGCTGACTGGAATTGATAGCACTAATATATCTTTGAAAGTTCTAGGAAAATTGGGTATAAACTTTGTCACTGATCCTGCAATTTCTACTCATGTAGTTGCACCTCGGATTTGCCGGACTCCAAATTTTTTAATCTCTTTAGCTCACGCACCAGTATACCTTAACCAAGACTTTTTATCTGATGCTTTAGGAAAAGCTGGCCTTGATGTGAATTACATTGACAAAAAGTATCTTCTTGAAGATAAGGCTGGAGAGAAAGAGGCTCTAGGTGGTCAAACTTTGACTCAAATTTTGATCAAGTCACGGAAACTCAACGGACAATTATTACAAGGATATTCATTTAATGTTGCACCAAACGTTAGAGGAGGATTTGATGTTTTCAATTCTATTGTTCAAGCTCATGGTGCAAATCCTTGTTTGCTAATTAAATCTCCATCAAAAATAGGAAAACTTTGTCAGGTATCTCACGTTCCCGACGTCGAAGGAAAGTTAACAAAAAAAGTCATTTTTATTGGTGCCAAAGAGCAGAAGAATTACATTTCAACTGTAAAAAATGCATTCAAAAAAGATAAAGATACTCAAGTATGTTGCTTCATGGCTGATTGGGTATTTATGGGAATATTGAGAATGGAAATGGATTTTGAAGATAAAACTTCATCATTAGCATAGAGAACTCTATAACCAATCCATTTAGTTATTATTTTGCAATCAAATGTACATAAAATGGCTTAATTTGCTACTCATTTTATTATTTTTTTAATATGTAAATATATCAACTGCTTTTTAGTTAATTAGCTTGCAAAAGTTAATCAAATAATTATAAAAATATTTTATAAATTATCAAGTAGCAAAAAATGGTCCCTAGCAGGATCGAACTGCTGATCTTGGCGTAAACTTAGTTGTTAGACTTTAGTATTAGCACCACGCCTTGACCAACTGGGCCAAGGGACCTTTCTTATGGGTTAAAAGCTTTAATACATTCATATTGTTGAGTATTTGTTTTCCTTACCCTCAAATTACTTAATTAGGTTATGAGGCTTATTCAAAAAAATCTTGAATTTGTGTTAATACTAAATGGACGATAAGTATTTGAATAGTTAAAATTATTGATTGATTGATACTAAATGGATGGTTTAAATTACACTCAAGTGATATCAGATATAGCGCAAAAAACTAGGATATTTCAATTAGACAATAGCGTATGCTTAAATGGACAAAAGAAACAATGTACTTGCAGTTTTACAATAGGTATGTTGACATCGTGTCAGTTAACGAAACCTAAAGATATTTGGAGTACCTTGGATTAGACAAATGATGTCTAGTTTTCAAAACTAAATTGTACATGGTTTTTTGTTTGTAATTGACGATAAACTGATATTTATTATATATCTAGAAAAATCTATTCAAGATTTTGAAACATGAAAAACAGTGGTTTAGAACCCTATCAGCGGAAACCGTCATTATCATACATATTAAAGAATGATATTTAATTATTAAAATTTGTCAATATTTAGAGTCCATTTATATTAATTAACCCAAATATAATACAGTATGAAATATCAAACTGAAATATATTGAAAAAACCGTAGTAACGTAAAATGGCTTGTTTGATTGTATAATTGATGGCAGAAACACAAACTCAATCAGGAACTTCGTTTATAATTTTCCAGTATTTGTTTAAAATCTCAAGTATCAAATAGTTTCGATTGAAATGTCAAAAAATTTACAAAATGGTTCAACAAGATAAGAAACAGATAGAAAAAATATGCATATTTAAATTGTATTAGATGTTGAAGTATATAACAAGCTTCAATATCAATATATTTGGAAATGTTGTCAAGACTCTGATATAAATAACCATAAAACATATAGCTGAAAAATTACTCTTCATCACTATTGGAATCAGAATCATTGGAATCATCTGAACTATCGTCATCAAAGAAATCAAGTCCTTTGGCTTTGACCTCAACAGTGGAATCTGAAGATGACCCCATATCTGACCCTCCTTCACTTAATGAGGAGGAAGAACCTCGAGATTCTACTAATCCCTCTTCATAAACTTTAAGAACAGACAATTTTACAAACTCATTCATATCTTTTATATCTTCGTTGTGAGTCGGATCATGAGTTTGAGAGCGTTTATTTAACGACGGAGCATTTATCTGAGACAATAATTTCTGCTTTTTTTCTTTTAGTTTAGTATTCGACTCTGTTTGTTGTTTTTCAATGTAGTTTGCCAGTTGTTTAGCCTGACGAACATTTTTCATTCGTCTGCCTTCAAGATTTCTGTAGTTGTCATTATCTTTCTCAGTTTTGGCCTTGTTCTTCTTTTTAGACATGCGTCCACCTTGTGCTCTGAGCATTGAGCCGAAACCACCTTTGCCACCACAACATTTCACGTTCCATCGAAGACGTAAATAGGAGTCTGAAGTAGTATAATCGCTGAGCAGTTGTTTTGAAGTTTCATCATTAATGGGTTTCCCACTGTTGAAAGAAAAGAAGCCTATCTTTGCAAGATTTGGAGAGACCAGTTGAGAGTGGAAATAAGCAACGATTTCACCAATAGTTGAATCTAATTCAAATCTATTTGAACCTTTTTTCAAGTGTTCATTATTCTCACAAAAAACTGTAGACATCATTTTTTTGTAATTTGCCATGAAGGAAGAAGAAGAAGATTTTGGGAAGGAAAAAAAATGCATGTTAAAACTTTAATCTATATAGAAATGATACAAAAATGAACAAAGGGCTTCTATGAATGAATTAAAGAAAAATAAGTTATTGTGAAGGTTTATTCATTCTGCCAGCTTCCTCAAACACTTTCCAACTCCAAGCATCTCCTAAATCCGTAAAGACGTTCCATGATTGTGATGCTCCAGCAGGTTTAGGCAAGTCGTTAACACCTAAATCTTCTTCATCTTCATCTACTTGATCAAACGATCTGACTTCATCCGTCGTAAAAGGAGAATGAGATGAAAAATAATCTCTAAATTTAGGACCTGAAAGAATAGAATTGTAAGGTTCGGTTGGCATTGTTATGGGTGGCAGTTGGTAAGTGTCATTTGAATCACTGGAGGGATCTTGCAGTTGCTCTTGTAGAGTACTATGAACGGGAGCTGTTAAGTCATTTTTCTTTGTATCTTCAATGTCACGATTGGTATTTAATTCCATAGAAATATGCAAATTAGACTCTTTGCTAGATTCTACCAGTGCAGTTGGATTTTCAGCTAGCGCTATATTACAAGGCAATTCTGAAATGATTTGAGCAGTTGTCTGTTGGTTAAATTTCACCGACGCCTCTGTGGAAGCTCTTCTTTCAATAGTTGGTGATTCTTTTAAATCTGGTAATGTGTAAGGTCTTTGATTCTCTTTATCTTTTATTTGCAATTGAGTAGAAACAACGCGTGAATCAATAGGTTGTGAATTTGTAAAAATCTCTTTACTTGTGGTCAACTTCTCACCTGTAGAAAGACTTTCTCTACCAGTCGGAACCGTTCTCATCATACTTCGACTTCCTTTATAATCTGAAAGCGTTTTAGACTTTTTATTCAAATATTCGTGAAGTTTACTAAACGTTTGACCGTTTCTATCTTGATCAAACGTCTGCGAAACTTGTTTGTTTAGACATGAAAGAGTAGCCATGATCCTAGGAATTCTTCCTTTTGTAATAAACTCATCTTTAACTCGAGCTACTCTGCTACGATCTAGTTGATACTTTGGCATGATTCAAATTGGAAAATGTCAAATTCTGGTACAAGCATTAAGATTAAGTCTCGTTGTAAATAAATAAATAAAAATTGAAACTATCCGCCGCACCAAAGCGACGAAACCCCAATAAAAAAATATCATAAAAAATCATTAAAAAATCATTAAAAAATTAAAAAATCATTAAAAAATTAAAAAATCATTAAAAAATTAAAAAATCATTAAAAAATCATAAAAAATCATTAAAAAATCATAAAAAATCATAAAAAAATTCAAAATAGAAAATTCAAATTCAAATTCGAAAAGAATCTCACCTTCTCTAATCATTCAAAATTATCTGGCTTTCGTAAACTTCTGAGCATTTTATATCCTTTGCTAACCCGTCTCAAGTTTTTTGATTTCATTGTGTCTACTCATCGATATCAATATGACCATTGAGCCCGTTATATCCATCGATTCTGATGGAATACCTGTTTTCCATCCGGTACGTAAAAACTGATTCAAGTCCTATAAACTCTTACCTGACCTTTCGTGATCTAGACCTGGAATGAATTCAAAGAGTTCCCTAAACTAATACAACAAATAAAACACCATGGTATGAAACATGGTATTCTGAAAGTGGTTCCACCTAAAGAATGGTATGTACTGAACTCAATTTATGTCGAATTAGTCCCCTATTCATCAACTAACTCTATTGCAACAAAGGACTGAGGGCTTACCGAAAATAACAGATGCACAACTAAGTAAGCTCATTGTAAAGAACCCAATCGAGCAGACAGTAGTCCCATCAAATAACGGCTATTTCGTTCAAATCACTGAACAAAAACGAAAGTACAATATAGCCCAGTGGCACGAGCTATGTGAACGGCCGCAGTATCAACGCCCTCCTAGAAAAGGTCAACCACGATCTGTACTGAAAATTAAACCAAAGTCAACTAAAACATGCATTCCAACTGATGCTGATGCTGATGTTGATACCTCTGAATTTACAAATGAAAGATGCTTAGAGCTGGAGGCAAAATACTGGAAAACTGTCACCTACAACTCTCCACTATACGGTGCTGACATGCTTGGTACCCTCTTCACTGAAAACACTACAAGTTGGAATGTATCCGATCTAGGAGATATTCTACACACAATGCCTACCAGTATACCTGGTGTTAATAAATCTTATCTCTATTGCGGCATGTGGAAAAGTACTTTTGGTTGGCATCTAGAAGATATGGATCTTTATTCAATTAATTACATTCATTTCGGAGCTCCTAAATGTTGGTATTCTATACCTCAGTCTGATCAGTCCAAATTTTTTGAAATAATGAAAGAAATTTGGCCCCAACAGCATAAAAAATGTCCTGAGTTTCTTCGTCACAAAACATTCCATGCATCCCCATCGTTCTTAAGAAGCAAAGGAGTCAGAGTTAACAGGCTAATACATTATAAAAATGAGTTTGTTTTAACATTTCCTTATGGCTACCATGCCGGATTCAATTATGGATATAATTGCGCGGAGTCTGTAAACTTTGCAGATAAAGAATGGATTCCCATTGGCATCAAAGCTCAATCATGTCAGTGCTCTTCTCATTCAGTTGGCATTGATGTAGCAGGTCTATTTTCTGAAGGTATCAAACTTGAATCTTCTAATGATACTTCGCCAAAGAAAAAACGAAAACTATCGAAATCCAAAAAAAGTAAAAAGAATTCTTGCAAAGTTATTGTCAAAATCACTCCTTATATTAAATCCGTGTTGAACTCTGCCCCAGAAGTCATTTGATAGTCTCATTCATTTTTTACAGTTCCACTGCAATTTTATTCTTGAGATTACTGCTAAACTTTTCCATTAACAATGTCCATTCATGTCTCTTAATTTTGTATGCCTACTCCTCTGTTTTATTCATTATTATGATTTACACTCGGTCAATGAAATGATTCTATTAGATACTTCTGCGCCTTTATCATTAACTACTTCAAAATTTCGTGAATCTTTCAATATATTCAAAATGAGATTTGGCTTTTTTGACTCTACAGCTTGATTTTTTGCCTAATAGATATGGCTTTCCATCAAATCAAACATTTTTTCTCATTTTCTCTGTTTGGATCATCTTCACTCCCATCTCTCATCTCTAAATGAATGTTTATGGTTGTTTATGGCTTTTACAAATAGAAAAACTGCACGGCTCATCTTGCAGTAACAGAATTCTGGAAACCCCACAAGATCTGTACCTGCATAACGAACCTCGCAGAATCTTGATATCCGCTAATTAACTAGTACTATTCTTTTGAAAAGACTTTACGATTCTTGTGCAATATACTTACAGAACCTAAAACAGGTAACAAAAAAATCACAATGTGAATTAAAATAATTAAATCAATAAAACGTTATTCGTAAATTTTTACTTTTATTTACTGAGGTCCATTAACGATACCATTCCATTGCTCTCGGATTTTTTCCACGTTTCGTGTATCAAGAACAACTCCATCCAACCACTTTAGTTGAGAACTACTAGCTATTAGAAGTCCTTGATAAGCGATCTTAGACTTGCGAATTTGAAATGGTAACTCAGCATCTGTATTAATGTTGCCATCAATTAAGTGAATAGGGGTATTTCTGTTGGCGTGAACCTGCATCAATTGTTCTTCAATCAAAGTGATATAATTCTCCGGATTAATTTTAAAACTGCTATTTGGATAAAAATCTTTCGTGAAGGGGTTTTTTCTAAAATCCAAAAGTTTTAGATTGAGATTGGTTTTGAACAACGTAATCAAATCCGACATCATTTGGCCATCGCTGCTTCCAAATTGATTGGAAAATAAGTACATTTGTTCCAATTTGGGGATGCCAATAATAGGTGTAATGTCCGAAAGACAGTTGAAACTCAAATTCAGATCTCGTAGATTGATGCAGAAAGATGCAAAGTCCTCTGGTAACGCATGCAGATTCAAATTTGAAAGATCTAGTTTGTGAAGATTTAAAAAAGGTTCAGGAAACTGCAACGCTGTTGGTAATGCATGTTGTGCTAAAATTTGAGTCGATGCTTTTATTTTCAAGACTGTCACATCAGTCAGCCAAGATAAGTCATATTCAGTAGGAAGTTCAAGTCCAGTAGTAGAAGGTTTGGCATCTAAAAATAATGTATGCAACTGTGTAAACTGTTCATAATGTGCTTCCAAATGTAAATTAGGATTGTTCTCAATATTGAGGTATCGAAGCGAGCTATTGAATGTTTCTGGAAGTTCAAGCGCGATCAAGTTATTTTTCGATAGATTAACTTTCTGTAATGAAGGTGATATAGAGAACTTTTCCAACCGGTTTTCATCTATATTTAGCAAAATTGTTTCGTTAGTAAAGCTGCTGTAGTTTTAAGCATAATGACAAACTTACCAAGATCTAAAATCTTCAAATTCATAAATTTATCCATTCCTTCAATTTCTTTGATATCATTCTTTCCCAACTCCAGATGTTTCAACTCGCAAAATTCTCCAACTCCAATGTCATCTTGAACATTGAAAATTCCTTCAAGTTTGTTATTTTTCAAACTTAACTTCAAAAGTCCATCAATTATTCTACTACTACCTTCCCATCCTGTTATACCACATGAATTAGCTGTCAATTCCCTCAAGCTCTCTAATCCATTGAGGCCACTGAATGAAGTAATAGAAAGGTTACCCGAAATGTCTAAATAATGTACCCCTTTAGGATATGTTGTAAGAGTTGATAAATTATTGTGACTTACGTCAAGACGACGAATCGAAGTTGGAAGTCCAGTCAAAACTGTTAGAGAATTGTGAGACAAAGAGAGATATCTCAGAGAATTACAAAATGTAGAAAGTTGATCCACTGATTGTAACTCCTGATTCTCAAGAGACAAATCTGTCAATTTATCCCAAAGAAGCTCAGTTGGGCGCACAGAAGTTAAAACTTTGACCAGGTCAGAAACAGTTGGTATTAACTCATGTCTATTATCAACTTCTTCCTCATCATCTGCTTCTTCTTCTTCTGCCTCTTCTTCAACTATGCCTACTATGCCTATTCCCTTTCCTGTCAAGTTTGGGAGCGGCTTAGGAGGAAAAGTAAACGATACCTTAGACTCCAGTGAGGCATGAGGAGTTTCCAAAAAATGGTTTTTTAGCTTTTCCAGTTCTTTTGGAATTGATAATTGAGCACCATCATAACTATGGTCACCATTAATCAGATTACCTCGCATTGTAGCGGGCGATGAACTCTGCTTTCTGGGTTCGTTACTTGTCGGTTCATATCCAGGTTTCAATTTTAATTTAGTGAGTCCAGCAGGACTTTTATTTAAAGAGTTCTCAACCTCATCTTCAAATCTAGAGATCCTTCCATTAGCATAGACAGGACCTTGAAATGCTAAAAATCTTTGAGCTGAATTCCCTTGAGATTTTTGTGTATTCGAGTTGCTGTGATTTGCTAAAGTGAGCTTATCCATATGTTCATTAAATTTCTCCATGTTGTGCTTTGTGGCTTGCCCATTCATGACGTTTTCTTTATTGTTATTTCCTGGAGAGTAAATGTTAAGTCTATCAGATCCACTATTGTACGAAGACTGATGCTGATGCTGGTATGCCAATCCTGATCCAGCAGGTTTTCCTTGATTATCGATATAAGCATTCAGTGATTTTGGTTTTGGAATCCCTATTTGACGATTTTTCCCATACATATTACCTTTGTTCTCTCCTCCCAAATGGCCCATTGAATATCTACTAGACCTTGAGGTTCTAAAAGTGTCACTTAAATCATCAATTCCCTGGAACACATCTTCTTCAACAGTCAAATCTCTTGCCATACTCGTAGTTCTGCTTCCGCCAGGTTGCCCGCTTCTCAGCCAAATCTGTTTTTCCGAATCGTAATTCATTGATCCTATTTTTGGGGGTATAATGTCTTTTACATCCTCCTGCTTGATAATCCCAATATTGACCGGCTTTTTAGGACTTGTTGCACGGGGTAATAGTGGAGGAGGAACAAATTGTGTCATTGTCTTTGGATTTGAATGGACAATTACAGAAGATAGTCTAGGATTTGACTTTGCAATTGGAGATTGAGTCTCATAATCTTCATATCTCTGTGAATCGTCTTCATGTATACTAACTTCTTCTTCATACTCCACATGGCCACCTGCACTGAAATTAAAATGGCTGCTTGACTGTCCCTCATACTCCTCATAATCATCATCATTTAATGGTTGAGAAAGTCCGTTTCCCATTAATTTTTTCATTAGTGAGTCTGCATTATCCATAAAGTCTTGTGTTGTTATGTCTTTTCTTTCAGCCGAATTCCACCTTTTTGCAGAATTTGTTCCAGAATTGGTCGTCCAGCCACCTTCCGAATCAGTATTTGTAGCGCTGATGTACGAAGAAGACTGCTTACTATTTCTTTGAGAAGTAGATGTGTTGGACCGTGAATTGTATCTCTGATGATTCAGAGGAAATATAATAGAAGTAGTTGTGTCTAGCGCGCCCAAAAGATCTTCCAGTCTCTCATTTGTGAAAGTGTCATGTTTACCAAAGACTTTAAGTTTTGATCCTTCCTTATCAGCTTCAGCTTCAGCTTCACCTTCAGAAGTTGGCAAAAAGTCATTACTCTTCAGTTCATCAGCACCTGGAGATAAGAACATTTTATTCCAAGTCTCACCCTTGTGTTCATTAACATGTCTATCATTCAAAGCCTTTTTCCATTCTGGAGTATTCACAATCAATCTATTCATCTTTGTAGTACCTCCTTCATCATCTTCAAGACCTGGAGACGCAAAATGTTGTTTAGTTGTACCATTATCTTCTGCTATATAGTGTTTTGTAGTACCTGGTTGTCTTGTTGTTCCTCCTGATGAGACGCGTTTAGACGTGCCAGCTTTCATCGTTCCCGTGTTTTCAATCCATTCTTCCTGTAACTCATTGTGATTCAGCCATTCATATGCTGAATGAGTATCCTGATCTGGGTTCATTTTTGAGCTTCCGGTCCAAAAACGACAATATATGTGGGATCAAATTGAAAAGTTCTGCATAAAGATGTTGGAAAAAAGTAAACAAAAACAAAGTAGAAAAAAAACCTTTTTCATAAATTCAACACAAATTTGTTTTATAAACTAATATCAATACACATGAAAACAGATATATATACAAAATAATCATCAAAAAAGATAATCAAATTTACTCAAAGATTTGAGTAATCAAACCGGTACCAACGGTACGGCCACCTTCACGAATGTTAAAGCGTTGACCCTTTTCAACGGCAGTAGGGTGAACCAATTCACAAATCATTTCAGTGTTATCACCGGGCATAACTTGAGTAGACTCTTCAACACCTTCGGGGAAGGTAAGAACAGTGGTGACATCTGCAGAACCAACGAAAAGTTGGGGTCTGTAGTGAGAAGTAAAGGGAGAATGTCTGCCACCTTCTTCCTTGGATAAAACGTAGATAGAAGCAAGGAACTTTGTGTGAGCAGAGACTGAACCAGGCTTGCAAACAACCATACCACGCTTAAGATCTTCACGCTTAACACCACGGAGAAGAATACCAGCATTATCACCAGCTTGAGCTTGATCAAGCTCCTTCTTGAACATTTCAATACCAGTAACAGTAGTCTTGATGGGAGCCTTGTTAATACCAACAATCTCAACTTCCTCACCACGCTTCAAAAGACCACGGTAAACACGACCAGTAGCAACAGTACCACGACCGGGAATAGAGAAAACACCTTCAAGAGGCATCATGAAAGGCTTTTCCATATCACGTTGGGGAGTAGGAATATAGTCATCAACAGCATCGAGAAGCTCCATAACCTTGGCTTCACCGATTTCAGGTTGACGGTTTTCAAGAGCACAAAGAGCAGATCCCATAACGACAGGAGTATTCTCACCGTCGAAACCGTAAGAAGACAACAAATCACGCATTTCCATTTCGACCAATTCCAACATTTCAGGATCATCAATAGTATCGACCTTGTTGACAAAGACTACAATGTGTTCAACACCAACTTGGCGAGCCAAAAGCAAGTGTTCTCTAGTTTGGGGCATTTGACCATCAGAAGCAGCAACAACAATGATAGCACCGTCCATACGGGCGGCACCGGAAATCATATTCTTAATGTAATCAGCGTGACCGGGACAGTCAACGTGAGCATAATGACGTTTTTCAGTTTCATATTCAACATGAGCAGAAGTAATAGTGATACCACGGGCACGCTCTTCGGGTGCCTTATCAATAGAGGAGTAGTCCAAGAATTTAGCACCACCTTTTTCAGCAAGAACTTTGGTGATGGCAGCAGTGAGTGTAGTTTTACCGTGATCGACGTGACCGATGGTACCGATGTTCAAATGGGGTTTGGCACGGTCAAAGGAAGCAAATCGTGCAGCAACCTTGACGGGGTTGGCTGGTGCATTTTGTTAGAGACCGACCAGATTAATGATTGCAGCTACTTACAAACAACAGTGCTTCTCACAGATGTGAATCTGGAGAGCAAGTTAAGAGGACGCAAAGCTCTTAAAGACATTTCTACCTGAACAAAATTGTGTGTTTAGATGGAGCAGAAGGCATGAAAGTTTTCATGAAATATTCTGGGAATGAGCGGTAGAGTGATTGGTTCTTAAAGTTACTTACAGGACAAGATATACCACACTTCACAGAGCAGGTCATGTGATTCGGGCAATTTGTATGGGTCGGTTTTTTGTAACGGAGTTTAAGGTGGTGATAGTGAAATGTTAAAATGGTGGTTTTAGGTTGTTTTTCTTGTGTGCGAGGTGAGTAAGACAATTAACTGATTGTAAACTGCAATTTTGAGATTGTTGACTGCAATTTTGAGATTGTTGACTGCAATTTTGAGATTTTGCACTGCAATTTTGAGATTTTGCACTGCAATTTTGAGATTTTGCACTGCAATTTTGAGATTTTACACTGAAATTTTGAGATTATACACTGAAATTTTGAGATTTTACCAAAAATTAAGACTCAGGCTGTTGTATTGTCTAAGAGTCTTAAAATAGGCTAGAATGAGCAGCCTTTGATATTAACATGAATTTTAAGCTTTTAATGAAGCGAGACAGTGTCCGTATTTTGTCTGATTTAAATTTACAAATTAATTTGAAAGACTACTTTTGGATCAACACAAAATTCATTATTCTGAGATGAAATTTAAAGATGGTATGAAGAATAAATCCAGAGATTGTAAATAATTGAGATTTTCATAATTTAGAAGTGGCATGAGATGATAATAAATTCAAAAATGGTATGAGGTGAATATTTGAGATTAACAATCCAAAGATTATAAATTTTTGAAATATTAAAATGTTAATGTAATTGAGTTTAAATTTTTATGATTGTCAAAATATTTTTATTGAATGGATTTCTATTATATTAATCCTCGATATATTAATCCTTATGATCTAAAAATACATCTTCTTTATATGGATCTTTATTGATCCTTATGATCTAATAATACATTCTAGTTCCGTCTAAATATACCAAATCATGCAGAATCACGTTAATGGCTCCAGAACACTAGTTCCCCAGAATCAAGTTTGAATCAAGAAAATCTCATGCCTTCATTTGATTCATTAAGCCGTGTGCTATTTCAAATAGTTTTCTAGACTGCCCACTCATTTAAGTGAAATTATCTGAAAATACTTGTCTCGAACTTTTGTTCAAATTAATGCTCAATTCACACATATATTTTTTGGAAGAAAAAAGACAATCTGGATTGCCTTGAAATTTGCAATCATTAATTTTGGACAATAAAAATTGAGCGCAATTAAACTCTGGTTGCCTTGGAAAATATACATGAAAATCCATCTAGAAGTACTAAGAAAACTAAAAAAATGCAAGAACTTTCTTTATGTTTTGCCAGAACTAGAAGGTTCACTTGAAATAGTTTTCAGTAAAATACATGATTTTTATACATGTTGATATTCAAAATAATCTGTACACAGATAAAACTTTAAGAAAACTGGAGTGTCGCACAATTGCCCATTCTGTATTATCAACCATTTTTGAGTAGAGCAAGTTGTAGTTCATGTAGGTACAAGGAACAGAAGAGTACTTGACATATATTACTGATTTTATTTCAAGGTTATGACACCAAATGCAATTAAGGGTGACCAGCCTTCAATTGATCGCTTTGTTTTTAGTTTTAAATAAAGTTTTCACCCGGCCCCAGCCAATCTCTAACGGTACAATTATATAGAGCTCTGTGTCTTTGTGAAAATTGCGTCACAAAGAAGATGGCCGTATTATCGAAGGAGCCATAGGCTGATTTTGAATCGAGTGGAATTTGCTTGTCAGCCCTGATTTACTACACAAAATTTCAAAGCAATAATCATGGAATCATCTATTTGCTACGTACAATAGCATGAAAAATCTCAGATGGCACTCCAAGACTTTTTTAGTCCATAATGTATGGCGTTTTACTTCTAGATTGATTTGAAAAAAATTCAGAAATTTCAAACTCTGATGATCACAATTGACAACTATATATTTCGTAGCAGCACAAGCTACAAACCATAAACACATTTTAAAAAAAACAAAATTGTGCTCTCACTTGAGGTCTTCTTCGTTTTATTGATAAAAGAATTCAACTAATCACTATAACTCTGATAATTGATTCCATGAGGAAATAGGCATCATCATAGCAAACAGATTTGTAAGAAAAGGATTTTTTATTTAACAATTTTTTTGTGTATTTTCATATTATGTATTATTCCTATTAGATTTCCCAGTTGAATGATTTTATTTTTACTATTATACGATGAGAGTTGAGCTTTCTCGGCAAGCGCTGCTGGCTTTAATATCCACAAACGTTGGGGAATTGACGACTGGTCAAAGGATTAGGAACAATACCTGCCTTGATTAATCTTTCAAAATCCCACTCAATAGCATTTTCGGTCTTGTAAGTCCAGAAAATCCATCCATTGCCTTGCTCGTAGGCATCGAACTGAGCTTCAACATATTTACGAGACTCTTGCTTTTGTTGTGGAGTCCAAGTGTTGACATTGCCTCTATTGACACAACTTCCAACATAGCCAGATCCCGGAAGAGTACCATCATAACGAGCACGCTTACCAACACCGTTCAACCATTTAGTACAATCAGTGGTAGCAGCAGAGAATTCTCCAACAACTCTCCACTTGGATTCAGATCTGGTGTCACGGCCGATTTGACAAGCAACTTGAACGTGTTGATCATTGTTTCTACTGACCTCACCAGGTGAGAAGACTTGATAGTGATGATGATCAAGAACCACATAGTAGTGGTGGCTATCGTCAAAGTATCCATTCCAGTAACCATTGGCTTGGAAAGCGTCGTGAATAGAAATGGGAACAGACTTGGACTTTGAACGAACTCTGTCATAACCTCTATTGTAAAAGTCTTTGACACCATCAATTCCAAGAGCAGGAGCCAAAGGCTCGTTCATCAACTCAATGGCAGAGACAACATCTGAGTAGTTGGAAGCTCCATATTTACCACCCAAGTAATCCAAGACGTGCAAAGTTTGTTCAACGTTGTTTCCGTTCAAGAACTCCCATTTGTCTCTTTGACCAGAGTTGTCAAATCCATTTTGAGATCCGGGTGCACCGTGCAAGTCTACCCAAACCTTCAGTCCTGCTTCTCTAGCCCATTCGATAGCTCGATCCAAGTAAAATTCCTGCCCTTGAACGTATGGATCTCCATCGAGAGAAAGGAAAGCCCAGTAACCTACAGGAATTCTAACATGATTGAGACCATATCGCTTGATGTTTTGGAAATCTTCGCGAGTGTAAAAGGTGTTCCAGTGATGTTCTAAACGCTTTCTTGCCTCTTGTTTACCCAAGAAAAGACTGTAGTGATACTCGTCGACTGGAGTATTGGCCTCAGGACCAAAGGCTTCATAGAGAGAAGGAGTAATGAAAGGCTCAGTTAAAAGCCAACCACCAATATTGACACCTCGAACCTTGTCTGTGTCATAGTTGAAAGCTAGAGTACTACCTCTAGACTCCAGTAATGGGGTAGCTTCAACGATAAATGAAGCGACAGATGCTAATGAGAGTAATTGTTTAACGAACATTGTATGTAGAGAAATGACCCTGTAGTTGATGATTCGAATGCAAATTTATGATTCTTTTCACGCGCTTATATACATTTTATTTTATTTAAAACAATCAAACATTCTTGTCCAAAATGTCAAATTGAGATGAATTAGATGGCTAGATCCAAGTTTCTTTTTCAATTTGGCAGTTTTTAATTTCTACAGTAGTCAAACTTTAAATTAATAAAAAAGAAATAAGAAAAAAAAATTAAAGTTTTCGGAAAAAATAATTATGAACCTCCAAACCTGTAATTAAAGAAAATGAATCTGAATTTCGCTAGAAATTTTGAGATGGATAATTATAAACTGCATATCTCAACTACAGTCTTGCTGCTAAATCTTAAGTGTCCCGAGTTCCGAACAAATACAGTAGACTCTATTTTAACTCAATATCTATTTCAATATCTATTCTGACTTAGAATATATCATTACAACTTGAAAATGCGGAGCTTGAAACAAGCTTCACCAATTTCTTGATCTTCTTCACCGAGCAATTCCCCTGATTTGTTTTCGCCAAACTGCAACAGTTCCCTTCTCAAGGCCTTGTTGACTAAATCATCGTGCTTCTTCAGAGAGCTTGCCAGGCCAATGGTATCCTTGCTAATATCAATTTCAACTTGAACATCATCAGTAGTTTGAAGTCCTAACTTCTTACGGTATCTTTGTACACGATTAACAAACTCTCTAGCATTGGCCTCAGTCTTGAGATCTTCGTATACGGTGGTATCCAAAATGACAATGACATTTTGGTCTGTGTTGAATTCTTGGCCTCCAGCCATAGCTGAGTCATTCAATCCTCTCACAACAGAAAGATCTCCTTCTACTAACTCAATTCCTTCAACCATAATAGTCTTGTTGTTCATGTAGCCCTGGACTTGTTGGCTTGTCAACAAAGGCAAGCCCTTCTTGACTTTACCAATATCTTTTCTCAACTTGCGACCCAAAATTGACCAATCGGCTTGAGCATGGTACTCAACGCCATACTTGGACTCATCAGAAGTGAGAATTAAATCACGAATATTGAGTTCATCAATGATGTACTGCTTAAGACTTTCTACGTCTTTAAGGAAACTTTCATCATGGTGAATGACAACAAGGGTCTTAAGAGGAATCTTTAATCCAATAGTCTTTCTTTCACGAATATTTCTACCCAACTCAATAACCTTTTGCATTCTGTTTACTGCTAACTCAGTCTTTTCGTCAATAAGCTCATCTCTGACAACAGGATAGTCCAAGAAATGAACAGATCTGCTATCGGTAGGGTGGAAATTTTCAGAAAGAGCTGGTTTCAGCTTTTGATAAACAGTTTCAGCTAAGAAAGGCGTGAATGGAGCCATAGCACGAACAAGAACAAAAAGAGCTTCGAACAAAGTGTTCAATGCGCTCTTAGTATCTTCAATACCATTTTCACCCTTAAGTCTGCTTCTGTTCAATCTAATATACCAGTTGGTCAAATCATCAATGAGCTTGAGCAAACCTGGAACAACTGTATATAATCTGTAACTCTTCATTTCGGTATGAATGTGAGCAATAAGTGTTTGCAAACTGGCAAGAATCCACTTGTCCATAACATTAGTGCTGACCAAATTGGGGTCGTAAACAAAGTCAATACCATGTAACTTTTTGAGAAGAGCAACCTGGCCTTCCCAGAACTTGTAAGAATTCCACCAAGGCAAAAGAACCTTAGAAACAACTTCTTTAACTCCTTCTTCCTTAAATCTCAAAGGTTCAGCCTTCAAGACAGGAGAGTTGATCAAGTACAAACGCAGAGCATCAGCACCAAATTTGGAAATGACAACATTAGGATCAGGGTAGTTCTTCAATCTCTTGGACATCTTTTTACCATCGGAGGCTAAAACGATACCAGAAACGACACAGTTCTTGAAGGGTGAAGTGTCAAACAAATGAGTACCCAAAACAAGAAGAGTATAAAACCAACCACGGGTTTGATCTAGACCTTCAGAAATGAAATCGGCAGGGAATCCAGCCTTA
This sequence comes from Geotrichum albidum, assembly GCA_003707475.1. Classification (NCBI taxonomy): domain Eukaryota; kingdom Fungi; phylum Ascomycota; class Dipodascomycetes; order Dipodascales; family Dipodascaceae; genus Geotrichum; species Geotrichum albidum. The sequence continues at coordinate 57,851 of PPJE01000025.1, forward strand.
AACTTTTCTTTGTTCTCAAAGGGGTAGTGTTGAGAAGCGTAAGGCATACTACCAGACTCAAACCAACAGTCGAAAACTTCTTCGACTCTCTTCAAGACACCCTTACCTTGTTTAGAAGGAATGGTGATATGATCAATGCTGTCACGATGTAAATCAGTGATACCAGTGACACCTGAAAGCTCTTCAAGCTCAGCAACAGAACCAATACAAACAATTTCTTCATAGTCCTCACTAGCCCAAAGAGGGATGGGAGTACCCCAGTATCTGTTTCTAGAAATGTTCCAATCTCTAGCGTTCTTGATCCAGTTGGCGAATCTACCCTCTTTGATAGTGTTAGGAACCCAATGAGAGTCATCAATATGGTTCAACATATTTGGAATGATATCAGTAATCTTGACAAACCAAGCAGGAACAGCACGGTAAATAAGAGGAGTATCAGATCTCCAGCAGAATGGATAACTATGCATCATTTGGGCATCAACAAGAATATTGCCCTTTTCTTTAAGATCCTTAATGATCTTACGCTCAGCATCCTTAATATATTGACCGGCATAGTCGGAGACTTCGCTGGTGAATTTACCAGAGTCATCAACAGGATTAGGAGGAAGACGATCTGGTCCAATAACATTGTTTGCGACGGCAGCATTGTAATCTTCCTCACCGAAAGAAGGAGCTTGGTGAACAATACCAGTACCACTATCGTTTTTAACGTAGTCAGCTACAATGACTTTAAAACCATGGTCCTTGAAGCTCTCGTAGAAGTAATCAAACAAAGGTTTGTACTTGAGACCAGCCAAATCAGAACCCTTGATCTTTTCGACAATTTTGAGATTCTCTTTTTTGGGGTTTTTGTAAAGAGTGGTCAAAAGAGATTCCAGCAAAATGTAGTTTTTACCAGTTTTTTCATTGAAAACCTTGACATACTCGAAATTAGGGTGTACACAAAGAGCAATGTTACTTGGCAAAGTCCAAGGAGTAGTAGTCCAAGCAACGAGGTAAGTATCAGGATCGTCAATAAGAGGGAAACCAATTGTAACGGCAGGATCCAAAACATCCTTATAATTCTGCTGAGCTTCGAAGTTGGATAGAGGAGTAGTACATCCAGTAGAGTAGGGCATAACTTTATAGCCTCTGTAAACAACTTCTTTGTTGAACAATTGCTTGAACACCCACCAGACTGATTCCATGAAAGAAGGATACAGAGTCTTGTAATCATTGTCGAAGTCAATCCATCTGCCCATTCTTCCAATGGTAGATCGCCACTCATCAGCGTATCTCATAACGATAGCACGACACTCCGCGTTATACTTATCAATACCCATAGCCATAACATCATCTTTACCGGTGATACCAAGTTTCTTGTCGATTTCGTGTTCTACAGGTAAACCATGGGTATCCCAGCCAAATCTACGTTCGACGTGGTGGCCAGTCATATGGGCATAACGAGGGACGATATCTTTAGTGGTAGAAGCTAAGATATGACCGTAATGGGGAGTACCAGTAGCAAATGGAGGACCATCATAGAAATTGAAAACAGGCTTGCCTTCAGAAAGCTTCAAGGAGGTTTGGAAAGCATCCAACTCCTCCCAGAGTTTCAAGACGTCTTCTTCAGCTTTAGGAAAATCCATTTATCTTAGACAATCTTGGTTAGAAATTGATACAAACCGTACATTACAAACAAGATTGATCACGTACCTGATTCAAGAGATTTTATTGCGAGATGGAGTAAAAAGGAAGGTGAAAAGTCCAAAAATTTTTCCATCAAGCTGGGGGAAGTCAGGGTAATTTATAAAAATCAAACAAACAGAGACCATCAAGTAAGTTCAATTGAAGAAAGAAACAGATTTTTCTACTAACGGAGTGGCAATTGTCAATTCTGCTGAATATGACTGATTTCTAAACAATTTGACTCATTATAGTCATTCCTACTAATTTTGTGCATAATCAATGCTTAAGATTGAGATAAGTTTGAAATGTAGGCAGTCCAGTGATTTGTAAAGGACTGTTTAGAATATATATTCAGTTTTTTGATGAGACAGTGATATTATCAGTGTTCCGAAGAGGTGGTGATGTCATTAGTGTTCCGATGAGGCAGTTCCGGCAGTTTTATTTTTTCTTGACTGAACTGAGTTTGTGATCCCAAAGTGCGTCAACCCACAATAGAGTTTGTAATGTTGGTGTTGGCTTGAATGTTTCATAGTGTATTCTGGTAGAATCCAGTGTATTTGCGGTTGCTGAGGTCTAATAAAAGATTACCTATAGAAGGTGGATCAGTGCAGATCAATAAATGGTGTCAGCTTATATTCTCAATCAAATAAATCTAAACATTAAGCTTCTACTTTGAATAAGTCTGTGCAGCCATATTCTCTTTGGAAATATCCAGTCAAGAATTGATATTTTTGAATTTTGATAATTTCAAACTGAGTTCAAACTTTTAGTTTCTTTAAGTTTCTCTTAGTTTCTCTAAATTTTTTGATAATTTTGTTGGAAACTTGTTTCTGATGAAGACTCTTGTTTCTTTCTAAGTCTTTTAAAGATTTCTAGAGTCTCTAAAGTTTTTGAAGCTTTTATTTTTCCAAAGTCTCTGAAGTTTATGAATTTTATGAAGTTTATGAAGTTTATGAATTTTTTTTAATGAAGTTTATGAAGCCTCTGAAGTCTCTGAAGTCTCTGAAGTTTATGAAGTTTATGAAGTCTCTAGAGTTTTTAAATTCCTTAATATCTAAAATCTCTAAAATCCTTAATATATCCAATCTCTAAAATCTCTAAAATCCTTAATTTATCCAATCTCTAAAATCTCTGAAATCTCTAAAATCTCTAAAATTTCTATCATCTAAAATATCCAGAATCACTAAAACCTCCAAAATCACTAAAATCTCCAAAATTTTCAAGATCTCTAAAATCGCTGAAATATCTAAATTATCTGATATCTTTGATATATCTGCTAAATTCAAAACCTCTTGAAACCTCTTATAAAATCTCTCTTAGTCTTTCAGGTCAATTATTTCACGTAATTCTAATTTTGCCGTCTGATCACTACATTTATAAATAATCGTGAAATTAAAGTGTTCTCATTATAACAGAAGATTTTGAAACTCCAACACTAAACCAAATCGCTAAACAAAATTTCATACTCAAAACCCAATAGCCATATTTCAGAAACTCCCCTACTGCCATTAAATACTCAGCTATCTCGCTTCATGTTTCCTCAAATGTCGTCGTTTATCAAATTTGGCGTTTTCCTCAATATTAGAGGTTGTTTACCCTGATTCAAACACTTACTCTAATGTTTCTGTTCATTTCTAATTCCAGATAGACATTCAAATGTCTCTTCCACCCTTGAATACTGTCTTCTGTCTGAACTTTCCAGAAAACTGGTTAGTTGGTATCGATATTTACTACTTCCAAACTACTCCACAATATCAAGGTGTAAAACTTGTACCATCTGGATTTCATACATTTCACTGGGGTGCCGATACTGACAGTATTAGACACGGCAAGTTTTTCACCTCGACAAGTGAAAATTCCCAACTCATCATTTTGAGATACAATCCTGAAACTGAAGTCGTCGAATCTGTGGAAGATATAGGTGAACTAGATGTTAGCGCGATCAAAGGAAGACTTGGAGATGCGTACAATTTCATGATTGCCTACGCTGATCTTAAGAAAGCTACTTTTGAAAAAGCTGAGGGAATGTTTGGAGATTTAGATTGGAGTGTGTTGACAAAATATATCACCGAGTCTCAAATATTGAAAACGCTTCCAAAATATCAAGTTGCTTCATCTACTTCTACTACTCAAAAAGAAAACAATCTACTTAAGCAGAGTTTGATTGATTCAGCAAAATTAAGAGCTTCTAAATCTCATCTGGAGGTAGAAGAGGATCATATCATTCAATCTCTAGTTGATCAAACCGAAACTGAGTTGAGTTTTGTCTGCATAGATATCAAATTAAGGCTAAAAGATCCCAATGTTGTAGGAAGAAATTTAACGAATTCATTTTTAGACAAGACCTGGTATTTACAAGAAATTGCTAATGAAATGGGGGGCTTTACACGTTTTATGGGTAGTATTCAACTTTCATTTTTACTGATGATACTATTTGCCAATTACTCTGGTGCAATTCAATGGTTTTCACAAATTCAATTATATTTTAGTAGCGAATCTTACTTTGCAGAATATCTATCTGATTCAAGAACTTTTTTAAACATGTTTCTCCATCAACTGAAAGCTCTACCTTTAGACTATTTTGATCAATTTTGGGATAGAAATGAGTTTTTCAAAATGATTTCGGAATATCACCAAAATGTTTACTCTAAAGTTGATGGATGGGATTTGTTTGATAAAGAATGCTTAAGCTTGACAACCGATATTTTTAATTTGTTGGAAAACAATTTTGGATTAACATTCCCTGATAAAGATAGTTATCAAGATGATGAATTTGATGAACTTGTTGAAATTTCTTGAGTCTATCACAATTTTCATCTACAAAATTTAATATGTACAAGTTTATTTATATAAAGGTATATTTACAAAATCATCAATTTTCTTTAGAATACTAATTTTCTACTACTTTTGCTTCTCTTTTCTCCAAATTCTCTATTGCTTCTTTTGCTTCTTTTGCTTCTTTTGCTTCTTTTGCTTCTTTTGCTTCTTTTGCTTCTTTTGCTTCTTTTGCTTCTATTGATTCTATTGCTTCTTTTGCTTCTTTTGCTTCTATTGCTTCTATTGCTTCTTTTGCTTCTTTTGCTTCTATTGCTTCTATTTTTTCCAATTTCTCAATAGCTTCTCTTGCTTCTTTTTTTTCCAACTTTTCCATAGCTTCTTTTTCTTTCATCTTAGCCAACGATACTCGAGCACCGGTAGGAAGTTTTTTAAAAACAGCTACGAAACCTCCTCCACTCACCATATTAGTACCGACACGAGGTCTACAGACTCTCACAATCTCACCAGTCATTTTAGCAACTGTAGAACGTATATCCCAGCTTCTCAAATTTCCACCGCCCATACCAGGCATCAGTTCCACGGTATTAACAAGTGTAAGATCAAGCTGAATTTCTCTGCGAACATGTTCGACCATATCTTGAATTTGTGTTACAGAAGGACAAAACACGACTAATGGAGCATCAACTCTCATATGTTCTGAAAGAGTTTTAATAGATATATTAGGATTAGGCAGATCCAAAAAAGCACCATTCAAAAAAGTTTTGTCGGAAGAAAGCGCTCTCCAAGTCGCACTAGCCTCACCAGCGATCCATTCTTCAGGTGAATCACAAACGTGAAACTCAACATCCCCACGATACATTGCATTTTTAAAGTCTCTAACATTATGACGTCCAGTTCTACTATGTGTGGCATTTCTATCAATCGAATGTAAAATTGCTTTTCGAAGTTCTGGTTTTTTCTCATCAGTTTCAGTACTTTGAATTAATCTTTCAGCGGAACGTGCTTCGCCATTAGCACTATGAATAGTTTTGCAAATTGCAAGTGTCAGTGATCCATGACCAGTACCTGCTTCAAAGAATTGCTGGACATCTTCGCATGTTTCATCAATATGAATGTCGGCCAAAGACATGATAGCAGCAGCGTCTAAAGGATAGATGGGCTGCGCATCTCGCTTCCTATAAAGCAAAAATTCTTCCAAAGTAGGGTATGTGAGAATGAACTTTTGAGCTGAACCTCCTTTGCTAGTTGCTGAAACTGTAGTACGAATGGGTTGACCGATGATTTCGTCGTGTGAAAGTTTTTGAGGTCCGACATTCAAACTTTTTCCGAAAGCCAAAGGTGAAGATAAGAATGGTTTTTCGGGTCTTAATACATGGCGAGCCAGAACGATATCTCCCGCTTTAAATATTCCAGTTGAATAAGGTCTTCTCCAGAACATGATAACTTGGATTGGGGAAAGCCTGAAATTTTGTTTCAACAAAGAATTAAGACTGGTTGGGACAATATAGAAGCTTAATATATATATATTTTGAATACCAACCTTCTTTAGTCAACGATAAGGACTGTAAGAACTTATTAATCCTCAGTTAATTGTAACCTTTACATGTCTTTAATAACTACCATAACTGTCATTAACACTCCAAATGGGTTTTTGTCAACAATCCCACAACCATATGTGAGATTTTATGGCAAAGTAATTGATCAAAACAGCAAAACGTTCGCACTCACAATTCAAGAGCTTCCGTCGTTGATGGCAGATCTTGGTCTATCTGACACTCCTCTAAATCTTATTGACAATATTCCAACTGTTAAAGTTGAGGTTTCGGAAAGTACTGTTTCCTTGACTGCATCTGATATCAATAGAAAGCTCATTGTGTCAGTTCACGGATACTTGGATCATGATAACAGCACAGTAACTGCTACTATTGTGACACCTCTCCACGATCAGCAGTTTCTTGAAGTGGGATACGAAGATAATAGATATAGTAATGCGGTTTTACAAAAGGTTAAGATGGTGCAGTTTATTTCACAGTTTTCAAAGTGATTCAAAGTTGAAAAAGATTAATTGATTTTTTGTGTTGCATGTATTCGAAGGGTTTTTAATTTTTTTGGAGATTGGATTTTTTCTTGAATATTTAAAGGTTTAAAGAATCCATTGATTTGTTTGTTATTATTTCTATGGAATAACACGAAAAGCACAGTTACTAGCTGACCTTTTCCTATGACAGTTAACGGTCAACCCAAATTTTGAGCTAGAGAATTGTGATGCAAGTAAAATCAATTCTTATTTTGTCAATCACATTTAGAAAGACTCGGGAATGTGCCTTGCAACTTTATAGACCGTTTTTATTCTAACGGAGTATCTTTTTTACTTGCAAACTCTTGAAAACGATAAGGTATTACAATTTCAAATATATTAAATAAATTTAATAATTCAGTCGATGGAACTTTTAAGAGGCATTTTATAGATCACAAAACGGAACATTTCATAGATTGCAAAACGGAACATTTCATAAATCACAAAACGGAACATTTCATAAATCACAAAACGGAACATTTCATAAATCACAAAACGGAACATTTCATAAATCACAAAACGGAACATTTCATAAATCACAAAACGGAACATTTCATAAATCACAAAACGGAACATGACAAAAACAAAATGGAACATCCAACGGAACATCAAACAAACATTCAACGAAACTCTAAACAAACATCTCATACAACATTCAACGATATTAACTTATCACTCACATTCAACGGAACGTTTCAGACTCCTTATATTTGACTGTTGACCATTTCTTGCTTCATTTTTCTTGCTTCATTGTTTCTTTACCGTCGGACTCCCCGTCGGTTATTACAGCCGTACTAATAAAAATTTTAGTTTGTTCCGACTTGATTTTTTTTGAAAAAATAAAAATCTCAAAGTTAACAGAAACCTTCTTCTATCCTTCCTTCTTTGTATCATTTTTATACCACCTTTGTGAATATCATCACTTTGCATAAGAATTTCATACAAATGTCCACTGAAAAAATCTTCATCTCCTACAATAACGTGCACAAGCTCTGTCAAGAAGCTGCCGTTCCTATCAAGAAGTTCAACCCTGATCTCATGGTTGCTATTGGCGGTGGTGGCTTCATTCCTGCTAGAATCTTGAGAACTTTCTTGAAGCAAGAGGGTCATAAAAACATCCCTATCCAAGCTATTGGTCTCTCCTTGTACGAAGATATGGGAACTTCTGATGCTGTTGAAACTGCTGGTTTAGAAGTTGTTCGTACTCAATGGCTCGATTTTGGTACTCTTGCCAGAAACTCCGGTAATTTGATCGGTAAAACCATCTTGATTGTTGATGAAGTAGATGACACCCGTACCACTTTACATTACGCTCTTTCTGAACTGGAAAAAGACGTTAAGAAGCAAGCTATCGCTTTGGGCCGTGAAAACGAAGAAACTAAATTCTTGATCTTTGTTCTCCATAACAAAAATAAGGAAAAGAGAGCTGAATTGCCTTCAAGCATGCTTGAAGAAGGTAGATATATTGCTGCTCGCACTGTCGAAGATGTCTGGATTGCTTATCCTTGGGAATCTCTTGATATTGAACCTCACACTGCTAACGCTGTTGCCCAAGGTAACAACTAGACTTGATTTGAATCTCAAAAGTTATTTATTTTCTTTCTCTTCTATTACTATAGATAATACATTAAGTCCTCATCAAATTAATCCATTCGATCATCTTGCTCTCAGTATTTGTTTTATTATAATTTGTTCTAAAAAAACCGTTGTAAGGCTTTTATTGACGGGGAATATCAAAAATTACTTCTTCTCTGCTTTCGCTAATCTATCTACTAACTCCTCAATTTGCTCTTGGAATATCGATTTTATATCTGCAACATCTGCCCGAAGCTCTTGAACTTGTTCGCTCTTCTCACCTAGCATCTCTAATGCAGCTTGTTCTCTCATTTTCATTTCCTTGAAATCTTTTTCAAGAACTTCCATCTTCTCTTTGTATTCAGAACTTGCCTCCAGTTCCTTCATTAATTCAGATAAATCCTTGACAGCTGCATCTCTAGCACTAGTTACTTTGATCAAATCTTGTTTGGTACTAGTCAATTCGGATTCCAATGTTCGAATATTTCTTCCCATTCTATTCACTAATTGAATAGAAGGCCCTGCAGCTACCGTGGATATTGACTGATTGTCGAATCCACTGAGTGAGCTGTCACGAGCCATATTGCTTGCTGAAGCTTCTGGGAAATCTTCAAAATCAATAGAACTTTCAATGAAGCCATTGTCCATTCCAGAGTACGATGAAACACTGGTTCTACTATATGTTCTTTGATTGAATGCCATTGGGTCATTGAATCTTTGTTGGAAAGGCGATGAATTGCCTGATCTACTAAGAGGCTCTGGTGAGAAAAAGCCCTCTGTTCCATTTGATTTTTTTCGCATCTGTGTAGAAATTTGTAACGGAGAAGTTTGATCATTTAACCGACTAGTTGTTTCAGTCGCGATTTTCAATTTTCCGTATGAATCTTTCAACTTATTTTCATACTCTGTCTTTTGACTGTTAAGTTCACTCTCCAATTTGTCAATCGTCTTCTTTGCTTCTTCAAGTTGACTTTCAGTGTTTGACTGTGAAGATTTCAATTTTGCAAGCTGAGTTTTTACTTCTTCAATTTGATCAGAAATACTCTCCTTCTCATTAGTCTCAGCTTTCAATTTTTCAGTCAAAGACTTGACTTTCTTTCGTAGATATGTTTCCCTAGACGTGTAATCCTCAGTTTCTTGCTCTAAACTAGAAATTCTATTCTGTAGGTTAGATTCAATTCCGGTCCAATTTTGACTAGCAATCTCATGTTGAGATTTCAAGACCTGGATTTGACTCAAATAGTTAACCCCACCATCTTCAGCAGTTCCACTTGAAAGTTCTTCCGATTTAGCTCTGTAATATTCAACCTTAGTTTCTAATGATTTGATTTCGCTTTGAAACTTGGTTTCTGATTGCTTTTTGTTTTCGATTTCTTTCTTCAGTCGAGATTCCATGTCACTAATTTCAGTTGAGCTTTTCTCCTTACAAACTGCCAATTCAATTTCAAGACGAGATACATTTCTTTGAAGATCCCCGGAGAGAGCCTTTTCCAAAGCCAATTCTTTGGTTTGTGTAGCTAAAACAGCTTCGTCATTTTTATCACGGATAGATAAAAGCTCATTTTCAAGAGACGAAATATTGTTCTGTCATTTATATGTTAGTTAAAAATTGAATATCAAAATAGAATAACATACTTGAAATTCTTTTTTCTCTTTTTTCAGACTGTCGTTCTCATTTTCAAGTTTATTCTTAATTTTAGATGCATCGTTAAACCGTTTTTCAATATCTTTTAAATTCTTCACTTGTTCTTTATACTTGGTCATTTCCCGCTCTGCAGTTTCTTGTCTGTTTTGAGCTTCTAGTAATCCTTTTTCATGTTCTTTATCCCTCAATCTTAACGCTTTGATCGTATTCATATGCTTAAGTTCATTTTTTGACATGATTTGACCTTCTTCCAATAGTAATGCCACCTGTTCCTCTTTTTCAGCAAGTTTCTTTTCAAGACCAGTCTTGGAAGATTTTTCAGATTTTGCCCTAGATACTTCATCTCTAGCCAAAAACTTGACCTTTGATTCAAGAGAATCAATTTTTTCTTGATAACGAAGTTTTTCAGAGTTGAAGGCAGTGATATTAGATTTGAAGGTAGATGATAGCAAAACTAACTTATTCCTTAGAGCTTCATCAGAAAGATTTTTGATTAGATTTTCTATTTGCTCCATTTCTGTGTCATCTAGATCATTATGTTTAGAGTCCGGAGTAATTTGTTTGGTGACTTCCGGGGTACTAGAGGTTTTGTATTCAGAAAGAGATTTCAAATCCATAGATGATCTAGGGGACTCTGAAGGACTTTTCGAGCCACTACCTGCATTTCTACCTACTGCCAAAGCCAATCGTTCTTGCATTGATAATCTTCCTGTTAATGGTTTCACAGGTGCTTTAATAGGCTGAGGAGCCTGAATGGTAACAGGACTTGATTCAGCTACCGTCGTATCTTGAATCACCTTATCCAATGTTTGTTCAACATTTGCTACAGCTCTTTTCAAATAGCTGGTCCATTGACCACTTGAAGATTTAGCTGATTTTGCAACTGGAGAACTAGCAGAATTCCTCGCATCAGACAATTCTTTATTCGTTTCATTTTTTGGATTCGATCGGTCAGTTTTGGTCTCTTCTGCAATAGCAGTATTTTCATCGTTAGAATGTTTGATATGAGTTGTAGTTCCATTATCATCTTTGGAGTTTTCAAATTTCGGTTTCGAGTCTTCATCTTTGGCATCGTTGAAGATTGAATATTGGGCTTCTGGTTCTTCTTTGTCACTGCCGTTTTTAGAATCATTCATATTAGAGACTGGTTCAACAACTGCCTCTTCATTTGTATCGTGTTTACCGTCATCCACAAGATCTTCTTCCTCTGCTTTTTCAATTTCAACTACTTCACTTTGATTTTGAATACTTTTGTTCTTTTTCTTGTTCTTCTTCTTGTTTTTACTCTTTTTTGGACCTTGCACATTGTCCTCCACATTACTAGGAGGCTCAGCTAAAATAAGCTCTTCTGCTGGTGACGCTTCAAGACCACTCTCCGCCATGTTTTTTCTTCCTTATACTCAAAGATCTGTTGATGATCTTGAAGTTTTGAACAAGTAGAAACATTTCAACATTAGTTTCTCTACGCACCATCACAATAATTAGGCACGTGATATTTTTATTTTCAGCTATATAGACACACATTGTCTACTGCGATATCAACAGGTTCACCATTGATTGAAATCCGAAAAGTATCATGACTAGATATCTCAAGCCAGCGTTGGTAACATTTGACGCTTTTGGAACTCTTTTTATACCCAAACAATCAGTATCCAAGGTTTACTGTGATCTGGTTGCAAAACACTCTGGGCTGCTTGTTCCTGAATTACAAGTTTCACAAAAGTTGGCATTGGTAGTCAAACAAATGATGAAGGAGCATCCTCAATATGGCAAGTACACAATGCCAGAAATTAATGATAGCGTGAAAGAATGGTGGACCAAAGTAATTCGAGCTAGTTTTCAACCTCATCAATTGGATCAAGTTACAGTTGATGCAGTTTACAGTCATTTTGGAAGTGGTAATGCTTATCAGGTTTATGATGATGTACTGCCAACACTGAAGGTGCTTAAAGAGCGCAATATCAATATGGCAATAGTTAGTAATTTGGATTCTCGTTTTTCTTCAATTATCCGTGATCTTGGATTGGTTCAGTTTATAAAACCTGAGAATATATTCCTATCTTACCATACGGATCTTGAAAAGCCTGATTCCAAAGTATTTGAATTTGTTAAAAGTAAAATGCTTGGTGAACAAGACGGTACTTGTTGGCATATTGGAGATGAAATCAAAAAAGATCTAGATGCTGCTAATAATGTACTCGGATGGAAAGGCGTTTTAATTGATAGGAAAAGAGAATTTGTGACAACTAATGATGAGAATATAGCGAAATTGAAAGAAAATTTGACTGATCTGACCGAGGAACTAGATACATTTGATAATTTAGTAGTTAATGATCTACGGCAATTGACGATTTTGTTCAGTTGAATACTTTCTTCAATACCTGGATGTATTTCTGGAAATGCTTCATTATAAGAGAAACGAATACAAGATAAAATTAGACTTTTCTTCTAACAATACCGAGTCCATTTTTTTTCTTCTTTGATATACGGGAGGCAGTTGGTATCACTGGTTTCAAGACATTACTTGGATTGTTAGAGAGATCAGAATTTTGTGCTGAGCTTATTATCACTCTATTCTTTTTTGCAAAAGCTTGCTTAGCCTGTTCTTTATCTTCCTCGTCTTCTTTATTGGATATCGTAGGTAACGTTGATACACTTATAACACCTTGTCTAGAGTTTCGTGCTCGCAGAGCTGTAAGTTCGTCGTCAAGTTCCTGTTCACGTTTGGCTTGATCTACTTTAAGCTCCAGGTCTTCAAAAACATCTCTGTCCGGATCATCTAGTATCGGTTTACCATTTTTGTCCTTCTTAGCAACTGCTTCAGCTTCTTCTTTTTCTAACCGAATAAGCCTTTCTTCAACTGATTCGATTTCCCTTTTTTTTTCTTCACTAACGTCTGTTCTATATGATCCTAGATTTCGTTCAGCGCCCCATTCAGTCATGTAGGAAGCATTCATTGGATCTGTTCTAAAAGCTATTTCACCAGCACATCTTGGACACTTTATAAGGAATCTTATGATTCTAATATTGTCTAGATACATTTCAGAAGTAGGTTGTTTGCGAGCATTGAACTTTTTTCCCTTATAAATGTATTCGCCACACGTAGTACATCGCATTGAAAATGGCGACATGAGACGGACAGTTTGAAGAGTATTTGATTTAGGGCCTTTCGACCCTGAGATCTTTGATGGATCAAAGTCTGGGGGGTAATATTTGTTGATAGTTTTACGATCTGCCATTGTGTTGTTCTAATGTAAAGATGAAGTTTGAAAATTGGGAGGTTTTTAAACTTGATTTCACCATGATACAAGAGACGGTATGAAGTTTAAAGGTGATTTATTTGATATAAAATTACTGCGAGAGATATGCAGTATTGCAGTACTATATGATAGAGCTACGCAGATGTCAATTACGAATGAATCTGTGTCTTTTTTTCATACTTGCAACTCGTTTTTGACGTATAAATTTGACATTCCAGCAGAACGATTGTTTGATCCTATAGAAGTCAAGTCGTCATTAGACGGAGTGATAACTTTTGAGCTTAGTGTAGACAATTTAATCAAAACGCTGAGATCACTATCTTCTACCAGTTCAACTATTCGGCTACATTTAAAGTCAAAAAAAGATCAAGTGTATCTCGATTTTACTTCGTTACAATTACTTGATGCAGATTCTTCAGTGCCAGTAACTCATGAAATCCCAGTAATGATGTGTGAATTGGTACCATTTGCACCTCCTGCTTTAGAAGATGGAGTGATTCTACAGTTATCAGACATGTATCCAAGTCTTTTGCGAGCTTGTGAACGATATCCAGAGCTGGGAAGATTTTTAGTAGTTCAAGCAAATACGCAAGGTGCATTTGCAATTGAATCAGTATCTCCGTTAGGAAATTGTAAATCAGTGTGGACAGGAGTTTCAAAGATTGTTCCCGATCTTGGAGAAGCGCCAGAAGAAGATACAGGAGAAGGACGAATAGTTTCAGCTCGAGTGAGTAGTAAAGATCTATTTGGTGCAGTACTGTTTGGTTCCAAAATCAGCAAAGTAGTAGTTTGTGTACGAGACAACTTTGGAGTCAATGTATATGGATTCTTAGATCCTGAGATGCGAGCTGAAGAAGGAAGTTTTACATTTTATATGAGCCATATAGAGCCATGATAGTATCATTATTCTATGAAAAGTCATTTATATAAAGATCTTAACCACGTCTCATTTGCTTAGATCTAAGTTTTCTCTGTTCCTTTTGTCTTTCTTTTTCTTCAATCTTCTTTTGCTCAGCAGGACTCAATTTAGAGACTCTGTTACGTTCTTCTCTCTTAGCATTGGCCTTTTTCTCAGCCAATTCTTCAGCCTTTTGTTCATCTTGAAGCTTGACAATCTTTCTGACTTCGTTCTCTCTAGTAGCTTTCAACTTTTTGATAGTTTCAAGACGCAACTTTTGCTTATTAGCAGCAATATCAACCAAGGCAATAGTAGCTTGTAAAAGTTCAGCAGAAGTTTGAGCTTCTTGTTCGTTTTTTGGGAAATTCAAGCTCAGGGCAATTTTGGGGACAGATTCAATGTCCTCAACTCTTTCAGGACGGAGGCTAGATTGGTCAGTGAATGAAATGTAGTTCAAGATACCAGCGGACTTTTGAATAACTTCTTCAAGCTGAGGAGTGAAGATAGATTCAGTGATTTCTGGGAATTCAGACATGAATACAAAGTTGACGGGAAGTTTAGGGGAATCAGTAGTTTTAGTAAGAGAAAGATAGTAGTTTTTTTCTCTAGCGGTCTTCATAACTTCCTTATTAACGATAGCAAAGACAAAGCCGTTAATGGTAGCTTCTTTGTTGTCAATAGAGATTACAACTTCGATTTTATCAGTAGGAGGATTGAGTCCAAAGAAGAATCCAATGATATATTCCAAGACCAATCCAATCAAGTTTTGGCGGCCTTTCAAGGTAAAGTTAGAGGTAAGAGAAGGGATCAAGGAGCGTCCAGAGGCAAAACTGACGAATTCAGTAGGGCTTTCAGTAATGTATTCAGATTCGTTTTTGAATCCAACTTGGTAGAATTCTTCTTTGAGCACGGCTCTGTGGGCATTAATCCAGCTTTCTACCTTGTTTTTGTTGGCTTTGGCTCCGTAATAGAAGGACAAGATGAACAAAAGGATGGAACCAATAATCCAGACTTCTTTAGACCAGTCATATTTTAATAGTCTTTGAGCAATAGTAAGGTTTGCCCAAGCGTCGTTTTGTTGGTTGACGGCACTGGTATTGTTAGAACAAGTATGAGTAAATATGGATCAACTTACATATTGTGCATTCCGTAGTCAACAGCGCCTTCAGCAACGCTGTTAGCGGTCGACAAAAAAGACGACGATAGGAAAGAGAGAAAGTCAGACATGATGCTTTTTTTTCAGGTGGTGATGGGGGAAGGCAAGAAATTGAGAGGTGAAAAATGAAATATTTGAAAACGCTGACAAAAGATGGTCAATCAAAGTCTTAATACGGTGTTTTCGGAGTCTTGTAGAGGTATGAAGAGAGATTTGATATTTATTTAAATTAAAGGATTTGATATTTATAAAGTATTTGGTTTTTATAAAGTATTTGGTATTTATTGAGTATTTGATGTTTAAAAGGTTTGATCGTGTAGGTTTGATATTTAAAAGATTTGATTGTAAAAGTTTGTGTAGTTGAACAGTGTTGAGCAGTGTCAGCTTGTTGATAAGCCACGATTATCTTTTGGTATTTGGAGTTTTGGTAATCTTGATTCATGAAAACTTTCAATATAATGATTCATGATTCTAGGTTAAAGATTAAAGATTGAAAATTAATGAAGGAGTTCACAACTGATAAAGCATTAAAGATAAAAATTGATAATTGAAAATTGATAATAGATTACAGGTTCCAGATGCAAGATTCAAGATAGAATGAAAATTAAAGATTGAAAATTGAATTTGATTCAACATTGATTGTGATTGAAATTTTAGTTCAACATTGATAATGATTTAAAATATAATTTATTCAACATTGATCATGATAAAAATGACCATGATTAAATTCATGATTAAACTAGTGATTAAATTAATGATTAAATTCATGATTAAACTAGTGATTAAATTAATGATTAAATTCATTATTAATTGACCATTAGACCATCTTAAATTTATTCAAGATAATCCTCAATTATCAAAACTACTGATATATAAGTGAAAACTCATGCCATGTTCATTTCATATATACCAAAGTACATTCGTATATGCTTAGACACACCTATATTAAATTCTCCTCGTGCCTTAAAATTAATCCCAATGTTCTAACAAAATCAAAGTACAATCTGCTCTAAACAAACTGCATTCTAAAGAAGAGCTTTCAATCAATAGAAATGAAAAAAAAATCTGGTTCCAATAAAGTTGCTTGTTTCTAGAAATAAAAAATTTGAAAATAATTCAAGGCAAAGTTTCTGATGAAGAATTGCCTCTGTGAAGAGCAGGCATTTCTTTCGCTGGAGACTCTTCACTTGAATCACGAGATGCTTTCTTTTTCAATGCTTCCTTCACAAATATTCCACAGTCAACACTCTCGGTTCTATATTTCACCAACCATGGATGATTTAGTAGTTTGGCATAATTGGGCCGAGACTCAGGAACCTTATTCAAACAAGCATTGACAAAAGACCGAGCTTCAGCAGAGAATTTTTCTGCTGACAACGAAGGTGGCTTTCCATCAACAATAGCACTGAGCTGAGAAAAGATATTCGCATAAGACTCGGGAGGATATGGGTATGAACCCTTTGCAACTTCCAAAATACTCAGACCTAAAGACCAAATATCACTTTGAACAGTATAAGTGATTGCATCGTTTGGATTACCAGATTTGATTCGTTCAGGTGCCATGTACGATTGGCATCCAATGTTAGTTCGTGCAATAGAGGCAACAAGATTACCACTGACACCAAAATCGCACAATTTAACAGTTCCGTTGGTTGAAACAAGAATATTTGTAGGCTTGACATCTCTATGAATAATGTTATACTCGTCCTTTAACTGTTTCAAACCGTGAACAACGGCATTTGTCATGACAGCTAAATATGGCTCATCTACACCTCCTTCATAGATTTTGTCCAAAGAGCCACCATCCATATACTCCATACAGACATAGACAGCACCTTCAACAAAGAAGGCCCCGTAAAAGTCGACAATGTAAGGCGAAACACACTTGTGCAAAATTTCAAGTTCCATAATAATTTGAGAAAACTTTGTTTCTTCTAATTCAAGACGGATTTCTTTCATTGCCATGATAATATTCGTTGGTTTATGGAGTACTTTTGTAACTGTTCCGTAGTTACCTCTACCAAGTTCGCCCATTGGTTCCAATTCGTCAAGAGAAATTCTAAATTTCGAGCCCGACGAAAAGTCAATGCCTTTTGAATGCAAAGAGGCCTTGCCGGCAAAGTTAAGAGATCCTTTCTTAACGTCAACGTATTTCGAATGATTTGAAAAGAGGTTGTTGCTACCCAGGTTTAACTTGAGACCTGCGGGTTTGTTTGGGCGACGGGCTGGAACAGGAGCCGTAGCTGGGATAACGGGTATGATTGGTTTACCAGTCTGAGGGAGTTTTGGAACAGCTGGGCTTGACTGGTTGAGTTTCATTCCTCTTCTTGCTGAAAGTGAGAGATGAGGTGAAGCGGTACCTGCGCTAGGGCGGCCATAAATCGGGCCTGAAAACTTTAAAGTCGGATCTTGATCAGGAGAATCAGGCTGGGGATCCCGTGAATTCTGTAGGGCAGGCTGCTGCTGGGGATGGAACTGGCTGTAGTCTGGAATAGTTGTTTTGTAGGTAGCACCCTGGCCTACTGGGGGGATTCTTATTTGGTCGATACTGTTTGTTTCTTGGGTGAATGCCTTCATGCTTTCTAGATTGGGAACAGCGTTATCGGGAGACGCTGATTTTGCAGGGCCATTGGCCGGAGTGTTTGAAGCCATTGGAGGAGTAGCAGCAGCAACAGCAGCAGCACCTACAGGGACCGATTTGTTTCGTTTTTGAAAAGCTTCTATTCTAGCGTGCACGCCAGGTGGGATATTTGCCATCAAGTTGGCGAACATTGCAGGAGAAGGAGCCGAACCATTAGGAGATATTTTAATTTTTGAGAGGTTTGATGAGATATTACTTGTCGACTCATCTGTAGGGTCTGTAGGTGCGTCTTGGGGAGTCATTATGTGAGAGAATGCTTCAAACAAAAAATGTGTACATATAAATATAAACAGACAAGTGCGGGAGAAAGAGTTGTCAAGAAAGTGGATTGAAAAGAAATATGATTGGTCATGTGATTAGGGTTTGGGTAGTGGGTAAGTGGGGGTGTAGGGCTAAAGTGTGAGGCTCTGTTGTAGGGCTGTGAGGCTCTGTGGTAGGGCTGTAGTGGGGCTCTGTTGTAGAGTTTTAATTTTGTGGGATAGTTGTGGGACGTGGGATAGTTGTGGGATAGTTGTGGGATAGTTGTGATTTAGTTGTGGGATAGTTGTGGAATAGTTGTGATTTAGTTGTGGGATAGTTGTGATTTATATGTGGAATAGTTGTGATTTAGGTGATTTAGGTGATTTAGGTGATTTAGGTGATTTAGGTGATTTAGGTGATTTAGTTGTTTATTACAATACAATTAGAAATTCAAACCGTTTTTCTGTCAAGCCCAAAGTATTTACGCGAATTTGTAGCCTACTCCACATGTATAAAGCTGGATTAGTCTACAATAACATCATTATGCTTTGTGACGTAGTCTTTATAAAGAGAATCTGAGATTTGTATTGATTTGTTGAAGATTAGAGAGTTTTTTGCAAGTTTTTGATGGTGTACAAAGACTAGATTGGATAATCCGAGTTTAAAGAGGTGGTTTTAGAATTTAAGATTTGAAGCAGTTTAATAATTATGAAAGTAGTTTATTTGGTTTTTAAAAGTAGTTTATTATGAATAATTCATTATTGATATTTATTATAAATATTTCATTATTGATATTTATTATGAATATTTCATTATTGATATTTTTATGAATATTTCATTATTGATATTTATTATGAATATTTCATTATTGATATTTATTATAAATATTTCATTATTGATATTTATTATAAATATTTCATTATTGATATTTATTATAAATATTTCATTATTGATATTTATTATAAATATTTCATTATTGATATTTTTATGAATATTACATTATGAATAGATCATTATGAAAAGTTCATTATTAATAGTACATTACCAAAAAACTAGATTTTAAAAATCAAGTAATAAGAGTTACAACTTGATTTGAATAAAAAATGAAATTGACTGGATAAATGCGGAAATAAATGTAGAACTATGAAGAATGAGTTTTATGAGTATAATTAAATATCAGTTTAATATGAGTATAATATAACCAGCATATATGAGTTTGATATCAGTATTTTATACAATCTTCATTTATAAATATGATAAATAATAAATGATAAATAAATATAAAATTCCAGTATTCAGGAACATCATGTTGAAGTTGCAATTTTATTTTCATTTCATTTTTAAAGATTTGAAATTTTAAAATATAAAAAAATTTAAAAATTAAAACAAAACAAAATCACGAAAAAATAAAAAAAAACACAAAAATTATAAAAAAACGATAAATTCATATATAAACTAAATGGAAAAAAATCACATTTATTTCTTCAAGATTTCTGTAAATATGGCTGTGTTTTCGGGCGAAGTTCTGTAACCAACCAGACAATAAAAAGAATCTGATTCAATATACTCACCCAAGATCAAGATCTCAATTTCTCAGATACTTAAGAATCTGAATCAAACATTTTTTAAATTGACTAAAACAACTTTTTATAGTGTGTACCAGAAACAAAACCATCTCAATCACCATTTCTAGTCAAGTAAAGCCATTCTCAACATTCAGTTCTGTGTCAATCTGCTTGAGCCAATTTTTTAGTCTTTTTTTAAACCTTCTATTTAGTCCCTTGTTTTCCCAAACTTTCGCCAAAACTTAAATTTATACACTTTTCAAGGTCTAAAAAACTTGTTGACGCTGTTCCAACTATTTTCATTCTTTTTATCGTCAACTTATCACTCATAGCTTCTCATCAACGCTTCAACACTCTGGAAAATCATTTAAATGTACAAACTACCTCTTCTAACCCATCATGTTTGGTAGAAATAAGTGGGAAAAGATTCACGATGAATCAAAGTTTGATCTCATAGATATCCAATCTTTCAGAACCGTCTCCTTCAAATACATCTTGGGCTATTTTACAATGTACATTGGAATCATCATCTCAATAGCTGTTTTTGCCTCTGATATATATACTGCAGTCATCCTACTGGCATACGATAGATGGTCTAGCGAATTTGACCCTGCTGTTCCAATTCACATCTCACGCTGGATCTTTGCAGGATGTATTATCCTTTCAACCCTTATTATCTTCTACGACTTCTTCATTGCCATTCGAATTGCAAGAGAACGAAACATTTCACGGACTTATACAAACCAAATTGCAAGAAAAATGTACTCCGTCAGAAAATTCAACTACTACTGTCTCTTTGGAAAAATCACAAAATCAAGAAGTAATACTGAATACATTGCACTATTCGTCTACTTTACTTACCAGGGCTGGCTTAAACTCATCTTTGCAGAAGGACCCCGTCAAGTCATCAATGCCCTAACTCTTTACTCTGTTCTCAAAGTTCAAGATGCTTTCTTCGACACCCTAAAAACTATTGCAACGCAATCTTTTGCACAAGCTCTCGTTATTTTTGTCATGCTATTTAGTCTCATTATTTGGCTCTACTGTATTATCAAACTCATCTTTGCTCTGCTCTGCACTTTGCCCTTGTATGTCCATATTCAAAAATCTTGTTCTGGCCTTGAGGAATACTGCTACATTCGCATTAATCGCAGAATTGCTAAACTAGTTAAAAAGTATCATGACAGAGACTTGGCTGAATTCCGTGAAGAAAACAAACGCATTTCGAAACAACCGACTTTACCAAATCTCAACTTACTCAGAAATAATGACAGTTCAGAGACTCTGGTTGGTTCAAAGACTATTGAAGACAAAAAATCACTATTTACTATAGAAGAGTATGAATTGACTAAAGAAATTGAGCGCCCACCAACTGCTTCTTCCATTGATGAATATGTGAATTACAATAGATTCAACAAGCCTAGAGTCTTGAGTAATAACGACTATCCTTCTATTAGCAAGCCTGGAAAGTCTATTAGTGGAGTTACTCGAAAACCTGTCAAGTCAAGCTCAAAAGAAACGCTTACTGAGCGATTTTCAAATAGTTCAACTGAACGCTCCATGGCAAGGGATGCTTTTAAAAATCCCTTAGTAAACCCTACTACAATTTTAGATTTTGAAGAACAATATATCAAACAACAAAACACTTTAGGGTCTTCAAATAAACTTGTGTCTAAGAAAGATGAAAAATTCAATTCTACATTAGATACTAGGAAAGATGGATTCAATTCAACTCCATTTCCTAGGGAAGATAGATTCAATTCAACTCCATTTTCTAGAGAAGATAGACTCAATTCAACTCCAGATTTTAGTGAAGATAGACTCAATTCATCTCCATTTTCTAGGGAAGATAGATTTAATTCAACTCCATTTCCTGAAGAATATAGACTCAATTCAACTCCATTTCCTGAGGAAAATAGATTCAACTCAGCGACTTCAGGACCTGACACAAATAACGGACTCGATTCAATTATCCGAGACAACAGAATTGATTCAAATACTTCCATTCCCAGTTATAACCGAATCGATACAACTTCAGCATCCAGAGAAAACCGAATCAATTCAACTCCAGCACCCAAACCAAGCAATCTCAACTCGAACCAACCTTCATCTATTCCTCTACATACTAAACACCAACCTCCAAATTTTCAAAGATCACAAACTACGCCTCCTCAATTGTCAAAAAATCAACTCAACTCTCATTTTAACTCTCAAACTAACTCCCCCTTTGTAGTTGATGCAACTGAAGCGGATCAACTCTCTGAATTTCGCCAATTAATTGATACCAAGTCTAATGCTTCAGAAATAACATTTATTCAACCTCCTGTTAGAGCACTTACGTCACCTCCAGAGAACTCTAAACACCATATCACAACTTCAAACCTTCCGGATCAACAAGATGAAATTATAAGTCATTATAATCCATTTGCAACTCCTGTAAATCCTGAGGAAGTTATAGAACAAGAACTCGTGCAAGAATCCCCTAAGCAACAGAGAAATAATCTGGCACTTGAATCGCGTGAAAACACGCCAGCCATTGAGATCTCTGCTTCTAAAAATCTTGTTTACGATAGTTACTTGCTTTCAAACAAACCTAATCAACAGATCGTTTCGGTTTCACATGAAGAGTTCCATCAAAATATTGAAGCTGATAATATTCAATATACTCGCAGTAACTACATCTCGACAAAAGCCGAACAAACTTTTCAAAATTCAACAGTATTACGTTATGAAGGATATAGTGAAACAGGATTCAATCAATCAGCCAATAACTACATTAATCAACCAGTCAGTAACTACATTGATCAACCAGCCAATAACTACATTAATCGATCATTCAATGATCAATCAATCGATAACCAACCATTCAATTATCAATCAACCAATAATCAACCATTCAATAATCAATCAATCAATAATCTTTCAATCAATAATCAACCATTCAATTATCAACAAATCAATCAATCAGCAAATAACCATAATCAAAATGATCTTCGACTGAACAATAAAGTCTTTACTGAAAATAATGAATCAAAACCCAATCTTCCATACCCTCTTCATGACAGCATATATGACCTCAATGAGATCAACAGACAAACAGAGGATCATTTTCATCTCGTTGACGAGCAATTAACTGAACAACATAACAGTACAAAAGAAAAACTAGCGGGACTTGATCATTCTACAACATTTTATCCAATTGAAGAGCCGGATATAATTGACATGTATCATCAAAGGCATTATACTTTACATGAAAGACATGATGGACCTTCTTCCTTACCATATCCTGAAAACGATGCTATTGAACAACAAATTATTAGAGAACGGGCTATTAAACATTTACAAAATCTGTGATTGTGATTTTAGATATATACCTTATAAATGTTCACATTGAATAAAGTCAGAATTGTTCTTGATTCCAAACTGAATAATTAATTAAAATAACAGTATACCGATTTTAAAAATTAGATAGAGTATTAGAATATACCTACCAAAATTAGAAATACAAACAGTGCATTAACTAGAATCAACAACCAGATCATTTAGAACCAGATTATCAACTACAATCATCAACGAGATCATCAACTAAAACAACACCCAAATCACCTTAAAATTCACCAAAATCCTTAATATCACTTTAAAATCATCACCTAGATAAACACCCACACTTGTAATAAACTAAACCCGTACCCTTTAGTCCCAAAATTTTCAAGCTTCAAATGCGCTGTTAAAACGGTTTTAAATGTAAAAATAATTAATTAATAACATTTAATAAAAATTTATAAAAAATTAAATAAAAATTAAGAAAATATTAAAAAAAATTTTTAACTTCTCCTACTTCCTCTCATTCTCCTTCTCCTTCCCGTAATCCCCATCCATCGTCTCTTCTACAATTTATATCAAAGGAAGAGTCCTTCTCATATCCGTAATAAGAACAAGATGGATACCCACGCTCTATACACTTGCTTTGAAGCAACGCTTCAATCAGACCCAAACACCCGTATGCAAGCTGAATTACAGCTGAAAAATGCTGAATCTACACCTGGATTCATTGGTGCTTGTCTCGATATCGTCGTTGAACCCCAAGTGGCCGACCACGTAAAAACTGCTGCAGTGGTCTATCTCAAAAATAAAGTCGACAAGTATTGGGATCCTATCCAGCCAGTCGCAAACCCTATCCAGGAAGAAGAAAAACCAGTCTTTAGAGAAAGATTGATCCCAGCGCTGGTAAAAGTAGCTCCCCAGTGCAGAGCAGTTCTGGTAAGAGTCTTGAACATCATCGTCGCAAGAGAATTCCCTGCTAAGTGGCCTGGATTACTGGATTTAACTCTGGAACTCTTTAGATCCTCAGACTTGGAATCTACAAGAGCTGGATTGACATGCTTACACGAAATGTGCAAATACTATAGATGGACAGTCGAAGAAAAAAGACAAGGACTCGACCATCTCATTGAAACTTCCTTCGCCGGCGTCTTGAACATTGGTAACTCTCTCGTCAATGAAACTAGTAATACCGCTGGTGAAATGCTAAGAGATATTTTGAAGATTTACAAGTGTGCTACTTACCAAGAACTGCCAAAGGCCTTGCAGCAACCTGAAAGTATGAATGAATGGGGTCTCTTAATGCTTCAAGTTATTCAAAAAGAACTCCCAGAAGATGTCTTGAAACTGTCTGTTGAAGACAGAGAAATCAATCCTTGGGTCAAGAGTAAGAAATGGGCTTTTGCAAATCTGTTTCGACTGTTTCAAAGATACGCTGCTCCTAAAAAGCCTACTCAGAAGCGTAATGCTCAATACGCAGCCTTCTCACTAAACTTTTTGGCCAATTACGTTCCTCAACTCCTGAATGTATACTTTGCTCAAATTGATCTATGGGTTCAAGGTAAAGTTTGGTTGGGAAAAGCTTCTCTATACAACATCTTGATCTTCTTAGAAGAATGCATTTACTATAAGGATACTTGGGCTCTTCTTAAACCCCATACTAAAATTATTATCACTCATGTCGTTTTCCCCTTAGTTTGTACCACTGATGAAGACATTGAAACTTTTGAAAATGATCCTGAAGAGTACATTCACAAAAATATCGATATCTTAGATGTTTCAAACACTCCAGATATGGCTGCTATCAACTTTTTGTCTACTCTTGTTCACAAAAGAACAAAATCTTCCTTGACTGACACTTTGGAATTTGTACAAGGTATCGTTGCCAACCACGTCCAAAACCCTCAAGATCTTGCTCTTGCCCGTCAACAAGAAGGTGCCTTGAGAATTATGGGAGCCATTGCTCATCTCGTTATTGTCAAGAAAAACGTCGTTTCTAGTCAAATTGAAACTTTTATTTCACAGTTTGTTTTCCCAGACTTTACAGCTCCTCATGGATTTTTAAGAGGAAGAGCTTGTCAGTTATTAAATGTTTACGCTGAATTTGAGTTTGAAAATGTTGAAAATACATCCTTTGCATACCAAAGCATTCTGAAATGCTTGGAAGACGAACATTTACCTGTTCAGATTGAAGCTGCTTTAGCTTTACAGCCCTTGGTTAGAAACGAAATGGTTAGAGCTGCGCTGTCTAGTAGAATTCCTGAAATTATGACTAGACTCTTGGATCTTGCCAACAGAATGGATATTGACGCTATTGCTGGTGTCATTGAGGAATTTGTCGAGATTTTCTCAGAACAATTGACTCCTTTTGCTGTTGACCTTTGTACTAAAATGTGTGATCAACTCATGAGATTACTAACTGAGTTAGCTGAACTTCAAAACAAAGAGTTGGATGATGGATATGATGACGCTGCTAATGAAGATAAGACTATGACTGCATTGGGTGTTTTGACCACTATTTCCACTCTTCTTTTGGCTCTAGACAATGCCAGCAACGTTGTTTTGGAATTGGAAAACATTTTGAAGCCCGTCATTTTGTTTATTTTTAGAGAACATATGTCTGAATTCTACACTGAGAGTTTTGGCTTGATTGACAACTGTACCTATTGTTTGAAATCAATTTCACCAACAATGTGGACCATTCTTCCTGAAATTCATTTAATTTTCAAAGACGATGGTATTGACTATTTGACAGAGTTATCTCCTACCTTTGATAACTATTTGCAGTATGGTTCCGAGGTAATTGGTGCCACTCCTGAGCTTGCTAATCTTTTCTACGATATTTTCAACACCGTTATGATTGAGGATGATCGTTTGGGAGAAGAAGACAGAACTCTTGCTTGTGCAATGATTCAAAGATTCCTACTAAGCTTGACTGGTAAAGTTGATAACTATGTCCCATTAATTTTAGACACTGTCATTACTAAGTTGGAGGGAGACAAGCCAAAGCGTAATGTTCCATACCATATCAATCTTCTCGAAGTCATTCTTGCAGCATTATGCTATAATCCACAAATTACATTTGAAGTCTTGGAGCGAACTCAATACACACAAATCTTTTTCAGCAATTGGTTTGAAAACATGGAGAAGTTTACAAGAGTGTATGACTTAAAACTTGTTTCTCTTACAATGGTGAGCGTTTTCAAAGTTGGTGATCAACAACTTCCAGGATCTATTCAACAAAGTTTGGGACAGATTGGTAAGGCTCTTTTAGAGGTTGTTGGAAAACTTCCTGAAGCTATTAAACATCGTGAAGAGATTGATAAGGAGTTTAATCCCGCTACAGATTTCCATGGATATGATGACGAAGATGTTGATGACTGGAATGACGAAGTTGAATCTGATGACGATGGAGCTGAAGATCCTACTGAAGAGTATCTTGATTATTTGAATGCTGAGGCTGGTAAATTTGCCAGTCTTGGAGGTGATGTTGGATTCTACTCCAATCTTGATGGGCTGGAAGAAGAGCCTCTTAATGAAACTGCACTTGATAATGTCAATGTTTTTGGAGTGATTAAGGATTTGTTTTTTGAATTGAAAGCCAGTCAAGTTAACAGATATGAAAGTGTTATGGGGAATCTTTCAGAAGAAGGAAGAAAGGTATTGGAGGAAGTAACTAAAATGTAAAGTGGATTCGTACATATATGATATAAAAGTTGATAAAAATATTTGCCTGTTTATTAAATTTTTCAAATGCATTGAATCCAGTTCCGCGAGTATTAAATAAATAAGTCGTAAAATAATTGTAAACTACATACATGAAAATTGGCAATGGTATTAAGTTTGCGCAAAACATTTAAAGACCGTATATTAAGATTGTGGAGGCTGATTGTTATTCAATTTTGACCGCGCTTTTGCAATCAACAACTCTTGTTCACGTAACAGTTCTTCTTCAGACCTTCCACTGAGTTCAAGTTTTCCAACTTTTCTATCTCTTCCGCGTTGGGTTTCTTTATATTCTGATATGACGGACTTTATTGGATCAATATAGTCGTAAAACCCTAGAGTTTCAAGAGCCTTCAAGACGTGCTCAGATGCAATTGTTTTTTTAGATTCCTGTTCAGCAATGTCGTTTGATTCAGTAGACAGAATCATTATAAATTCAATACAGCACTCAATGAGCGCATCTCTAGTATCCCGTGAGAATGTCAGGTCTGGTGAAATGAGTTCAGAAATGATTTTTTGAACCGTTGCTAATAGAACTGTTAGATTTACTTGTTGCAGTGACAAACGACAAACGTACCCTTCGGCAATGATAAGTCGTCGGAACCGTGATCTCTGTCAGCCATGTTAAATTGTTAGATTGGTGATCTGGCTCTTGGAGAAGATGCCAGTGAGAAAAATACAACTCCCAAATCTTAGTTACCCTCTTTTTGAAAAACTAAAAATGGGAATAACTCCAAATTTGTATGGGTTCCCAAAAAGGAAAAAATTTAAAAAAAACTAATGTCCCAGCTGAACAGAAATAAATTTTTCAACCTTCTACTCCAACTCGTAGATATAAGAATCAAATCAAGGACAGTAAACTTGCAAATATGTCGTCGGTTACGTTCATGGCTTCTAGTTTCGATGCCAGCAGCAGCACTTTAGCAACTGCTGTTCCCTCATTAGATTCTCAAACTCTCCTTCAAGTAACTCCAACAGTTAACACTACCACTTCTAATATCATCCAGCATTCCTTTGCTAAAGGACTACAGGTACAAGTTCTTCTCTGGATCTCGCAGCCTGGTAACTTCACGCCGAAAAAAAAACAAGCTCGCCACTCTAAATCAAATAAAAAGGCTCAACAGGTCCTGGCTGTTGCGACTGTGCAGTCAGAAATTCACTTATTCTCCCCAGCTCAAGGCTCAGTGATTGCAACTCTTTCTGGAGCTCACCAACAGCCCATCACCGCTCTCTGTGAAGCTCCTTCTTCTAGATTATGGTCTTGTGATAGCGATGGAGTCCTAGCTGAGTGGGATCTCAACACCAACAACTTGGTTCGTACCATTAAAGTCCCCGTAGCTTCAGCTTGCTCAGTTGCTTCTATCTCAGGCTCAAAGCTTCTTGTATCTTCTAATGCAGTCAATCTCTTTGACGAAAACGATCTCATTGAACCTCTTACTTCAGTCTCTTGTTTCATTAACCCAATTACTCAACTTTTCGTATACCATGATCAAGATCTCATCATGTGTACTGCTAAAGGTGAGAGAAGTGTTGCTCTTGTTTCGTTAAAACTAGGCCAGACTGTTGGCCTGCTGGTTGCTCGTGGCGATGTTAACAAGATTATCACCAAACCTGATTTCAAGACCGTTGCTCTTGTAACTGAAGATGGTGATATCGAAATCTTTACAAATGTTATGAAAACTATCAAGAAAGAAGGTACTAATGTTGCTGAGTGCGTTTTAAGAGTCAAGAGACCCGGAAAGGGTGGAAACAGAGTTATTATACAAGATCTTTGTTTCCCAGACGAGGATGAAGAAAAAATTACTGTTGTTTGGGCGGAGTTTGGTGGTGTACCAGTCATTGATACTTTCCCATGGAAAGGACGTAGAGGAGTTGTTGAAATTGAAAGAGAAGCTAAAAAGTTGGGTCAAGAAAGTACTGAAAAGTTTGACAAAGCTGCTAATGCCCGATACCAAGATAGCGAAGTCATTGTTAAAGGTGGTAACGATTTTTCCAAGCTGGATGGCGATTCCGATGATGAAGAAGGTGAAAGTACACTCGCTGATAGATTAGAAGCTTTAGAAGTCGATAATTCTGAAAAAGATTCATTATCGGTGAATCGCACAACACTAGGAAACAAATCACAAAACTTCAAGAATCCTGTATCTTTTGCAGTTGTTCTTGCACAAGCTCTTAAAACCAACGATCAAGCACTTTTAGAAACATGTTTGAATAGTCGAACTGAAGACTTTATTGAGTCTTCTATCAAGCGTCTTGATGCTTCTTTAGGCGTAGTTTTACTTGAAAGAATTGCTGAGAGAATTGCACGCACACCATCTAGAGCTACTCAATTAGCGGTCTGGATCAAATGGACCATCATTGTTCATGGAGGTTACCTTGTTAGATTACCAAACTTGCAAAAGACTTTGGGTACTATGCATTCTACTTTAGCCAATAAAATCTCCATGTTACCCAGGTTATTATCTTTACATGGCAGAGTTGAAATGCTGAAAGCACAGATTAAATTGAGAAGAGAAATCAATCAAGATTCCAATATTGTTCAAAAAGATGAGGAAGATGTTGATTCCGATGTTGAATATGTTGAAGATGCCGATCTTATTGTTGATGGAGAAGCCGATGACTACGGTAATGCTGATGAAGATGATTCAGAGGCTGAGGATGAAGCTGAAGAAGAAACTGGTTTCATTGAATTGGAGGCCTCAGAGAGCGAGCATGATGATTCAGAGTTTGAACAAGAAGATGCTGAAGAGGGAGATGTCATGGAAGGTGTTCAATACGATAATGAAGAAGAGTTTTTAGATGCTCATCCTGAAAAGGCTGCTGGTGTAAATAAAAAGAAGAGTAAAAAGAACAAGAAATTTCTACGCAAGTAATATATATAAAGTCATTGAATAAAAATTGATCATTAGATGTTTTAGTAAGTATTTTTGTAATTATTTCAACTGGCCATAGTTTTAATGATGTTTATGATTGTTTATTGAGATTTTTGTTGAAATATATATAGTGAATTTAGTTTTGATTTTTTGTTCTGTTTTGCCCTGTTCAGTGGTTCTATCTGGTTGTCTTGTTAGTTATGTACTGTGGTTTGGTCCTGTTTTGTTGTGTATTGTAGTTGTGTTCTGTTGTGTATTGTAGTTGTGTTCTGTTGTGTATTGTAGTTGTGTTCTGTTGTGTATTGTAGTTATGTTCTGTTGTGTGTTGTGGTTACGTTCTGTTCTGTTTTTACAGCTGTCCTGTTCTGTTCTGTTCTTTTCTGTTTTGTAATTCTGTTAATATGCTCTGTTCTGTTCCGTAGTCATGTCCTGCTGTCCTGTTTCGTGACTTTGCTAATCAAAATTTTCCTTTCTGTAATCATGTCGTGTTCTGTTCCGCTACTCAATCCCATCATCATTCTACTCTGTTATACTCTGTCATACTCTGTTATACTCTGTCATACTCTGTCATAATCTGTCATACTCTGTCATAATCTGTCATAATCTGTCACACTCTGTTATACTCTGTCATACTCTGTTACGTTATACTCTGTCATACCTGTTACGTTACACTCTGTTACATTACACTCTGTTACATTACACTCTGTTACACCATGTTCCACTGCAAAATGTTCCGTTCTACTCTGTTTTGAACTGTTCAAATCAATTACACTCTAATCTAATCAATCATACTTGCTCTAACCTAATCTATCAAAATCTATCTTCTATTCACTGTCTTGTTCAGTCGTGATCATGCTAAAATCGGTTTTTGTGATTTCCACTAACTGAAATTCTTCAAGAGCTTATCCCAAATCTAAAGTTAACCTAACCCCGATAAGCTGATAAAGAAATGTAAACGGGCTCTTCTTTCCTTCTGCCATAAACAGCTTTTCAATTATTTATTTTCAGTCCAAATAGACATGATCTCTGGCTTACCATGGTTTTGGTGAAATTAAATGTCATTGCAGATAATAACAACGGTAAACGACATGGAGATAGAAAGTCTCCAAAAAAACAAAAGAGAGCAGAGTTTGGCGTTACCCGATCAGTATCAGCTTGCCAGAGATGTAGATCTAGAAAGACAAGATGCGATCAAAAGTTTCCAGCTTGTACTGCGTGTTTGAAAGTTGGAGTTGAGTGTGTTGGTATCGATGTTGCCACGGGTAGGGAAGTGCCTCGTAGTTACGTTTATCACTTGGAAAACAGAGTAGCACAGCTGGAGAAAGAGCTGATGCGAAATGGTCTTGAAGTACCAATCAGCATGATATCTGCAGGGTCTGAAACAGTAAGAGAATCAGCTAGTTCAAGCGATGAGCATGCCGCTGCTAGGCCTATTGAGAAGAATGTACAAACAACACTCACATTACCCTCTTATATTGGAAATTCTCCAGGTCTCTCATTTGCCAGGTTACTGTTCACTGCTGTTAAATTCAAACCTCAAGATAATACAGTGATTCCTGATCCTACAACTAAAAAGACAGCAGATACAGTCAAGCCTGCCTCTTTGCCCTCAAAAGCTGTAGCAGAAAGTCTTTTGTCGATATTTTTTTCTCAAGCAAACCCTCAACTACCTATTTTGCATCGTGAAGAGTTTCTCATTAAATATTTTACGCCAATCTACAGTAACTTGTCTTTTAAAACTTCTCTAGCTTCTAATTACACAAGAATTGGAGTACCCACCTCTAACTCTGATGATTCTGCTGTAGATTACCAATACTTGACCAAGAACTTCAAGTCAAATCCAGCACTTTTCTTTCTAAACATGGTTTTTGGAATAGCAAATGCAGCTCTATACCAAAAATCTCCTTCTAATATGGCTGAATCCTTTCATCTTGCTGCCTTGAATCATATGGAATCTGTTTTTCATTCTTCAAATCGACTGGAAGCTCTTCAAGGCATCCTTCTTCTTGCACTATACTCTCTAATGCGTCCAGCTGCTCCAGGAGTTTGGTACGTACTAGGGTCAGCTACAAGGCTTTGCGTTGATTTAGGTCTTCACACTGAAGGTGGTATGAAATCGTGGTATAAAAATGGTAATAACTTGTCACAAAGCCATAATGAATCTATTCCTTCTCAAATTAACATTCCTGAGCATGATCCTGCAACTCTAGACATGCGTCGTCGGTTATTTTGGTGTACTTATGCCCTAGACCGACAAGTTTGTGTTTATTTAGGACGCCCTTTTAGCATACCAGAACACACTATCAGAGTTCCATTTCCCTCCGAACTAGATGATTCATTGATAATTGATAATCCCTCGGACTCTGTATTGGATTATTCTCAAAAGAAATCCATAAATCCTTCTTACAAAACCATTGCACTGAGTTTTTTCAAAATCAGAAAAATTCAAGCTGAAATTCAAACTGTACTTTACGAATGTGCTTCATTGCCTAGACAGTTTTCTAATCTGATCGATTGGAGAGATGAAACAGCTAAGATGATTGAAACTTGGTATCAAGAGTGTCCAAAATCGATTAATGAGATGAATTGTAATTTTAATCTGCGATTTATTGAATTAAATTATCACCAATCTAAACTGCTACTTTATGGTCTTGCTCCAGCATACACTTCACCTACTTCAACCAAATGCTACTCTATTATAGCAGATTCAGGCGAACAAGTGATTTTAAATTATTTGGAACTCAACAATCAGAAAAGAAACAATTATACGTGGGTGGTGGTTCATAATCTCTTCATGGCTGGAACTTCATTCTTGTATGCAATTTATCATTCACCCGAAGTAAGATCGAAATACAGTTCTCAAAAAGTAGTTCAAACTACTCAGTCGTGCCTGCAAGTTCTTTTTTCGATGATTAGTGAATGTGATGCAGCTTCATCTTGTCGTGATACCTTTGATATTCTATCTGCTGCAATTTTGAAAATCTGCTATAATGAACAATTTGATTCTTATGATTGTCTTGCAACAAAAAATAAAGATGAATTAAATCTTGCTTCTAATATTAATAACGGAAGAATTAACTGTCAATCTCAAGTTGGTGATATTCTTACTGATAAGAATATATCTACATCCATTCCGGAGTTTCTTGAACCTGTAAGCAAAACCTGGACCAACCTTGATTCTTTTTTTAAAGAGGCAGTACAGATTGATGGTATTTCTCCTGTGAATGAACAAGGAACACTTGATAATTTTCAATCATCGCTACTGGATATAGATATCAATAATGGACAATTACAAAGTACGTCAGAAACAGAATTTGAATGTGGAATTTTGCAACCCCAAAAGCCCCAATATTACCCCAAAGTGTCTCAGACTGATGGCCAGAGAATTTATGATATTATCAACGAGGTTCCAATGGCTGCTATATGGGATCAGTTTTTTGCTCCCATGAATGGACCGCTGTTTAACAATCAAGAAGATGAGCCAGAAGCCTTACTACATACAGACAACATAAATCCCTATTTTTACCCAGATTTCAGTCGTGCTTCTGCTAGTTTGCCGTCTAGAACAAAATGAATTTTGGTCATGAAATATTACTTTTTGGAAATTGAATTAAACAAAACCATATTTTTTAAATACACATATATAAACATCATGGCTAATCGCTTTCTTCATCACTCTCACTTTCACTTTCTGCTTCTCTAATATTATTCACAACTTGTGTAACATACTTGATACCATCCAATGACTGTGCATTAGTCCACCACTCTTCAACAGCCTCTTCAGAAACCATTTCTTCATCATAAAGAGCATTAACAGCGTAAGCTAACACTATATCACCTGAATCAATTGTAAGAGTTTCTTGGTGAATGCAAGCAAGTAAATCAGCTTCATCTGCAGTATCGAAAACTTGTCGCCGCAGTAATGGAATCCATTTGACAAAAAGATTCTCAGTTGCAGCCTTGGGCTTTAATGTATCAGTGCTAATCATTTTTGATACAAAAGTGATAAAAGCAGCAATTGTTGCTGATCTAACTTCATGATAACTCACGTTCATAGTCATACGTAGAGTATTTAGTTCTAGCGCTGCAATGTCTGAATCGTGGTTTTCAGTAATGGATCTTGTAACAGATTCAATAGCTTCAGTTCGGAAGTTTTCTTCATCATCATCTTCAGTAATAACTGCACTAGTTGAACTGTAACTTCTATGATGAGATTTTTTGGAATGAGCAACTCCCGAATGAATAGAACAGTCTGAAATATTGAGATGCTCTAAATTGTATAACAAAGATCGACTTGGAGTAGGTTCTGAATCTGAATCATCGTCATCACTACTGTCGTGATAAACAAATCCAACACCATCATCACCAATTAAATCTTCCTCATATCCATCTGAAGAAGAATTAGAATCACTCTCAGTTTCATGAGTGGTTAATTTGACATCAGTCTCAATAACACGAGATTCTCCAACAACAACGTTATAGGAAATAATGACACCTGGATTCAAAATAGCATTTTTTTTGACGATAGCACCATTTGCAACAATAGCTTTCGTGATTTTAACACCATCTTGAATAACTACATCATCCCAAATGTATGAATCTTCAATAATAACGTTTTTGCCAATTTTACAATTGCGTCCAATAGTAGTTTTTGAAATAGAACTTCCTTCATCAACAAAAGTTCCAGAACCAAAGACAGTTCCAGGATTAATAATGCACGATTGAGCGAAAATAACGTCGGTTTCTGTGTAGATATGGCCTTTTCTGTAAGAATAAGTTTGATCTTCCATGATATTTCTCTCTAAAGAAATTGGGTATGAATATCTCGATACGATATCTCTAGATACCGAATCATAAGTTTGAAAACCTTCAACTCTAGCAGAATACTTGGAGTTCAAAATGTGGGCATAAATAGTTTTACCAAGAATATCCGAAGTCAAGATTCCCTTTACAAAATCCATTCTGATAGAATTATAGTCGAAGTTCTCAGTGAAAAGAGCTGGAATATCAGGAGTACAAATATCAATGTGGCAATCAATCAAATCATTGCGAAAGGAAATGTTTTCCAATTCATCAAGGACTTCAAGATCGAGCTGCGTACTACCTAATTTATTTGCACGAGGAGCAGGCTCATATCTAACACATCTGGAAGTTGGCTCATCTAGTACAAATAAACCAGCACCAGCTCTCGCACGAGTACGATGAACTACATTTGCTTCCCTTAAAATCATAGTCATAATACTGTGTTTATCTTTAGCTTTCCTATCATTGTGGGCTTGTAACACTGCTTTAAAATCAAAGTTTGCTACAACATCACCTGAAATCAATAGGAAATCGGACTCAATGATTCCAGCAGCATCAATGTCTCGAAGAGCATCACCAACAGATTGGATTTCCGGAGACTTCATGACATGAATTTTAAACGGAGATGAAAGTTTTGACCATTTTGAGTCTTGAATATAAGAGTCTACCAGATCAGCGTGATTTGAGCAAACCACATAGACATCAGCAACACCAGCAGTAGATAGGAATTCCAAAGTGTATTCAATCAATGGAGTATTAGCCAGCGGTAGCAGACACTAGATGTACTGTTAGTGTTTTAACAGTTTGTGCAACTTTTCAACTCACTCTAGGCTTTTCTAAAGTTAACGGCATGAACTTGTTTTCATAAGAGTCGCTCATAACAACAGCAATAAGAGGCTACAATTCATGT
Source organism: Geotrichum albidum (assembly GCA_003707475.1). NCBI lineage: Eukaryota > Fungi > Ascomycota > Dipodascomycetes > Dipodascales > Dipodascaceae > Geotrichum > Geotrichum albidum. Next base: position 92,987 of record PPJE01000025.1, read on the forward strand.
TAGTAACAAATCGCCAAACAATACACAAACACTTACCGGAGCCTCAATAATCTCTTTTTCTTTCTTTGGAGCCATGATGTTGTTTAATGAAGAGAAGAATCTCAACTTTACAAAGTGAAAAACTGCTTTAGGTAGGGTAACTTTATATTAAAATTTTTAAAAAATTTTAGTCATTTTTTCAACACCTTTTTTTTCATCTTTCATCACCAAACCTAGAATAAGAAAATGTCTGATTTACAGGATCAAGTTCCCGATATCGTTATTGGAGAACCTCTCGTCGATGATGTTCCATTTGAGAACGAAGAAGAAGAAGAAGAAGAAGAACAAGTGGTGGTAGTTGACGACGTCAAACCAAAGAAGTCGGTATCGTTCGGTCTCACTGCTGCTGAACAGGCTCAAAAAGACTTTGAAGAAGGTGGCGGATTACCCGAACAACCAGACAATCCGGACTTTTCAACAATGACACCCGTCAGTCCCGAAATTATCGGTCGACAGGCCACAATCAATATCGGTACTATTGGCCATGTCGCCCACGGTAAATCAACAGTCGTAAAGGCAATTTCTGGCGTGCAAACAGTTAGATTTAAAAACGAATTAGAACGTAATATTACCATTCGTTTGGGTTACGCAAACGCAAAGATTTACAGATGCGAAGACTTGGAATGTCCCAGACCCGGTTGCTACAAATCATATCCTTCAAATAAGGAAATTAGACCAAAATGTGATGTTTGTGGGAAACGCGCAAACTTGGTCAGACATGTTTCGTTTGTTGATTGTCCCGGTCACGATATTCTCATGAGTACAATGTTGTCTGGTGCTGCAGTAATGGACGCTGCGCTACTGTTAATCGCTGGTAACGAATCATGTCCACAACCTCAAACTTCCGAACATTTGGCTGCAATTGAAATCATGAAATTGAAACATATCATTATTTTACAAAACAAGGTGGATTTGATGAGAGAAGAGTCTGCTCTTGAACACCATAAGAGTATCCTCAAGTTTATTAAGGGTACTTCAGCAGATCACGCTCCTATTGTTCCTATTTCTGCTCAACTTAAATATAATATTGAAGCTGTTAATGAATTTATCGTCAACAAAATTCCAGTTCCTATCCGAGATTTTACTACTTCTCCAAGACTTATTGTTATTCGTTCTTTCGACGTTAATAAACCTGGTGCTGATATTGATGAGTTGAAGGGTGGTGTTGCTGGTGGTTCTATTCTTTCTGGTGTTTTGAAGCTTGGAGATGAAATTGAAGTTCGTCCTGGTATTGTTGAAAAAGGTGATGATGGAGAAGTTGTGTGCAGACCGATTCGATCGAGAATTGTTACACTTTTTGCAGAAAACAATGATTTGAAATTTGCTGTTCCTGGTGGATTAATTGGTGTTGGTACACGAGTTGATCCTACTTTATGTAGAGCTGATAGACTTGTTGGACAAGTGTTGGGTCATCATGGTCAACTTCCAGAAATTTATGTTGAATTAGAAATCAACTACTTTTTGCTTCGAAGATTACTAGGTGTTAAGACTGAAGATGGTAAAAATGCAAAGGTTGAAAAGCTGGCCAAGCGTGAAGTTCTTATGGTCAATATTGGTTCTTCAACTGCCGGAGCAGTTGTTACCAATGTTAAAGCAGATATGGCTAAGTTGACATTGACTAAGCCTGCTTGTACTGAAATTGGTGAAAAAATCGCATTGTCAAGAAGAGTTGGTAAGCATTGGAGATTGATTGGATGGGGTTCTATTGTTCAAGGTTCTATCGTTAAGCCTGTCGATTATTAAAGTATTTTTTATTATCAAAAGGAAATGTAGCACAAGATATATATGAAATAAAAAAAATTCAGATCCATTTAAAAATCTAATCATTTATTTATGTTTATTTGAGTTGAGTATGTGGTGATTAAGTTGAATATATGGTATGTGAGTTGAAAATATGGTGTTAAGTTAGATAAGGTATTTAAGTTTTTTCAAGTTGGGTACGGTTTTCAAGTTGAATATATAGTATATTTAAATTCATCATAATATTTAAAAAAAATTAAAAATCTATCATCATTCATCATTATATTTGAAAAAAATTCAAAATATATCTATCATGTATTTAGCTATACTTGATTTGTTTTAAAAAAAATCTATCTCATGTATTTAGCTATATTTCGTTTTAAAATCGTTAAACAATTTAGTTTCCTTCTTGTCCAAAGTCATTGGTAAAGTCTTGTTGCTTGACAATATCAGCTTGATTGACTGTTGGTCTCGTAGATTTGACAGCTTTAATAAAATCTTTAATAGTTAACTCAGGTTCGAGTAATTCATTTTCACCTAATTCCATCCAATTTTTTTCAATTGCTTCTGGATCACCTGGAGAACAAGGAGTATATTTTGTATGATCTTGTACTGGTTTAAAATGAGTGGCATTTTGAATTTTGCGAATTGGTTGCATTAAAGCGTCACGAACACTAACAGCAACATCATGACCAGAATAACCATCAGTCATTTCAGCAAGAACTCTATAATCTTGAGGAGTTAAAGTACAAGGAGTATTTCCAACATTAAGTTGAAACATTCTAGTACGAGCTTCAACTTCTGGTAGTGAAATGTAAATACGCCTTTCGAATCTTCGTCGAATTGCAGCATCGAGCTGCCATGGAATATTTGTTGCACCAAGAACCAAAACACCAGCAGAATCATTACCTACACCATTCATTTGAACAAGAAGCTCAGTTTTGATTCTTCTAGAGGCCTCAGACTCACCTTCACCACGAGGACCACAGAGAGCATCCACCTCATCAATGAAAATGATGGATGGTTTATTTTCCCGGGCCATATTGAAAAGCTGTTTGACCAAACGTTCAGACTCACCCATCCATTTTGACACCAAGTCCGAAGAAGAGACTGAGAAGAAAGTAGAGTTTGCTTCAGTCGCGACAGCCTTAGCAAGATAGGATTTTCCTGTACCTGGAGGACCATAGAGTAGGATACCAGATAAAGGTTTGCGTTTTCCAGTAAAAAGATGAGGAAAGCGTACCGGGAGAATGACAGCTTCTTTTAGAGCTTCTTTAGCAGCTTCAAGACCCGCGATATCTTCCCATCGGACGTTTGGTTTTTCAGATAGAATGGCTCCGGAGAGAGCAGAACGGAGCTTTTTTGTATCGTTATCATCTGCGTCGGGTTCACCGCCTCCAGCCTTTTTAGCCTTTGTAGCATTACCATTACCGTCAGAGACGTTTTCTGAGCTTGATTTCTTATCCAGATGATCTTTTAGCTGTTCTGCTCTTGCCATATACTCTTTCATTTTGGATTTTATGAGAGATTGGTTCTGAGGGTTCTTTTCATACTTTACTGCAAACATAAAGTAGTCCAGAGCGGTACAGTAGAGCTGGTAAGCGTCGTCATACCTGCTGGCGTTATCAGCTTCGATGGCGATTTTGATTTGGTCAATTGCTTTTTGGAGAAAGTCTGAACCCATTCTATCACGATACTAGACAAGTAGGCAAGAGAAAACAGAGTGTGTATGGGATTTATGTGGCGATGAGGCCTAACCCTGATGTTATAAAGTTGGGTAGATAAATTTTGAGAGAAGCCAACAAGATGAGTTTGAAGGATCGCGAGTATCAGATATCACCGTTTTATACGGCCAATATAGTTGGTAACAAGCAGGTGAGTGTTTGTTGTAGTATTCTGTAGTGTTTGCTGACGTTTTTGGGGGTAGTCGATAGGTTATATACGGCATGTTCAATCGTTAGTTACTGGGATTAGTGCTGGAATTTTACAGTTGGATTTTATTTCAGCAGCTATATTTTATGTGATTGCGCATTTGGGGACGTCTGGGTTGATTTACCTTGTTTTAGTTAAGGGAGATGGGGGACGGGAGTATTTTTTGAATGAGCGAGTTGAAGTATGGTTAGATGGGGGAGTATCAGGATTAAGTTCGTTTGTATTATTTTGGACTTTTTTTTGTAATTTGTGTAGAGCATAAGTGTCAATTTGATTCAATTCAATTTGATTGAAGTGAATTGATTAAATTTGGTTCAATTTGATTGAAGTGAATTGATTAAATTTGGTTCAATTTGATTGAAGTGAATTGATTAAATTTGGTTCAATTCAAGTGAATCAAATCAAGTGAATTTAAATCAAATTACCAAATTAAGTGAATTTAAATCAAATCACCAATTCAAATGAATTTAAATCAAATCACCAATTCAAATGAATTTTAAATAATTATCTCGAACCAGATTAATCCAGATCAAATCAATTTAATTTAATTCAATTCAATTCAATTCAAAATAATTAATTCAAATCAAATAAATTCAATTCAATTCAATCCAAAATAATTAATTCAAATCAAATAAATTCAATTCAAAATAATTAATTCAAATCAATATAATTATTTAAAATTCATTTGAATTGGTGATTTGATTTAAATCAATGTAATAAATTCAAATAAATTCAAATAAATTCAAATAAATTCACAAATTCACAAATTCACAAATTCACAAATTCACAAATTCACAAATTCACAAATTCACAAATTCACATTCACAAATTCACAAATTCAAATCACCAAATCAAATCACCAAATCAAATCACCAAATCAAATCACCAAATCAAATCACCAAATCAAATCACCAAATCAAATCACCAAATCAAATCACCAAACCACTAAACCACCAAATCAAAATACCCTAATAATTCAGCTTCTGTCCATGCTTTCTAACTTGCTTATCCATCAACTCTCTAATGCTTTTACAACCTTCAATTCCAACTGCTAAAGCACTCTCTAATTTATCAAGTGCCAACTTTTCTTCAACCATAACTAATGATACCCTTTCATCACTACTCGCTGAATCATTACTCACAATACAACCAACACTAACAGTAGGAGCCTCCTGCTCTTCATGATAAGAAGGATCTAATAAGGGATTCGAACCAGAAATCGCTACACCAACACAAGTCGCATAATTGCGCATTGCAATGCCAGCATCTAGCAAAGCAAGAGTAGCAGAATTGACACACGCTTGATACATACCACCATCTTGAGCAAGAACGTGTATAGTAATTGTAATAAGCGTCCTAGGATATAAAGATACCTGCACAGCATCAGCAAATAAGCTTTCCAGAGCAGAACAAATTTCTTGAATGCGACGATCGTTACGAGAGACCTTTTTTGTTTGTCTGTTTGATGCAAAAGCAGCTGGTTTAAGATCAAAATGCAAAACAGCACGATCTGGAAGAGCTTGAGACCTAGATTCTGGCTCAGAAGGACCTGTAACAAGACAAAGAGCTTTAGTTAAACCATGTTGTAAATAAGCAGATCCATCATGAGAAGGATGAGTTGCAATCGCACAAGAAAATGCTCTTAATTCATTCCATCTTCTACCGTCTTTAAAAATTAGTACTTGCAATTAACAAAATTTACATGATACCTACCTACTCGAAGACCTTCAGGAGAATATATTTCGGACTAGACATGATTAGTACTTGATAGTATTAATACTTGATATACCTACCACCATTGTTGATTATGGAGGTTTTTCAAGAGAAAAAAAGCTTTGGGAGTAATAAAGTTGTGATCACGTGGATCAACAAAACTTGATGAACGAAATATAATTTAACAGATTTCGATACAACGAAAGGAACGGTTTAAAATTTATGATATAAACAGTTTACAATATAGAGACAATTCACGATAAAAAACATTTTACAATAAAGAACAATATGAAAACAGTTTACAATAAAAACAGTTTACAATACAAAGAACAACTCAATATACAAAAATCAGTTTACAATATAGACATAATTCACAATGTAGACATAATTCACAATATAGACATAATTCACAATACAAAGAGCAACTCAATATACAAAAATCAGTTTACAATTTAGACATAATTCACAATATAAAAACAATTCACAATATAAAAACAATTCACAATATAATGATACAATTCACAATATAAAACAATTCACAATATAAAAACAATTCACAATATAAAAACAATTCACAATATAATGATACAATTCACAATAAAAAAACACAATACTAAAACAATTCACAATATAATGATACAATTCACAATAAAAAACACAATACTAAAACAATTCATGATACAACAGTCCACAATAGAATTAAACAGGAGGTTGCTGAGCTTTCTTCTTTTTTGGTTTATCTTCTATGACTTCAACTTTAACACCTTCCATACCTTTTTGTAACAACAAATCTTCGACGTATTCTTCTACTTCATCAGCAACTTCACCTTGAATAACGATTTCATCCCTTCCTTCGGCGTTTTTAGTTACGCTGGCACCAGTAGCAAACCTTGAAGCAAAAGTCTTAGACAGTTTTTTGAGATCAATACCAAAGAGTTCAAGGCCCTGAATAGCAACGACGTGTTTACGTTTAGAGCGGTCAATTTTCTTGATTGTTACTTTAGAAGCAAGTTTCTTTTGAAGCAATCTTGCAGCTTTTGCTTCTTCTTTCTGGCGTTTACGTTCTAGTTCTTCTTGTTTTTCAGCTGAGAGCGTTGTATCTGCGAGTTGTTGAGAGATTGAGTCGGGGTTTTGGTATAATTTAGCGTAGAGTTGGGGATGAGCAGTTTCAAGCCATTCTGAGCATTTCAATGCAAAAGCTGGCGAGAATTCGCAGTATTCTGGGGGGAATGTGCAGATTTGGCAGTATACGATAGTTGACATTGTGGGATGGTTTGGAGATGATTAAAAGATGGAGATGATTTAGAGATATGGGAGGTGTAGCCCTAATTATTTAAAAAGAGAAAAACCCTAAAAAGGTTACCCTGTTTTTAAATTTTAGTATAAATATTTTTAAAATTTTCAATATTTTTTATATTTTATTCTAAAGGGGAGATAGTGAGTTGTGTGAATATTATTGTGTATTGTACATTGGGTATTGTGTATTGTGCATTGGGTATTGTGTGTTGTGCATTGTGTATTGTGCATTGGTATTGTGCATTGGTATTGTGTATTGTGCATTTCATTGTGTTTATTGTTCATTGTGCATTTCATTGTTCATTATCTATTGTCTATTGCAATATTGCCCATTTTCAACACAATGATATCCACACATCAACATTCTACCCTCATTCTAAACTTGGTAAGTCTACTCTAATCATAATTCCTAAATGATGCTATCAATTCTTATATATTTGCTACTTCAGACAGTGTCAACACTGCATGAGACAAACTTCACCTTTTCAATTGACTGAATACGGAATAATCTTGAAACTTGATGGAATTTAAACTAACTCAAGTCTTTAGCTGAATATATTCTTAATTAATACAATTAAATTTGTTATTTAAATTTTGTAATTCATCACATGACTTTATTACGTTTTATCACATAATTTAACTATCACTTTCATCACATGACGTTCACCACATGACGTTCACCACATAATTTGGTTGGTCACGTTTTAATTAAAAAAATTTCAGCTCATCACATGACTACATTTCAACATCTCACAAACATGTCCCTACCAGTACTGGCCTATAAACCACCATTTGAAACGTTGATTCCATTACTTGAATCAGAAAATACTACGCTTAACGTTGGATCACTTACAAGTAATGATATTAACTCCACATTTGAATACAAACAATGGCTTACTCAACTGATTTCTAGACCTCTTTACTGGTTGACTCAAGATCAACAAGAGACAGTACTGGACCTGGCAGCTAGAAAGTTATCAACTGTTTGTGGTTTTACAAGCGTAGGTAAAAGAACCATTCAGTTACTGCCTGGCTCTAAAAATACTTGGACATTTACTATTCATGAACCAAACATTACTCAAGACACTTTGGGTCTTAAAACATGGGGGTCATCTCCTATTTTGTCACGTCGCGTAATTAATGATCCAACCATATTGTCACATCCTGGTTTACAGAATGCTTCAGTACCTGGTATTCTAGAATTAGGTTCTGGAACTGGTTTGGTTGGGTTAGTGGTTGCACACTATTACCCACTTATTATGACTGATCTAGCTGGTGTTTTGGATAATTTAAACAAAAATATATCAGTTAATTCAGTTCCAAATCCAATTCAAGTAGAGGAATTGAATTGGTCTTGTCCTGAAAAGAGTCCGTTAAATGGGTTAAGGTTTCCGGTGATAATTGCGTCTGATCCGATTTATGATATTGAGCAAACTGATATGTTGGCAGACGTGATTGAGCAATATTTACAACGGCCGAAACCAAGCGTTTCGACCACGGTGAATGAATTAAATGACGAACAGGATTCTGGTAAACTTATTTTACAACTTCCTTTGAGACAAAGATTTGAGAATGTGAGAAATAAGTTTTGGAAAAATTTGAGTAATTTAGGTTTGAAAAGAATTGTCTGTGAGCGAGAATTAGATCAAGATGAGTATGGAGAGATGGAGTATTCTTTTGAGGTTTGGATATATTAGATTGATTTTAGATTAATTTTAGATGGAATATTAGATAGAACAATACTAGATAGAACGATACTAGATAGAACGATACTAGATAGAACGATACTAGAAAAAATGACATTACAATTTTGGTGATTAATATTACAAACTCTACAAAAATACCTTGAAATAAACATTAAATTTTTCCATAGGTTTCCCGTATTGCTCCTATATCATTAAACATCACTGTTTAACTTACCCTTACTCTTCATTTCTAGGCTCGATTCATCAATTCCAACAATTTAATTTTGTGCCATTCCAATCTGACGTTTCCTGTGCCACATACCGTGTATCTTTTGTTTTTGTGCAACTGGTGTTTGCTCCTCGGTACTAAACTTTATGAGTTAAAGTAAATTATATCAACATGATTTTACCTCCAATTTTCACTTTTCAATCTCAACTTTGTAAAACTGAATCTTTGCCAAATCTAGACTAAAGTTGGTTCTAGTTTCTTCAATATATTCAATCCAATCTATTTAATCCATATCCAATCTCTGTAATCCCTCAAAACCTCCAATTGTCATATCTTTCGTACTTGAATTGAGTTTTCCAACCGATGATAAAAACAAACAAAAAAGTTTAATTGTTCTATGACGCATCGTCAGTGGCACAGTTTTTGGTTCGGCTTAATTTTGTGTTTCATTTAGTTTTCATTAAGTTTGGTTGTTTTATTGAATTTCGTCCATCAAGTCCTCAATTTCTCAAAATATCTTTCATCATTTAAACAAATAATTCTCTACTCTAATTCACTGCCCACTAATTTACACCACTGCTCTATTAACCCCATTATTCGATAAATGAACTCCATCATTATTACTATTCTAAATAATATAACTCATATGGAAATGTTGAAATATTATATATTAGCTTTTTTACCCAATTGGGATTTGTAATAACGATTGTAAGATCGTAAATTTAAAATCCGATCATGCTATAATTCATTATAACATCAGTACACAATTCATAATAACACTAGAATACAAGCTGAAATATCATTATTAAAAATGTATATAGTGACATAAAAACACTTTATTTTCTACTCATAACATAAACACCCAGTAGTGTCTGGAGTATCTGATTCAAACTCTCTTTTTTTTCTTTTTACCGTTAAAGTATAATATCTGCAAATATAAATAAGAATTAATATAGATTTCATTTTATATCAAGTAGAATCTTTCCTAGTTAAAGATGAATATCCTTTTACTATCTCTCTTTGTTCTATCAACTTATGCTCAAGCTCCTCCTATTGTAGCAGTCAACAACCAAATCATCCACGGTGCTTATAATGGCTCTTTAGAAGTCTTCAAAGGTATTCCTTACGCTGAACCTCCTATCGGCCCGCTTAGATTTAAAAACCCTGTCAAATATTCTGGTTCGTATCATGACTTGGACGCTTCCCAGTTTGGCCCTATTTGTATCAACTCTATTGATCGCTCTAATAACGAAACCACTGAACTCCTTCAAAGTGAACTTCCAGACGACCTTCTTTCCGCCCTTGTATACACTACCGGTAAACCTACTGAGCAAGACGAAGACTGCCTAACTATCAACGTCTTCAGATCAAAAAATATAAACTACACAACTCCCATGCCAGTAATGGTATGGATCTACGGTGGTTCGTTCCAATCAGGTTCAGGTCAAATAGATCCTACAAAAATGATTGAAGAATCTGTTGAGATGGACCAACCCATCATCTACGTTTCTTTCAATTACCGTCTCGGTCCTTGGGGTTTTTTAGCTGGTGAAGCCTCTCTTGAAGAAGGATCCTCCAACATGGGTCTTCGTGATCAACGTCTAGCCTTTGAATGGATTCAGGATCACATTGGATACTTTGGAGGTGATCGTAATAAAGTTACAATTTTTGGAGAGTCTGCAGGTGCTATATCTGTAGCAAATCAAATGATTGCTTATAATGGTTCAATTGACTATAATAATGGAAAACTCTTCTCAGGTGCCATCATGCAAAGTGGTGCCGTCAACTCTGTTAAAAACATCACCAGTTACTGGCCTGCTCTCATCTTCAACACGTTTGCTGAAACTCTCGGTTGTGCTTCCTCTGAAAGCTCAAATTCAGAAATTATGGCTTGTCTCCGTTCTAAACCCGCTGCTGAATTGATCAAAGCTCAAAACTCTGACCAAATCAATCAGCATCATGAATTTATAGGTGCCTTCTTAGGGTGGTCTCCTCATGCTGATGGTGACTTTATCCCTTACAATCAGTTCCAAATGGTAAAAGATCAAAATGTCGCTTCAGTACCTTATATCACAGGAACCCAAGAAGATGAAGGAACATCGTTTGCGGTTATTTTCAACTATTCTACTACAGCTGAGATTGAGAATCTTATTTCCGATATTTTTCAATATGATTCTGTTGCTTCAGATTACATTTCTGAATTCCGTGAATTCTATCCTGATGACCCTTCTTGGGGTTCTCCTTTCCGTACCGGTATTGAAACTGCTTTGACTCCACAATTCAAGAGAACCAGCGCCTTTTTGACCGATTTTCTCTTTGAAGCTCCTCGAAGATTACTATTAACTTACGCTGCTGACGGCGTCAAACGATATAATTACTTTTCAACTCAACTTCACGGAATCACAAATTACTTGGGTACATTCCATGCAAACGAATTATTATTTCAAAATGGTGTTGACGCTGGTCCTTATTTGGCTTATAGAAGATACTGGATTTCATTTGCCAACCACGGAGATCCTAATGTAGGAACTAATCTACCTGAATGGAAAGAATACACCTGCGGAGGCAGAGAAACTTTAAGAATCAATCATGATTCATTAGAACAACAAAGAGACGATTACAGATTACAAGCCATTGATTTTATGATCAAAGATCCTCATTTTATTTCCGCCTAATTTTTATCTCATTATTTCATTGAAATATCTCTGGTATATATAATTTTTATCTCATTATTTCATTGAAATATCTCTGGTATATATAATTTTACAAGTATAGAAATGATATATTTTTCATAGCTTTTTCCATGAAGGTTCAATATCTCGACAAATATCAATATATTCGTTTAATCTAGAGTCCTCTCGAGTTCCGTTACCACTCCAAAACGCACAAAACTCACTATCAGGCAATTTCAAGCTACCCTTTGATCGCTCAAAATACCATTTGTTTACTGGATTGTTTTTTCTAGATCGCCATATCAATTCATCAGGGAATACCCCAATAGCCATTGTTTTAAACAATATATCAGCTACCCCGGCCGCGCCCTGAGAGGCTGATCTAACAGCGAATTTGTCAAGATACGCTACTTTGCGTGAGTATTGAGCCTGTTCCGCTGCTTGTGTGATTCTCTCCAATTCACTCACAATGCGCAATTCTGGCTCACCTTCAGGCTTTTTATGTGCTGCTTCTTCCCAAGTAATAATTGCTGCTCCCTCATAATCTCCAGCAATAATCAGAGCAGCAATCTTACCATTTACTCGGTTCATATAATGCTCCACGTCCAACTTGCGTCCAAAGGAATCTTCAATCAAAGCCCACAACCGAGGCAATTCAATGCCATCTATCTTAGTTATGTCCAAACCCAATCCCCGTTTACTCTGATATTTGAGTACCGACATACCTTTTCTAACAATAGTTGTTTCGATTCGAGGTGTTTTCTTCAACTCTACAGGGAGAGAAGGTGACACAATAGGTCGATCCGTCAATACATTATATATAATTGGATTTTGACTAGAAGAGCTCAATGCTGCACAATTTGGAGTTGTTATTAGTCCAGTAATCCCATCACGCAACGCCCGGTCCAAAGTTCGCAGATTATCCAACTGAATTTCCCTCTCAGTCGAGTTAATGAATGGTAAATGTAGTTCTGCAATAATCTCTTGCAGCTCCTGTACTAGATTTACATAAACATGAGAGCTATTCTTTCTTTCAACTGAAGGAATGCCACCTAGAGGATCAACAAAAATGATTTTTTCAACGCTCATGTACTCGTTTTTGCAAAATTCATTTGTCAAGTAAACTACAGCATCGTCTGCCATGATGAGCTTTTCTACACCTGAAGCATGATCATAAGCCAAAGGAACTACTACGGGGACGACACCGTTTGTCAAAGGCAACATGATTAAATTTGGCAATGAGAATCCCAAACCTTCAGCGTTTGTTGAATCGACGTCAAACAAACCTTCAACGGGTCGTGCCCGCACACTTCCGTCACTTGATGCGGACTCAATTGCGCTTGCCAGTGCCGCCGCCTTCCAAGTAATGTCCCGTTCATAGAACCGAAACGGTTGGTTATCAAGACCCAAGAAATCGTTACGCTTTTTACCAGCGTCGACCACCACTACCGGGCTTACTCCTAACTTAACAAGCCGCACAATTGTTTTTCCTAGTTCCATGAATGTTTTTGTATCGATTGATTTGAGATCTCTCATTTTGATGATGGCGATTCTGAGGGCATGAGTTGCTGGTTGGAATGTTTGTTTTTCTTTGACATCAGAGTTTACTTGGAAGGTTTGTGGTTGAGGTGGTTTCTTTAGCAGTAAGTTTACAAACTCTTTACGGTCATTGACTGCAGTACCTTGACCTGTCCAAGGAGTGTATCGTGAGATGTATTGTTTAGCTTCTCGTTTAGTAGCTGTAGATCGAAGTACCGATAGGATCAAGTCTTTAGCTTCAGAAGTTGAGTGAAGTTTAGATTGCCATCGTTTACAGATGATTGGATTGATATTTTTCATCTTTCAGGTTGGAGATGGAGATGGAGATGGTGATGGTGATGGTGATTGAGATGGAGAAGCTGATAAAGTCAAAGAGTCATTTATTCAGAAAAGTTTAGTTTAAGTTTTATTTTTTAAGTTTTATGTCTTATAGTTCATAGTGTATGTTATATAATGTATGTCTTATGTTTTATATAACATAATTTATAATTTATGTTCCATAACTCATGTCTCATATACTATAGTGTATGTTCCATGTTTCATGTCTCATATGCTATAGTTTATGTCCCATGTTCCATGTCTCATATGCTATAGTTTATGTCCCATGTCCCATGCTCTAATCCATCTAATTCAGTCCACATTACCCGGCTTAATTCTCTGTATGGCCTTTCAACTATCGCTTTCTATGCAAGAAATAAACTAAAAAGGTCAGAAGGTTTGAGGCGATAAACTCTCCTTCCTACTTACGTCTTTCGAGGTTCGATACTACTTGGAACTATGCCTCCTCATCTTTTGGAACCACGCCAGAACAGTTCTGGTGGAGGAGGTGGTAATACAACACCATCTTTATTCTTTATCGCCTTGGGTATAGGCGTAGTATTTATCAATCTATGGTTAATTATTGGCATCAAGTACTGTTGCAAACATCGTCGCAGAGCCCAGTATATGGCTGACGAAGAGGAGGGAGCTTCTCCTAGAAATGGAATCGTCATGTTGAACATTGGTGGGATGGAACGGGCAAGAAGGAAGAAAGAGCGAAGGGTTTTAAAAGTCGACGTTTTGAACAGAGAGTTTCCAGTTCAAAGCTACGAACCTTTAGATGATGAGAGTGTACAAGATGTCAAAAGTGTTTTAACTGATAATGATACAAAAAATGAAACAAATGAGAGTGTCAATACTTTAAGTATTAATACTGGTACTAATCAAGGTATCAACTCTCCAAGTACTAATCAAACTATCAACATTCCAAGTACTAATCAAACTATCAACATTCCAAGTACTAATCAAACTATCAACACTCCAAGTACTAATCAAACTATTCAAAACACCACACAAATTACTAAAGAAGACATTAAAGAAGACACTAAAGTAGACACTCAAAGTATTAAAGACTTTGATACTAAAGTGTTAACCGAAGAACACTCATCTACTGATAACGAGTTATGTTCTATTTGTCTTGAAAATTTTGTTCCAAATGACATGATACGAGTGCTCAAGTGCGGTCACAAATATCATGATATCTGCATCTTTGGATGGTTGACAAAACGAAAAGCTTTATGTCCACTTTGTAAAATGGATTTTTTTCATCTTAATAATCTTGATGAAAATGGAAACTTGATTGAAGAAGTGTCCGGGGACACCCCAGTGGCCAGACCAGATCCAGTTCAAGTTCGTGCTACTGATTTTGGAGTAAGTAATCGAGATGGAGTTGAACAGTATTATCCTTGGGAAGTGTTTGTGAGACGACCTAGAACTTCCAGAACCAGTACTGCTAATTCGCAAAATCCAAATGAGGGCTCTACACATTGGAATTGGAGGTCTTTAGTTTTACGAAGAGATCAGCAATCTGTGAATAATCAAAATCAAGCTTAACGCCTAGTGAAGGTATGAGTTACTGTTTTACAATGCTTGGATAAGTTTTTTATTGTTATTTTTATTTTACTTCATGTTATTTTTTCATTTATTCATTTATTCATTTATTCATTTATTCATTTATTCATTTATTCATTCATTCATTCATTCATTCATTCATTCATTTATTCATTTATTCATTTATTCATTTATTCATTTATTCATTTAATTTATTGTAATTATTTGTTTTTTCATGATGAATGAATTTTGTATTTTTCACTTTGTATAAGAATTATTCATGCACATTTGCCACTGTTAATCATGCAACGAAGTTGAAATTTGAGCAATCGTTTAAATGGTAAATTTGGAATTTAATATAGCTCATCTGCACAATCAAAATTGAAATACAACAGAAATTGAAATTTAAATGGTGTCTAAAACTGCCAACATACATCATGAACATTAAAATCTATATACCATGTAATTGCACTATTGTATCAGCTTCAGACATTGTCATTAAAATCCATTTAGTCCTTCTTCTCATCAGCTTTCTCATCAGCTTTCTCACCAACCTTCTCACCAACCTTCTCACCAACCTTCTTTTCAACCTTCTTAATGCCTAGTTTCTGCAAAAAAGCCATAACTTTCAACCTTAACTTGCCATTCAAAACCATTTCATCTCGTTCCTCAATAGTTGCAGTACGCTTGACCAATAAATTAAACAAATTTCCAAAGGCTAATGACATGAGGGTGCACGACAAAATAATAACATTGTATGGCATACTGAAATCTGGAGTTGGAAGATCTACCAACAATGGATTTGAGTTTTGACGAAGAACAGCTGAACCAACAGTAGTAATTAACAAGGAAGGAGCAATAGTAAATCCATGATTAGCATCTGGTGGGTATTGTTCAATAAACAATAAATTGTCGTAAATCAAATCAAATGAAAAGGAAACATCACCAATAGTCGCAGACGGAAGAAGACAAAGTTGTAAATGAATATGATTATTGACATTGGTTAATTTTGTCACTCTGATTCCTTTTCGCTCTTGATCCTGTATTGACAATGTATGAAGATAAATGTTGATAAAATTAGGAAGATATTCGTGATAATCAATTACAACTTCATCCGTTCCTACAGGTGTAGTTGTGCGCTTTAAATCAATGATTAGTTTGTTCTTGTTGGACAATAACAATTTTCCAATATTGAACAAAGCGTTATTCTTTGAATCAACGCGACCTTTGGTAGTATTCAATTTTAACTCAAATTCATGTTTATTGTCAGAAATCAAAGCAAAGTTATGCTGATTCTTCAACACATATCCATGCTCTGTAACTTGTTCAACATTGTTGAACCAAATTTCAGGTTCTTCGTCGTTTGAATTAGGACACTTTGAATACAAATCATGCTTAAATAGCTTGCTGAGATCTACTGTTCCAGCCGTAGAATCTTCATTAATAGGGAAACAAGTAAATCTATTTGATCCATCCTCACATTTCAAGTTACCAGCATCAATAGGAAAAGGAATATTGTCTCCATTCGACTTCAAGTCAAACACAAAATCAATTTTTTGATTTAATCGCAAAACTCTTTCTTTTGATTCCAGTAAAAATGATATTCTCTTAAAAACCAAGTTATTGATACTGTTTGAATTGGTCAAAAGAGTTGAAATTCCAGTTTTTCCCTTACATTTAAGCAATTTAATAAAATTTGTCAAGTTTTCTGTGCAAATGTTTTCTGTAGGTAGCAAGCCTTTGATTTCAACTTCTCCAGCTTCATTTGTCGTGATGTAAGTGTCTTCAATCAAGTTTAAACTTGTACAAAACATTCCAGACAAAAAGTTGATAATTTTGTTCCATTTGTGCTGAATATCCTTTCCATCTCCAAGTATCAAACTAACTTCAACACCAATGATTCCATCCTCTGTGCTATCATGCTTGACATGAAGTAACCCTTTAGTGAACTTCAAATTAAGCCGATGTCCATCAATTTCTTCTAATAAATTTCCCAAAACTCGTGGGAAATGGCTTCCATAGTGTGCTACCGGTCCACTGGATTCAGGCTGTACCAGCGTTGAATTAAATTCAAACTTGGTTTCAAGCAAATTATCTCCAACAAAATCAACAATAAGCTTCTCTTTGTACCCGCTCTTTTCTAATGATTCAATAGATTTGGCAGTACTTGACAAAAACCCAACCGTAGCCAATAGTAGCCCACATATCCTATTTGAAAAGATCATGATTATCAGTAATTGAATCAGTACTAAATCAGTGATGATTGAATCAGTACTAAATTAGTAATAATTGAATCAGTTTTGCTGGTAAACTCAATAGAAATAGCGTGTCTACAATGAATATATCACATTGTATTATCACGTGGTTTTTCAAAACAATAACGTAAAATATTCAACAAAAATTATCACGTGACTGAGTTAAACGTGAGATGTATGTAATACTTACTGTCACTTTAGCATTAAATTGGGCGTGTAGTGTAGTGGTTATCACGTTCGCTTCGCATTGTTACAACGAATGTGCGAAAGGTCACCGGTTCAACTCCGGTCTCGTCCATTTTTTTTTATTTTAATTTTTCATGGAAGTGAGATAGAAGCAGAGTAGTGGAAACAAAGCAGAAGGCGATAGTTCATTAACATATTTTTATTTTGATACATGAAATATATACTCCAAGCAACTGATGAGTAGTTTATTTCAAAGGAATGAAACGAGAAGTAGCAGTGTTACCAATACCGGGTCTACCGTGTCTGGTAGGAATATAAGTAATAGCGAATTCACCGAGGTAGTGGCCAGTCATTTCAGGCTTAATTTCTACCAAGTTGAAGGCCTTACCGTTGTAGACGCCAATAACGGAACCGATCATTTCGGGGACGATGATCATGTTACGGAGGTGAGTCTTGACAACGGCGGGCTTCTCGTTAGGAGCGGCGGCTTCTTTAGCAGCACGGAGCTTCTTGATCAAGCCCATGGGCTTGCTGTTAAGGCCACGGGTGAATCTACGACGGGCACGGGCATGAACGACCTTGGAGAACTCTTCGGTGTCGAGTTTAAGAAGGTCAGCGAGGTCAATACCACGGTAAGAAAACTTCTTGAAGGTTCTCTTCTTGCGTTGTTCTATTTAAAGTTAGTTGGTTGATCACGAAAGATGCATAATTGTACATACCAGCTTGGAGTTGTTCTTCAGACATGGTGATATATGATGCTATGAATTTTTCCAGAGGGCATGAAGACACTTTGGATTAATTTCGTTGCTAGTGAGCTCAATCAGAAGAAAAATTTCGCACTGATTGCCTAAATGAGCCTTGGTATAGGAAATGTGTATAAGGGTATAATTGGGTCTGAGACTGTTGGTGGAGGTAGGGTTTAACGTTGGGTGTGATGGATTATTCGAGTGTGTAATAATGAGGCTGGAAGTAGTTTTTTCACTTTTTTTTTTTTTTTTTGATTCTTTTCTTCTTTTTTCGCTAAGGAATAGTCTGCTCTCATAACAGCTTAAATTGATTATTTCAGATCTCATTTAATAAAAACAACAAGTAAGTTATTGTTGTGTGGGTGTGTGGGTGTGTGGGTGTGTGGGTGTGTGGTCGGGTCTATGGTCGGGTCTATGGTCGGTTGTGTGATGGTGTTTGTGATCGGGTGTGTATTCAATGTTCCGTTGTGTATTTTATGATCGGGTGTGTAATGTTCCGGTGTGTGGCTGAATTCACATGATCATTTTATTATCATCATCATTATTACCACCACCACCATCATATTTATCACCACCATCATATTTATCACCACCGTCATATTTATCACCACCATCATATTTACCCCCACCATCATATTCATCACCATCGTTATTATCACCTCTACTCCATTTACTAACATCTCCTCTAGTGAAGTACCTCGCTGCCTACCTTTTGCTCACTACCGGTGGTAACGCCGCTCCTACCGCCAAGGACATTAAGAAGGTCCTCTCCTCTGTCGGTATTGAGGCTGAAGATGCCCGCATCGAAGCCCTCCTTGCCGAAGTTTCCGGTAAGGACGTCCAAGAGCTCATTGCTCAAGGTTCCGAGAAGCTCGCTTCTGTTCCTTCTGGTGGTGCCGCTCCCGCTGCTGGTGCCGCTGCTGGTGGTGCCGCTGCTGAAGCTGCCGTTGAGGAAGAAGCTGCTGCTGAAGAAGAGTCTGATGAAGACATGGGTATGGGTCTTTTCGACTAAGTTAATTGATTATATTAAATAATGTTTTCAATTCAGTATTCAGTTTTGTTATCTTTTAAATCTGTTTCTTTTTGATTTTCGTGTTAAATCTGTTTCTTTTTGATTTTCGTGTTAAATCTGTTTCTTTTTGATTTTCGTGTTAAATCTGTTTCTTTTTGATTTCCATCTTAAATCTGTTTCTTCTCGATTTCCATCTTAAATCTGTTTCTTCTCGATTTCCATCTTAAATCTGTTTCTTCTCGATTTCCATCTTAAATCTGTTTGTTTCATCGTAAATCTGTCTTTGATCTGTAAATCTTGATCTTTATCTTTTTAATCTGCTTCTTCTAATATTTCCTATTTCGTTTTTGTAATTTCACGTGACACTTTCTCACAACCCTTTTCCTATTACATAATCCAATTATCCAATCATTGCAATTCTTTTACAGGACAACTTCGTAAACTTTACCAACCACAAAATGTTCAATCGACAAATTATTCGAAGCTTTTCAACAGCTCGCGCTGTTCTAAACTCACGACCTAATACACTTGTTCATACGCCAGCTGTGACTCCTGTAGAAGTAACTTCTGGTGCACCCGTTGAACTATCCACCAACCGTGTGGTACGCATTTATCAACAATCCAAACCCGCTACACAAAGTGGTAACTACGGAACTTTTGCCTGGCGCATGGATTGGGATATTGTTGAGAGGGCCAATAGATGGGAGAACGATTTGATTGGTTTTGCTTCAAGTGCTGATTATATGCAAGCTACTCAGGTTAAGTTTAACTCCAGAGAGGCTGCTATTAGATTTGCTGAGAAAAATGGTTATGATTTCTATGTTCAAGAGCCAAAAACGAGAGAGTTTAAGGTTAAGAGTTATTCCAACAATTTTTTGCATTCCAAAGGAAAACTAAAGCATATCAGAACTAAATAAGTCAAGTAGAATTAATAGGATTGATTTGATTTTTGATTGGTATTGTTACCATAGCTGTGTTTTGTTCTGTTGTGTTCTGTTCCAGGCTTGTTCTGTTCTAGCTTAGTTCTGTTCCAGCCTGTTCTAACCCTCCCAAATTTATTTTGTCCCAAATTCTCAACTTCCAAATTTTTTAATTTTGATGTTCTAACTCTGTTCCAACTCTGTTCTAACTCTGTTCTAACTCTGTTCCAACTCTGTTCTAACTCTGTTCCAACTCTGTTCCAACTCTGTTCTAACTCTCCTACAACTCTCCTACAACTCCGTTCTAACTCTCCTACAACTCTCCTACAACTCTCCTACAACTCCGTTCTAACTCTCCTACAACTCTCCTTCAACTCTGTCCCAAGTCCACCCAAACTCCCCCACCCAAACCCAAATATTACATAATCTCATGCCTTTTTATTACCTTTTTTTTTTAATCTAAAAGCCAACCACTTGTCAGTTCCACAAAATGAGCTCTCCAGAACTAGAGCCAACTACAACTTCAAACACCCTAAGCAAATTCTCTACCGTTGAATCCCAACCAGAACTACCCCAAAATGCAAACTCAAGCTACCTACTGGAAGACCCAAAACTAAAAGAAATCCTCCTCTCAGATTTCGGAGTAGAAAACTTGGTCGCAAGACTCAAACAAAGCGTAGCTTCTGCTAAAGACTTAGCTACCTACGTCAAGAAAAGAGCCCTCATAGAATCTGATAAACTTACTGATATTAAAAAATTATCTTCAAGTACTAAAGATACAATCACTAAAGAAGGCCGACAAGGAACATTATCAAGACAGGTCTTGGAATTAATGAACATGAATGATAGAACAACAGATGCTACAAACGTCTTCGTCTCAGCTCTCATGTCAATGCACGATGAATTGATGGAATTGGCCAAAAAAAATGAAAAATCAAGAAAAACTCTTAAAGAAACTGGCTTGAAAAACGAAAAAAACTTACTTACCGCTGAAGCAAACGCTGAAAAAGCTCATTCAAGATATGTCTCTCTATGTGAAGAAATGGAAAAATTTAAAGACCCTAATAAAACTAAATTTGGCTTCAAATCAAAAAACCCTCAGCAGCATGAACAAGAACTCCAGTCAAAAATTCAAACTGCCGAGTCTGAGTATCGTCAAAAAGTTTCAAACGCTTCAAAATCTAAAAAAGAACTCCAAAATTCATTAAGACCACAAAGTGTTAAAGAACTTAAAGACCATATCCTGGAATGCGATAGTGGTGTCTCTTTGCAACTCCAAAAATACGCTACTTTAAACGAAATTTTGGCCTTGAATACCGGCTTCATCATCTCCCCTGTAAAACCAACTGGTTCCACTACTGCTCCACTCAGTATGAAGGAAGTCGTCTCAAAAGTTGATGATGAATTAGACTTTTATAACGACGTCCTTAAAATGCAAGTCGGAAAGAAAGTTCTTAATCGTGCTGATATTCAATTCGTACAACATCCCCTAATGGCTGCTACTGTCAAACCAATCAGCCAGCCAAAACTCTCCCCAGCTGCTGGTAATACAAGTAATATGGGCAATACAAGCAGTCAATTTAACCCAAAACCAACCTCTAGAAATAGTATGATTATGCCACAAATACCTGTTTCGGCTCCAGTTCTTCCAAATCCTGTATCTGGTATCTCAAGTTTATCAGACCCTTCATACTCAATTCCTGCTACCTCTGCTCTTTCATATTCCTCTCCTGCTCCGTCATACTCAACTCCTGCTAATTCTACTCCTTCATATTCTGCTCCTTCACACTCCTCTCCTGCTCCTGCTCTTTCTTATTCAACTCCTGCTCCTGCTCTTTCTTATTCAACTCCTGCTCCCGCTCTTTCTTATTCAACTCCTGTTTCTTACTCATCTCCTGCTCCTGCTCTTTCATCTCCTGCTCCTTATACAGATGAACAACCAGCCCGTTTGGACTCGCCAACTTCAACTCATCAATATAAATCAATGTTTCAAGAGGAATTGTATTCTCCAGCACCATCAGTTCATGCTTCTGCTACTCCTCAATCTCCACCATTAAACAATGAGCAGTCAGAGCAACCTCAAAAACCTCTTGGTGTTTCAATGTTTGGAACTGATTTAGAAACTTTGCTAGACCTTCTTCCATCAGACCCTTTGCCTCTCCCTTCTGTTTTAACTGAAATTGTCACTGCCCTGGATAAATTTGGTCTTGAAGTCCCTAATATATACCGTCAGCAAGGTCCTATTCAAGAAATTCAATTACTTCGATCTTTGTTTGACAAAGGGGAACCCGTTAATTTATCAAATCCTGCTCAATATGGTATTAGTGATATCCATGCCGTAGCAGGAACCCTTCTTTTGTTTTTTCAATCTTTGCCCGAGCCTTTACTCACTAGTTCACTTAAATCGGAGTTTCTTCAAGCTGCAGAAACTGACATTGACTGGAAACGCAGAGACGCTGTTCATGAGAGAGTTAATCAATTACCTGATGCTAATTATATTGTACTGAGATACTTGATATTCCATTTGGATCGCGTATCCAAAAGAGAAGCTACTAATAGAATGGGTGTCGTACATTTGGGAAATATTTGGGGTCCTTTATTATTGAGAGTTGAAGAACCCAGAGAAGTTGCTTTGGCTGCGAGAGTTATTGAAACCGTTGTTTATAACTGCAATCATATTTTTGATTCAGAATAACTGCACATGAGAATAAGTTGATAACTGCAAATTTGGTTCAGTGTAATTCGTTAATAGCTGCACATTTGGTTCATTAAGTTGAAAACTGCACATTTGATTCAGTATAGATTAATAGCTGCACATTTGGTTCAGTACAATTCTTTAATAATGTTATTTTCGATCAATTATTTCATGTTCAAGTAACAATATCTGATCAATTATTTCATGTTCAAGTAACAATATCTGATCAATTATTTCATGTTCAAGTAACAATATCTGATCAATTATTTCATACTCAATTATAATTCTATTTCTCATCAACTCGTTCCTTATTCAGTGTAATATTTCATCGTTCATCTCTGAATATCAGTATTAATTCCTGATCAGAATAATATAATCCTATACTCCTTGTAGTAATTAATTATATAATCAACGAGACTTCATCCCAGAACAACTTTTCATTTCACAAAAACCGCATCGTTTTTCAATCATGTCTTTAGTGAAACGGCCCAGATTACAAGACTCGTCTCAGCACAAATCACAGAGTTTAGTTCATAGCCAACAGGTATTTTTGTAGCAGTGTTTTAAGAATCCAGTACTAACAAGTTTTTGTAGAACGGTAGTTCAACAGATGCTATACAGTTATCAGGACATGAAGTAGGTATCTTTGGATTTTACTCTTAAAGTAACTAACAAGTTCGTAGGGTGCTGTTCTATCAGTTGAATTCGACCCATCTGGAACTCTTTTAGCATCTGCTGGTAAACAGTCTGAAATCTGGTTATGGGCTGCTCAAGATACAGACGACACGACCCCAAATGCCCATGTAGGATCATTTGAAGGCCATAAATCAGCAGTCATTGATCTCCAATGGTCTCGAGATGGATCCGCGCTATACTCAGTTTCTGCGGATTCAGACGTTTCTAGCTGGGACGCAAACACTGGAACTAGAATTTATAGACATAGAGGACACTCTGGGATAGTGAATTCTGTAGACACTCACATTAGCGATACTTTTGTTACAGGTTCGGATGATGGAAGTGTACGTGTGTGGGATGCTAGACAGAAGAATGAAGTGACCAAATTAGAAGGAGAATGGCCAGTTCTAGCTGTTGCTGCTGATCCAGCTAGTCTAATGGTGTATTCTGGCGGTTTAGATGAAGTTGTAGCAGGCTGGGATTTGCGTGTAGGTAAAAAGATTATCGAAATGAAAGGACACAATGGATCTATAACTTCATTGCGAGTAAATCCAAATGGCCAAAGTATGGTATTATCAAATGCAATGGACTCTACAGTGAGAACTTGGGATTCAAGGACTTTTGTCGCTGGCGGAAATGATAAACGTTTATTAAACGTTTATGATGGTGCTCCTTCAGGAATTGAACAGTTGTTATTGAAAGCAGTATGGAGTCCTGATGGCTCCACGATTGCTGCTGGTTCCGGTGTTGATTTTACCGTGACTCTATGGGATTCAATCACCAAAAGAATTACTAAAAAACTACCTGGACACAATGGTAGTGTGAATGGTGTTTGTTTCAACCCAAAAAATAACTCGATAGCTACGGGTTCGAGTGATGGAACTATTATAATCGGACCATACTAGATTCATAATTTTTAATTTATTTTTAATATTGGTACTTGAATATAGATGTTTCTACTTTTTCTATAATTGAAAAGTCTATATATATCGGCATTCATGGCTGGTAAATATAAACAGAACTATCTGTCAGATCTCGCTTAATGTAGGCATTTCCTTGATGCATCAATCCCTCTAAAGATTTCTTAAATAAAGCTGCATCTACACCGAGGTTCTGTAGTAATTCGTTATGTCTCATTCGAGTATTTTGCTTCATAATCTTGACAATTCTCGCTTGCAAAATTGATATTTTGTGTCGCGAGTGTTCATTTTCTGATAGTTCCGTAGAATGCTTAGATGAACTACCAACCTTATAGCTTGCCAAGTTGATTTTAGGTTTCTTGGATTTGATGGTAGTTAAAGGTAAAAAGCTATCTTGTAGATGGAACTTTTCAACCTTTGAAAGCGAGTTTGCCTGTCCAGAATTCGTATGCATAGATAATGGTATATGTCGTTGAATAGTTAGAATTTTTACCTTTCCATTCACCAGAGAATGTAGTGCAGGATTCAAATAAGAAGCTGGAGCTCCAGTGGATAAAGAAAGTTGCTCGTATGAAATCCAATTGTTTTCATCTGCATTATTAAATTTTAATAGAATTAGCGCTTGGAATATGTTTACTTTTAATTCTTTTTTTCCATATTCCAAGGTAATCGTGTCGTGTATCGGGGACCAGTTTAGTTTCCGTTTTTCAAACCTGTTATTATAGTGAGCTTCAAATTTGATACGCATTTCTTCCAACTGAGCCGGGAGAATAAGCGTATCTAACGAAATCTGAATGTTTTCTGGCCATGTTTCTCTCTGTAATACTAATGGAGAAAAGTTGGCTAAAAGACTTTTTTTTTCTGAGTTTTGCTTATAATTTTCGCTATCAATTTGTAACTCTGAGGAACGAAATTTATCATATATTAACTTGGTTCCCTCCATTTCCGAAATCATTTGCTTCCATTTGTTCACAAATTGGGGCCCTGAGATTTGCTCTATATCATCCAGTATCGCATATTCGTAAACAAGTTTAGACTTTCTTGAAATCAGTCTTGTTACCAGATCATTTGTGTAACTGATTCTTAACTTTGGCTTATCATTAACAACTTCCCATATTGTCATCATCTGTAGTCTTTGATCTGATAATTCTTTTTGTGTAATAGAAAAATTATCTCGACTTTGACTCAAGATAATTGAATCAACTGCTAAACAGAGCATTTTAATTATCACTTCGTCCATATCCATCTTTGTCCAAACCTTTCTAGCCATAACCCCAGTTCTATGGCTAACCACATTTGAAAATTCATTCATTTTCAACCATTGTCTTGCAATATCTTCAAAACTAGCTTCTTTTATCGACTCTAAAAGACCTGGAACCATCAATTCAAACAAAGCTACTGCTTTCTTCTTGCACAGATTTCCCAATCTTTTCATGCCATCTACATCGCCAACATCTATCACCCGTATTACCTCCTTGTGTACTTTTTCCTCTTCCAAACCATCTAGAGCATATTTCACCAGGTCATTTGGCATAGCAGCTATAATATGCTCTACTTCTCCCCAATCAGTTTGATTAAGAATCCATACCACGTATTTCGCTCGAAGCATTCCTGGAGCCCAATCCCCTTGCAATGCCATTTTTGCAGCGTGTTCAAACACTCCTTCGTTCTCCAGTCTTTCCTCTATTGCTGCTCTAATCCATGCTTCACCCGAACCTTTCAGTAACCCACGGTCCAGAAAAGTCAAACCAGCAATGACTTTTTTGAGTCCCTTTCCAAACCGCTCATCCCACTCCATGACTGCCGCTGAAGTTTGTGGTAGCTTCACATTGTGTCTGACTTCATTCTTAATATCTTCCCACATTTGTAAACACAAGTCAGTACTCGAACGAAACACATTTTCAACTGCTTGATACATTTTGCGCATGTCTACCTGTTCCTTCCTTCCCTCAACACAGTTCAGTAGAATACAGACGTCTTGGATAACTTCCTTGCTAGCAGCTTGCAAAAACACTTCTGTTTCCGCACGTTTGGCCTCTGCATAGTCTGATTGTTGAGGATATGGAAACGAGATCTTCAGTTTTCGCTGTTTAAGCGGAGGCGGAGGCTTCTTTATTGGCATGTTTACACTACGTAATAAACAAATAGATATCAGTAGCTCTTACAGTATCGTAGCTACTCACCAATTGCTAACTTTTGAGTAAATATAAACAGATCAAATGAGATCAGATAACATTATGTCAACTTAAAAAACGAGAAAAAGATATGTATCACGTGATATTTTCACTAGTATTGTAAAAGCAGATATCTTGTTGTACTATAGAAGAAGGTTTCAGCAGTTATAGAGGCCGTGCTGGAGTCTAGGTTGCCAGACGCTTTCAACACGTTCTAGGCGTAGGTGAAGAGCAGCAGAAGAGTTGTGGATCACATGACTAAATGAAATTTGACTTAAATAGGTAATAAAGTGAATTTGGGACTTTTGTGTTTGTTGAATTCAAACTGCACGTTATTTGAATTAAGATAGGTAGACGGAATTTGTAACAACAGAGCAAATATTAAACTAATGAGTATTGTATTATATTTTCTATGGAGTTAAACATGAGAAGAAATTGAAACAAAGTTATTTTAATATATCTGGAAAAAAATTATAACGGATCAAATTGTATATATGGAAAAAATCGTAAATATCGATTCAAATTGTAAATATCAAATCAAATTGTAAATCGGATCAAATTGTAAATCGGATCAAATGGTAAATCAAATCAAATTGTAAATATCCATTAATAAGAATTTCTTCTATCTCTTAATACCTTTTCATAGATTTCTTGCAATCTTTCTTTAGCTTTTCTAGCTAACCATACTTCGTGCGGTCCATCTACAATTTCGAACGCAACATTATT
Source organism: Geotrichum albidum (assembly GCA_003707475.1). Lineage (NCBI taxonomy): Eukaryota > Fungi > Ascomycota > Dipodascomycetes > Dipodascales > Dipodascaceae > Geotrichum > Geotrichum albidum. The sequence goes on from PPJE01000025.1 coordinate 120,010, forward strand.
TGCTGTTAACTTGGCTAAACGTCTCTGTAATCCAGACCACTCGCCGTCTTTTCTAATGGTCTGAGCAGACGCAACGACTGCCAAAGGAATATTAGCACCAGACAGAATTGCGTTAGTGTCTTCAATTTCAGTTTGGAAAGCACCAGAAAGCGCTGATAGTTGTTCCTGAAGTGAAGCCTTGATTTCGGTGGAGTGTGTCTCGAATGCAAAAGCACCATTACGAGAAGATTGAAGGTAGCCACTGAGATATCTGTAGCTTGGACCCTTTCCATGAACAATCCATGATAATTGGCGTCGCAATGCCAAGGGAGAAGCAATTCCTTTGAGCCAGAGTTTGAATCCTCTAGCAATAGGACCTATAGTACGTCTAAGAATATCTTCATGTAGCGTATCAATGAGAAGAATTGATTGAACAGAAGAAAGATGTTGAGCTGCAAACACTCTTGCATAAAGGCCGCCGACTCCATGAGCGACTAGAGATATTGTGTGATTTTGAAATGGAATACCATTATCCTCATGATTCCGCTCGTGCTTCAGTACAGTTTCCAAAGCTGTCGAGAGTGCTTCAGCGTTATCAGCTAATGTAAATGGAGAAGGAGCATTATCAGAGAAACCTCTACCTGGCCTATTGTATATACAAACTTTGGCAACCTTGTTTGTGTTATACATTTCCTCAAGCCAACCTCTATACATTGCTTGCGCAGAGACGCTATCATCGGACTCAATTACCACCAGAGGAGCGACTTGATCGTCGGGTAAAGGTGGAGTTAAACGTTTGTGAGTAGGAGTACATTCAATGTAGACATTGAATTTATGATGGCTAGAGCTAGTTGAAACCGGTACAAATGTTCCTACAGTAGCAGCTCCAGTCTTATAGTTTAGTCTTGAAGTGTCGTAAACCTCCAACATGAAACCGAGGAAAAAGAGAATTCCTGGAAGCACGACAAATAAGAGCAAAAGAATGAAGGATATTGAGATGCTGAACCATTGACCCATAGTTCTTCGAGTTTCTACTCTTCCAGTGAGTCGAATTTCTTCATGCTCTTTACCCCATTGAACAACAATAGGGCTGATAACTAGAGCTAACAATAGACTTAGCAAAGTCCATCCAGTGGTGAAAATGCCCAAAACATTGTAAGAGCTTCTTGTTTGCGGTAGAGCCCACATTAGAATGAACATGACTCCAAAAGCAGCAGTAACGATAGAGCCCATTATTCTTTCAAGTCTTGAAGGAGTTTCAAAGAACCAGAGTGCGATAAAGAGGCCAAAGAATGAAATCAGACTGAGTCCGAGCTCCGTGAATCCAGAAGTACGGAGTTCCAAAACATAAGGAATTGAGATGAACGAGTTGACGAAGAACGCAACAAGTAGGATATATGTAAAGGTGAGTAGAGCGTAGAGTATGAATCTCAGCGTGCGTACGCTTTGAATGTTCAAAGGTGATACAGCTGGATCATCTGGATCCAACAATTGGTGTTCTTCTATACTCGAACGAGTGTAAGAATCATTATCGTGATTTGTTAACAAAGGAGCGTGTTCGTCAGCGCTGTTTCTCTGTTCTTCATTCTCAATGTCATTACTGATTGTATTATTATCTTGTTTAGGCATTGTTTTCTAAAGATGGGTGATCTAAAGATGGATGGTGGCGATAGAAGGTGAGAAGCTTTTTTGAGCAGATCTCTTTGGCTGCTAAGCTCTTCTAGATTAATGCAATTAAGGTTTCTGTCTGTCTTGCGTTTAGTATGGCAAATTCATGAAGAACTGGTCATGCTTTAGCAATTTTAAGAGACTTTTAAAGAACGCTTCTAGGTTCTAGTGAATTGTTCATTAATTGAATCATGTTTGTAGATTTAATTTTGCGGAACATGGAGAATAACAATGAAAAACGGCGTGAATCAGTATTGCTCTGACTCACCGGTTACAAGAGTAATAAAGAAATCTTTGTTCTAGCTTTTTTTTGGTTGCTCTTAGTTCTGTTCTAGCTTTTCTAATTGTGTTCTGGCTTTTGTTTCAATTTGTGTTCTGGCTTTTTTCTGCGTTGCGTTTTGACTTTTGTTTCAATTTCTGTTCTGACTTTTTGATTGCTTCGTTCTAGGTTGTGTTCTGGCTTCTGTTTCTGTTCTAGGTTTTGTTCAAATTTGTTCCATCTTTTGTTTAAATCTGTTCCGTCTATCTATCTGTTTCTGTTCCATCTTTTGTTGAAACCTGTTCCATCTTTGTTCAAATCTGTTCTAGCTTCTGATTTCCCGTTCAGCCCAGCCCAACTTCTGTCACAGCCCACTCTGGCAATGCTATACAATTTTTGAAAAATTGCCTACCATTTTTCAGTCTCAACTTTGTAGGCTGTGCCTAAACCACCATATTTGATTCTAGCTAAACAAAATAGAAAATCTCTCATACTCTTACTGTACTATTTTGAAAAGAAGCAGTTTATTCTCGTATTAACTTTTCATATCCTCTCGGAGAGAACAAAATTCAATGCTACTGTCTTCATTTTTTATCAGAAACCCACTGTACTTCATTCTCTTCATTGCATTCACTATAACCGTGGTAATGGTGTATCTTGTAGATGGAGGATTTCAAGAACATGGAATACAAGATTTAAACCCAGAAGTTTTCAGTTTAAGCTCGTTGCTGAACTCAAACCAAGTTTACAAAGATGAACTGAGAACAGCTACTGATCAGGCTGTAGAATGGGATAAATATGCCTACGTTCAATATGCCATGAGCCAAGATTACCTCTGTAACAGCATCATGTCGTTTGAACAACTCAAAACTTTGGGATCGAAAGCTGATAGAGTCCTAATCTATCCAAATTACTGGGGAATCCCAGACGATCCAACTCCTCAGAAACCTCAAGGCTCGGTTGTTTATAAGCAAAACAAGAAAACTACTGATCTCTTAAGACTTGCACGAGATAAATATCAGGTGAAATTAAAACCAGTGAAATCACTAGAGTTCATGTCAGTTGAATCTACTTGGAAAAATAGCTTTACAAAGCTTGTGGCGTTCAATATGACAGATTATGAAAGAGTGGTTTTCATGGATTCAGATTCTTATGTCTTAAAATCTATGGACTACTTGTTCTTACACAATAGAAAGATTGATTCTCCTGTTTCAGCACCTATTGCTTACTGGGAGCCTATTAGAAAAAATGGAGAACCCATGTTTACAAGTGGCCTTATGCTTCTTGATCCTTCAAGTGAAGAGTTTGAAAAAGTTCTGGCAGCTGCTCAAGTTCGTCATATTCAGGATTACGATATGGACTTGATAAATGATGAATATGAAGGTAAAATTGATGCACTTCCATATCGTGGACTTGCTATTCTTTCTTCAGAATTTAGAAACAGCAACCATAACAATTATTTGAGATCAGACAATGAAAATTGGGATGGCTTGCAAGAAATACGTAAAACATCCTTCCTTCACTTTTCAGACTGGCCGTTTCCTAAGCCTTTCAAACAAGCTAGCACTGAAAAATTCTATGAATATCAACCTCAATGTACTGAAAAGTTGAATGATCGCAAAGAAAAAGTAACTGATTGTACAGATCAAAACATTTGGAATCTACTTTATCATGACTTTGGCCATCGAAGACAAAGTATTTGTGGACTTTATTTATACGAAAATTAACAAGCTGGTTTGCATACTTTGAATCGCGAAACACATGGAACCCTCCATTATGGTGTTAAAAGGATGCTGAGCAATCCAATTATACCTACAATATGACATCACTAAACTCATCAGCTTTTCGTATCTACTGGAATACAAGATACAAATTAAAGGCTTTATAACTTGATATATAAATTCAATGTTAAAATATTTAAAAAAAAATAAAAACAAAAAATAAGACATAAGACTTGGAACTTTTTTGTTGTTTTTGAAAATTTGGTGTCTATAGATCTTTAATCAACTTTCTTTATCGGTTCGATGGTCTAGTCGGTTATGGCATCTGCTTAACACGCAGAACGTCCCCAGTTCGATCCTGGGTCGAATCATCTTTTTAGCAAATTACTTTGAAGCTGTTTTGTTTTTGTAGTTCATTAATAGTGCCAGTTTAGTTTGGCTGGCTAAAATACAAAGTCAGCGTACATTGTATAATAATAGGATGAGAACAGATTCTATTTAAAGCTGATTTGTGAACCAAGACTAGAAATTTGATGATTATACGGTTTTTTTACACGAATTCCGAGATGATTGAAATACAAGTAACCATTTGTAGAGGCTAGATGAGAGAAAAAAAATAGGAATAAGCTGAGAAAAAAAAAAGCTTAGATTTGTTTAAAAAAACATTTAGCGTAGAATAATTATCTGTATTATCAACAGTCGTTTTTCACAATGATTCCAGATTAGAAGTACTTTTAACATTTCCAATGTATTTTACAGTGAATTTCAACATGAATTTCAACATTAATTTTAACATGAATTTTAACATGAATTTTAACATGAATTTTAACATGAATTTTGACACGAATTTTAACATGAATTTTAACATGAATTTTAACCTGAAATTTCACATGAATCTAATTATTAATTTTTTCATGAATTTTAACAGTGAAATTTGAAAAATGACGTTTTGAAAAGAATCAACTATTCTACTCTATAAAGAATCAACTACTCTATAAGGAACTATTCTACTCTGTAAAGAATCACCTCCGCTGACGCTTTCGGTATATAAAACCTGCTACAAGCTTGATCGCTACCATTATACTTTCGAAGTTCGGTCAATTTCATACCCTTCTTATCACACAAATTTTTGAAAACTAAAAAGGTATCCACAGACCTAATAGTGGCAGACACAATTATCTCGGGATTGGAATCTTGTTTAAAAGAATCAAGACAAGCGACAAGAGCAGGAATAATGCTGGAATCATAAGTCACATCGGCTGCCAAAACCAAATCCGCTTTGGCTATAATGGGCGTTTCGTTCCACATTAAAAATTCTGCACAGATCTCCACCTTCTCATCTGTATTGAGCTGAATGTTTTGAACCAACTTCTTTACAACTTCTTCATCTCCATCGGTTAATATCACCTGGCCAGCTTCCATAATCTTTCCCATAACCAACCCAACTAAACCTGTACCAGCACCAAGCTCAACAACCTTTTTTTCTCCCAGCCAATTTCTGGAAAGCAGGTAGTCTGCTAGTCCCAATGCTGCTTCCCAAGTTCTGTGTCCTGTAGAACCTTGGTTACAAATCACGTTTGGTGATTCTCTAAGTCTCACACTGTCTGAATCTGATACAAAGTAATCAACATTACATAGATCCTCTTCTTTAACAGTAGTGGTATCAATCATCACCAGTTCACCATATAATTCTACCAATTCTTCATCTAGGTACTGTCCGGATTTTTCAAGATTTCTATTGTAAAGTTTCAAGAGTGTCTGAAAATACTTGACATCTGGCAATTCTAATGTAAGCAGGCTACCAATTATAGAAGCAATCACTTCTTGACTAACCGATGGTTTTAAAACATGGTTCACGAGATAATGCGGTGAGACTTTTTGCCCTAGCCAGTTTCGAACCGCAATGTCTTCCGTCGTTGTGTGCATTTTAACACTCAAAAATTGATTCTTGAAAAGTGTTATTTTTTCTTCCTCCATCAAGAACCCTAAACCATTAGGATCGCGATCAAACGCTGTTAGATTCGCCACAATCACTCCAGATTTCCTTCCAGTGATCGTCTTCTTCATTTTGTTTCTTCCATTCTCGTTGTAAGACATACCAGTAGGAATCTCTGTAGGTTTTTGACAATCCTGGGGGAGCTTGATTGAACCACTTTCGTCTGAGTTCTCTTAAATCCATATCTGAGTCCCAGTGCTTTTGTATATGGGAGGCAAGAAGATGGGTGAGAGCAGTATTAGAAGTTGAAGTCTTATTGCGAGAGGCGGTGCATATTGAATGTCGCGGGAACTGGGTAATCTCTGGTAAACTAAGAGGTTGAGACTCGTAATGAAGAGGTTTTGTACATTTTTGACTTGACAGCGAAAAATAAGTTTGTAAGATGGTAACTAGCACGTAGAATACCAGGGATACTGTGGCTGTCAAAAGTATTGAATGAGGGTTTACAATGTAATGGAACGGGAGTTGATGTAGTGTAGACATTGTATTCAAAGAGTAATGAAGATGATTCAAAAAAAACAAAGCAGTATCAAAATTTATCTATTAACAAAAGCAAACAGTAACAACATAAACAATGAAGAAGCTCAAATCGCCAAAATATCTAACCAAAACATTCAGTAAAGTTGAAGGGAATAGAATAAGATAATATCGGATCAAGTCATTTCAATATATTTATACCTTGTTTGGAAAACATACAGTGAAAAAGTGTCACAATCATGTCTTAGATTTTTGCCCTTTCGGCGTTCTGTTTAAAGCTTGTGATTCAGAATTGCTGCAAGAGTGAGATGTCAAGTAAAGTTTCTGCACTGTCTGGATTGAAAGATTTAGAAATAAATCTAAAAGAGTGCTGCCAGTGTTTAGGAATCAAATTATCTGCATTGGAATCCACATTTTTTTCAGCTCTCTTGAATTTGTAGTCAACTACTGATCTTGTGAATTTATAGTCAGCCATCAGACTCTTGCTATTTGAATTTATAGTCAGCTTTCAGACTCTTGAATTAATAGTCTCCATGTTTTGAAATTTCATATCTCTGATGCAATTAAATTTTAGGTTCTCAAACCCATGAATCATGTACAATCTGGTTCCACAACCTGATAACCAAATAGGAAATTTACAAAGATTCAATTCTTCTAGTGGGATGCTATTCAAATGTCACTGCATAAACTAACTTTTCACAGCAGCAGATAGGAACCAGCAGAAAGCTCAAGAAGGTTATTGCCAGCGAGGTAGTTACTGATACAGTCTCACATGCTATAATAAAAAAACCGCACCGTAAACAATGTCAACAGAAGCCAACTTTTAAAAAGGTCTCCCAGCTAAACCCAAAATTTCGATGCAGGTAGAGATCTGCACTAACTAAAAAATGCCTAATAGATTCTACAGTTCATGCCTAGTTTATATACTGAACGGATCAGGGTCCATGGCATAAACTTAGAAGCCATCTCAACGTGTCAAACGGACAAAGGTAAACCCATATAGAAATTGCCTGCTGCCTCTAAAATATCAGTCAAGACGAGCTCTATATATAAATGTTTGCTTCGTGGTAGAGTGTTTCGCGTTTATAAGGTTCATTTAATGTGCATCAGACGAAATTAGTTGTCTCAGTGATAAAATTGGTTCAATTTTATTTCAATGTCGGTAGTTTAGATGAGTTTTCAATCTTTACAACAGGAAGCTTAACAACAGACAGCATATGCACATTTTACAACAGGAAGCTTAACGACAGGCAACTTTACAACAGGCAGTTTTACAACAGGCAACTTTACAACAGGCAGCTTTACAACAGGCACCAAGTATTTCAGTAGGCACCAACTTCCCCAGCAGGCACCAACTTTGCACTTACAAACACCAACGCCTACAAAGGACTGTTGACTTCTACCACAAATCGGTCCAATTGGTGATCTCAGTCATTCGAATTGACTCTTCTCATGGCCTAACGGAAGCGGTTGAAAGGAAAAAATTTTCCGGGGGATTTTAGAGGACAGGGACCATCTGCCAAAATTGTACCTTTCTGTGATATAAAAAAAATAATTTTCGCAGTATTTTTTAGCTTTCCTTTCATTTTCTAATTGCAAATTATCCTACGCTTAAAAATTATGTCTGTGCTGCCTACAGAAGACGAATCTAAACAAGTAGACGCAACAGTGCTGCTTAGTGAAATTAGCGACTCTGATGAATCGTCTCTAGATAAAACTCAAAGAAACCTCAAACCTCGGCATATCCAGCTGATTGGTATTGGAGGCACAATTGGTACAGTCTTATTTGTGCAGATAGGTGCTGCTTTAGCTAAAGGTGGCCCTGTAGCACTGTTTCTGGCCTTTGCAGTATGGTGTATCCCAATCCTTTGCATCACGGCTTGTACAGCTGAAATGGTCAGTTACATGCCTCTGCCTTCACCATTTATCTCAATGGCTGGAAGAGTTTGGGGTGAACCCGTTGAAGTTATGGCTGGTTGGAACTTTTTCTTGTTTGAAGCAGTCCTAATCCCATTTGAAATTGTAGCAGTCAATATCATCATTCACTACTGGGACATTGGAGGCAATACCTACTCTCCAGCTATTCCTCTGATAATCCAAGTTGTTTTGTATGCAGCCATAAATATATTCGCCGTTAAATACTACGGTGAAACAGAATACTGGCTCTCCATAGGTAAAGTTCTGTTGGCTGTCGGAATGATTTTCTTCACCTTCATCACTATGGTAGGTGGTAACCCTGCTCGTGACGCCTACGGGTTCCGGAACTTTATCAACACGCCCTTTGCTGAATACAATGCAACCGGGTCTTGGGGTCGATTTCTTGGTTTCTTTGCATGCCTTACTCAAGCTGCTTTCACAATTGCTGGCCCTGAATATGTATCCATGTCTGCAGGTGAAGCTTATCGTCCACGCAAGACCATGCCGACGGCGTTTAAATCAGTTTTCTACCGGTTGACAACTTTTTTTGTCCTCGGAGCATTCTGTATTGGAATAGTTATTCCGTATAATGATCCAACATTACTGGCTGCTATTGAAAGCGGGAAATCTACTGCTTCTGCAAGCCCTTATGTCATAGCGATGCACAACTTGGGAATATCCAGCCGTTCGTTTTTACCCAACTTGGTCAATGCAGTTATTTTAACTGCTGCTTTTTCAGCTGGTAACTCTTATACTTTCTGTGCGTCTCGTACACTTTATGGTTTGTCAGTACGAGGGCATGCTCCCAGAATATTTTCTTACTGTACAAAGCGTGGAAATGTCCCTATATTTGCAGTTTTGACAGCTCTGGCTTTTTCATTTCTTTCTTTTTTGCAATTGAACGCTTCGTCTCAAAAGGTTTTAAGTTGGATTATCAATTTGGTTACTGCATCTCAATTGATCAACTTTATAATTTTGTGCTTGACTTTCATTCGATTTAGAAAAACCTTCGTAGCCCAACAGCTTCCAATTTCATGGCTGCCTTTCCGTATTCCAGACAAGTTGCATCCTATCAAGTTGGCTATTTTTGCCTCCATTTGTTGTGGAATCATGCTAATATTAGCTGGCTATGAAAGTTTTGTTGGAGGATTTGATGGCAAATCTTTCTTGTTTAACTATGTTATGATTTTTGTTGATATAGGAATTTTTTTTGGATGGTTGGCACTGGGAAAATTTAGAGGTCGCAAAATGTTTGAGAAAGATTTATTAAAATTGGACATAACAACAGGATTGAACAAGATTCTTGAAGACGAAGACAGGCTTAGAGAAGAAGAAGAGGCTGCCAAGGATGAAGAAGCTGCTTTGGGAAACAATAGATTTAAAAGAACTGTTAAGAGAGTGATGAAGTTTTGAATTATACGAATTTGAATATGATATTAACGATATATAGACTATTATATACATTATATTTTGGAAAATTGATGAAGATTTAGACATGAGAAAGATTTAGACGTGGGAATATAGACATGGGAATATAGGCATGAGAATAGAGGCATGAGAATTTAGGTATGGAAATGTAGATATGGAAAGTGTAGATATTAGAAAGATTTAGACAAGAGAAAGATTTATCATGTTCAGAAAAAGGTTTCAACATGTTCAGAAAAAGAGGTTTAAACATGAAAAATAAACATCATACTAAGAAAAAAGGATTCCAAACAATTTTGAATAATTATAAGAAAGGTTTTAAACAGTTCATCTTGACGAATTTTCAGAACATTAATATTTAAAACTGTCTTGAGGAATATTCAAAATGAAACGACTCCAAACATATTTGGAAATTTTTTTGAATCTTTCTAAAAACCATAGAGTATCTGAAAAGAGACTTTATACACTATTATTTTGAAACCGGGAGAATATTAAAAAAAAGACTAAACAATTCATCTCGATGAATATTCAGAAAAAATATTTCAAACAATCATCCTGACAACTGGACAGTTGAAAACTGGAAAGTATTAAAAAGTATCATCCTAAACACTTGAGAGTATTAAAAATTATCGTTCTGGACACTTAAGAGTTCCAAAAAAGAATTCTTAACACTTAAGCGTACCAAAAAAATCATCCTGAAATCTGGAGAGTATCTGAAAAAAAGACAAAAATTCATCTTGATATATATTCGGAAAAAAACACTTTCAAAGAACTTGTAAGAAATCGAGAAAACTATTTACAAACGGCACAAAGAACCATTTTACTCTCATCAGAAATTACTCGCTGGCGAAATTGAATATACTGGAAAATAGAAGCAATTAATTAGTCACAAACCAACACATTATAAACAAAAACAAGAGATAACGTCAGTGATTAGCTTTGTGTTCCATTTTGTACTTGAGTTTGAGCCTGAGCTTGAGCCTGCGCCTGCGCTTGCTGGGACTGCAGATGCTGTTGCCTCAACCTTTGATAAGTATTCAAATATGCCCTTGAAGGCCTCATTGTCTGATTACCTGACGGATCAACCACAACAGCCCTCCCCAGAAACCCGCTAGTTCGAGACATTACCTGTAGTTTGTCCTCACCAGGAGGAGTTGAAACGGGACCAACTTTAGTAAGTGATCCAATCATCAACTCGCGCATTCTCAAAAAAGTGTGCCTCCTCCGTAGAGGCATGATAACTTTTGTTTCCATTGGCACAGGCCGCGACATCATAACTCCTCTCATGACTTGCTCGATTTCTTCATCCTCCTGTACCGGTCCCTGATGTCCACCAAGTACCTCGTTTTCCAGATCAATCTGCTGTTGTGTAGACAGCTCTGCCATTTTGATTTGATTACGCTTCTGATACGCTGCCAGTAGGACATCATACGGCTTGCTTCTCCCAGGCACACCTCTCTTCGCGCCCATTGAATGAGTTTTACACGTCAAGCTACGTGCACAGAACCCGCCGTTAGGCAGAGCTACACCGCACTGTTTTTCAATGTCGACCGGAGCTTTAGTTTTTGATTTAGCAGCTTTGGCCTTTTTAAGACGTTTGGCTTCTTCAGCAGCGGCCTTTTTAAGCGCTCGTTCTTCTTTGGTCAGTTTAACATACTTTTTCTTCGGCGCACCTGCTGGTTTACGTGGGCGTCCAGGGCCCGCTGGTTTCTGCGGGAGCGCGTCCGAGGGGTCTAGGGCTGCCGGTTTTGGGGTTGATTTTGAGGTTGATTTTGTTGTAGACTTAATGGTTGACTTTGTTGTAGACTTAATAGTTGACTTTGTAACAGCTGAAGGAGTTGAGGACTTTGTCTTCTTTTTCCGCCCTTTCTTTGAGGGAGTCTTTGTAGGTTCCATCGCTAGAGAATCACGGAAAATTCCTGGTAAAGATGAGGAATGAACAGATAAACAAGAAACCTGACTAACATATTATGCATAAATTCAGATTCCAAGACAAAAACACAAGATTAATTTTTGCAACCAGAATAAAGCGTAGTTTTTAATTATTTCAGATTTCATGCAAAAATACGTTTACTTGATATATCTGACTATAAAGCACAATAAATTTCCTGGTATTTTTTCAACTGAGAAAAGCTCGGTGCTCGAATAAGTGATATGAAACTGCATTGTTTGGTACTGTCTGGTATAGTCGCTGCGTCTGCTGGTCCGCTAGAACTGGATTCCACAAACTTCAATAGCACAGTTAACCATGATCTTGCCTGGATCAAGTTCTACTCTCCTTACTGTCATCATTGCATAGCATTTGCGCCCACTTGGGTCTCTTTACACAACAAAACCGCAGATGGACTAACAGTGGCATCCGTCAACTGTGCTAGCCAGGGTGATCTGTGTGAATCGCAGGAAATCAGAGCGTATCCATCTTTGGTTCTGTATGAAAACGGTTTAAAAACTGATACAATCATGGGAGCTCGCAAAGAAGAAGAATTAGAACGCTACATTAGAGAACAAAAGTTAAGATATACAAAACAAAACACTTTAGCAGAACCTGGTAAATTCCCGGTCTTTGACCCCAAGAAACAGAACGAAGAAACAACTGGCAAATATAATGGAACAGATAGGACTCTTGAACAGGCGTCTGTAGAGTTGAATCAAAAGACATTTACAAGAAAAGTTACCTTAACCAGCAACTCATGGTTTATTAATTTTTACAGAAAAGACCTTGAATTTGGCCCTGTTTGGAACCAGGTAGCACTGTCAGCCAAGGGCAAACTGAACATGGGCCATGTAGACTGCAGTGTCGAAAAACAACTGTGCAAAGAAGCTGGAGTTGGTAAATCAACAATGCTGAAATTCTTTGCTTCTTCCATTCAGACCGAATATAAAGGTCTCAGAGGCTTGGGAGACTTGCTTCAGTTTGTTGACCGTGCTAGTCAAGCACGAAATCCTAAAGAAATTGGAATCAAAGAGTTCAACGAAATCCGAAAAAGTTCAGATGAGATTGTTTATTTATACATTTATGACAAGTCTACGTCTGTTGAAGATTTCCAAGCTCTTGAAAAGCTTTCAGTATCGATTGTAGGTACTGTTGGTGTTTGCAAGTCAAGCGATGCTCAGGTAGCTAGAACACTTGGAACCAAAGTGTTTCCTAGTTTATACGCAGTTTCAATGGACGGTGTTATTCAATATGATGCACTTAGTTCTCAAGAAATCCGAGATTTAAATAAAATGAAGGATTGGTCTCTTCAACATTTTGGGCCATTAGTACCGCAACTAACTCCAAACAATGCCAACGACATTTTTAGACCTCAACTGGTTGTGCTCGGCCTTTTGGATCCTCGGAACAAACTCAAATTCCAACAAGCAATGAAAGAGCTTCGGGCTACAGCCAACGAAATTCAAGCTATAATCAAAATTGAAGATGCTGAGGAATTACAAGAGCTGAGAAAACAAAAACAATTAAAAGTCGACGAGGCTAAAGATAAGGGTGACAAGAAGGCCGAAGAGAGTGCCAATAGCATCCGAGTCGAGCCCGAGAAGAAGGAACGGGTCGGTGTAGCTTGGGTGGACTCGGTATTTTGGGAACGATGGGTAAAGTCGCGATATGGCAGTGGAGAAGAGCACGAAGGTAATCGGGTAATAATTAATGACGAGAGGCAGGGTCGATACTGGGTTCACAGTATTCATGGAGAGATTTTGGTTCCATCTCGAACAAACATTTTGGAGACTCTTGAAGCTTTGTTGAAGCCATTTTCACGAATTCGGTCTACAAAGTTCAACACTACACGATTTTTATGGAGGATTGTTAGCGATCACTGGATCATTAGCATTCTAGTTAGCGGAGTGGTTGCTATAATTTACTACAGATTTTTTTACAAAAGCAGCCGATGGATTAAACTGGGTAGCGGGAGCTACGAGGGCTTCTTGGGAAAGTTTGAATGATTGACGCGATAAGTAGCTTTGACACAATGAGTATCCTCTATTAAAGAGGTTGGAAACGCGTAATTGCTGGGTGCCTGATAGCTTTTTTTAATTAATTTAGGTGGTGACAAAAAAAGCTGTTTGTTTTAATAAAAAGCCAAAATTTTTAATTTGTCCTTTCTTCCTTTTAATTTTGTCTTTATAAATTTCGTGCAATTTAAGTCTCTGGACTTAATAATTTTAAACGGTTTTTTTTATTTTAGCTTCACTCGACGTTAAGTTCTCATTATAGTAGAAACAAAGTTTAGTACTTTATTTCAACTCTAATCAGTAAAGATGAATTTTCAACCGACATTTTCTGGATATATCGAAAACACACAAGATGCTTTGTTGTTGTTTCAAGCAGTGTTGAATTCGCAAGTACCGATAGTTACTCGGCGGCCTCATGATAGAGAGCGCAATGACCTTATCGTTTCTGGCGCGGTATTTGTGTTCAACGAGCAAACTTCAGGTATTAAGCGATGGACTGATGGTATAGCTTGGTCTCCTTCGCGAATCTTGGGCAACTTTCTCGTGTATCGACAACTGGAAAAACCGTTCTCGCCTGGAGAGAAAAAGATATCAAAGAAGAAGAGAAAGTATTCTGATGACGATGCGTCAGGATTCGCCGGGCACCAGGGTAGTGGGGATCGGTCGCTGGTCGGGTCTTTGGTTGATTCTTATGGGTTTAAAAAAGAAGGATTGATTAAAAAAACAATATCTGTGGTTGTTCAAGGACAACACTTACACATGATTTCGTATTATAAGCCCAACGACATTTTGACAGGGTCGTTTGTATCGCCATCAAACTCTCCAGTGTTTAAGTCGACTGTTATTTGTGACGAGCTGGCGTTGAGACAGAACTTTCGAGTTCCATTGAATGACAGTCAGCCAGCTTTACCACCTTCACTTCCTGTTTTATCTAATCCGATGATTCAGGACCATTCAAGCCAACCTTCAGCGAGTACTCAACCACAGCCTCTTTCCCAGCAACTTAAGCCAGAGTTATCAGAGCATGCTAATACCAATCTCAGTCCAACGTTGGCTCTTAATACTGGTCAAAATACTGGTCTTAATCAGGCTGTTAATCCAAACATCAATACTGGTCTTAATCAGGCTATTAATCCAAACATCAATACTGAGTTTTATCAACAGTTACCACGACCGAATCTTCCTCCATTGAATTATCAGCAATCACCTCTTGGTGCATTATCTATTCCACCACTTCAATCTCCTCAAGGTTCTACAGCACCTTCACAAAGCTCTGGTCAGTCACAAACACAGCAACATCCATCGCACACGCAACAGCAACATCCACCGCAGCAGCAGTCTGCTCCATCATCAACTACGTTTGGATATAATTATGGATATACCAATACTAATTGGTGATTTCTATCATTATTTTTTTCTACTTTGTTTTTCTTTTTATAATTTATTATACTTAATCAAGTACTATACGATATACAATATTTGTTTTATGTAGGTGTTTTTATTCATTAATATGATTTTTTCATTGATTGTTTTTATTGATTGTTTTTATTGATTGTTTTTATTGATTGTTTTTATTGATTGTTTTTATTGATTGTTTTTCATTGATAAGATTTTTTCATTGTTGAAAATAATGGCATTTATTTTATTGATGGGTTTTACAAGATTATTTTCATGATTTTAATATTTACAAAACTTCAATGTACATTCATTATCTTGATTATCTTGATTATCTTGATCATATTGATTATCTTGATCATATTGATTATTTTGATTGTATTGTTTATATTGATTTTATTAATTATATTAATTATATTCATTTATATTTATTTACAAAACTTCAATGTCCATACACGATTATTATCTTAATTATATTCATTCACGTTCATCATCTTAATTATCTTAATCATCGTAATCATCTTAACTATCTTAACCATCTTAACTATCTTAACTATCTTAACTATCTTAATTATACCCATCATAAACATCATATCCATTCTTATATCAACAATTCAAATCTAATACTTCACACATCTATTCATCTCATTCAAACATTATTGTCTATAATATCTTAAATTAAACCGGCTTACATAAGCTTTCTGTTGGCCTCTTATTTTCATTTTATTTTTCTACGCCCAAAAACATTTGAAACTCAGCCAAAACAAGCCTGGAAACCCTTTGGAAGCATTCTCACCAATCAACCACTCAATGAAATCTAAACACTAATAGCAGCAAAACCATTCTAATTAAACCTTCTTAAATACTATAGCCCTTCATCGTCATTACTGTTTGCCTTACTGGTATACCAATAGTCTATGGATCAGATATGAGTGATGAAAAACCCGGATTAACATTACTGACCGTCTTGACACCCGAAATGCAAGATTTCGAAAATGCTATCCGACACCGTTCCAAACTAGACGATCCCTTAGAACCCTACATCAAGTACATGAACTATCTACTGGCCCCGACGACCCAGCACTCCACAGACCTCACCCCCATCGTCCGTGCTACAGCTACCCCCACAATCGTCTCTACCCATCCTAATCACCAGCACATTATACGTATCCTGACCCACGTACTTACTCATCACAAAGACGACGCGCGCTACAAGAATGACCCTCGACATGTTCACTTATGGCTCCTACACATTGCTCTGGCGGCGCCTCCCACGCGTCCTGGCTGGTACGCATATCTGTTTCGCAAAGGCATTGGAACAGAGCTGGCTCAGTACTATGAGGCTTATGCTGAGCTCCTTGTCGGTTTGGGCAAGGTTGGAGAGGCTGTAGGCGTTTTGGAGACGGGAAGGGATAGAGAAGCGAAACCTGTGGGAAGACTGGAGAAGCGGTTAGGGGAGTTGAAAACGAAGGCTGGAGAGATCAAGTACGTGCTGAGAAGAGAGAAGATGGTCGTCGCGACGAGGTTTTTGCGAGATTCAAAGGGAGAAGAGTTTTGTTTAGACGAAGTTTTGGCATCATCTAGAGGAATTTACTACAAAATTTATGAGCGTGATGATAAAAAAGATAGCGACGATGAAGAAGAACAGCAAGTAAAAGTTGTTTTGAACAAGGAGAGAAGAAAGAGAATGGAAGAGAAGGCAGTTAAAGAACGAAGAGGTGATACTTTGATTGAAGAGTTAATATGCGACCCGACAACTCCTTCTCATAAACAACTAATCTTATCTCATTCTAACCTGTCAAACTGCAAATCGTTCTTTCAGTACAATATATTATTCAATCAAAAGTCTGTTCTTAGACGCACCTTCCATGTCAACAACCGGCGGCGCATTAACGCTGCTCAAAATACTACTATCAGATTTCCTGGATCTAGCGATTCACTTATTCTAAAGAAAATTCTTGGAGAAGGCGGGTTTGGTTGTGTTTATTTGGCAGCATCGCTATCTAATCTCAACAGTATAATGGCTCTTAAGGTTGAAAACGAGCCAAATCCGTGGGAGTCGTACATTTTAAATACAGTTTACGAAAGACTAGAAAATAACCAAGTCTTGGAGTCTATTATCAAACACTATTCTACTCATGTATTTAGGGATGAATGCTACATGGTACTAGAGTTCCTTGGTCAGGGAACCGTTCTGGATGCCGTTAATCTTGTTAGAAAAGATAACGGGAGCGGCATGGATGAAGTGTTGGTAATGTATATAACGATTGAACTGTTGAGGATATTGGAATGTTTACATGGTGTTGGAATTATTCATGGTGATATAAAGCCAGATAACGTTATGCTTTCTTTCCAACCAGTTCCTGAGTCAGTTGAGTGGGATAGGTATTATGATGGAAGAAGGAGAATGGAAGGAGGATGGAGGTATAAACGAGTCAAGTTGATTGATTTTGGTAGAGGTATTGATATGAAAAATTATAGAGAGGATGTCAAATTTGTAGCTGATTGGGAAATGGATGAACAGGATTGTATTGAGATGAGGACTAAGAAGCCGTGGACATTTGAAGCTGATTATCATGGAGTAGCAGGGGTAGTTCACTGTTTATTATTTGGAAAGTTCATTCATATAAGTGAAGCAAGAAGGTCTAAGGGTGATTCTGGAACTAACAAAAAAGTTTACGAGCTTACCAATAGTTTCAAGCGATATTGGCAGCAAGATATTTGGCAAGAGTTTTTTCACATTATGATAAATTCAGGAAAAGTAGTTTCTGCAGAGGGACGAGATATGAAGAAAGAGATCAAGAGGATGCGAAAGCGTATGGAAATTTGGTTAGAGAATAATTGTGAGAGTGGAACGAATTCACTTAAATCTTTGATTCAAAGATTAGAGAATGTGCTAGGAGAGAGACGTAAGAACAAGAGATGAGATATTTAAGAGTATGCTGATATATATGCATTTTAATAGATGAAATTAGAATTTTTGAATTTTCAATAAATGGAGAATCTGAGACAACATTGAGCACAGGGTTAATTTCTAACGAGAAGATATAGAGGATTTTGAAAATTATAACAAAATTTAAAACGGGGATAAAAAGATGAAAAAATTAGGAGTAATATTTAGGAAATAAATGTATAACACAATATTATGTGATGTAATATAATATAAAATAATAAAAAAAATGTGATATAATAAAATAATGACAAGTTAAGCAAATAATGAAAATACAATAAAAAATACAACAGAGCAAAATAATGATGAAAATTACAAAAAAAATTAAAACGATACAAATTACATGAAAAAATCACAAAAAAATAAGAAATCATGAAAACATGAAAAAAAATTAAAAAAATAAATAAAAAAGCATGAAAAAAATAAGAAATCATGAAAACATGAAAAAAAATTAAAAAAATAAATAAAAAAAACATGAAAAAAATTAGTAAAAGATGAAAAAAAATAAGGATGATGAGAAAACGATGATATTACCAAAAAAGACAATAAGAAAATCATGAAGAAAAATATTAAAACCATTAAAAAAATCAAGAAAATATTTTTCGTAATAAATCCAATTTTCTCAAATCTGAAAATGAATCATTCTTATATAAACAAACTAAAGAAGATGAAGAAGATGAAGAAAATATCTGTTTTTTTTTTTTTGGTGGCTTTTTAATTGATTCAACATCAAATAAACTAAGCAACAAAGGATTAAAGGTATAAGAAATGATTGATTTTTCCAACGAAATTTCCACTTCATTTTCAGATTGAATTGATGAAGGTTGGAATTTATTAGATAAAAAGTTATCATGACTTATCTGATTTAAAAATTTTTCGACATTTTCCGAATTAGCTTCTTGTTTAAGGGATTGATTCACGTCATTAGTGTCGCTTTTGTCGTTATGATTAGAAGCAGAAAAAGAATATGACAATAAACTTTCAGTCGCTTTTACGAGAAATATTTTAGTTTCCATCAAATCCGGTTTTCCCTCTAATCCTCTGTTTTTTCGTTTAACAAATTTGACTTTTTTTTCATTGAAATTGTGGCTCAAATTCAAACATGCATCATCATCAGTATATTCGGAATCAATTGATATCATGAATAATTTACGTTTCTTCTTTTTTAAACCATTTGTTCTAGTTGCTGAGTTTTTATCATTCTGAGTCACTATTTGTGGTGCGTTATATTCAAATGCGTTTTGCTTCATTTGCTTAAAGATGATTTCGTGATTTTGTTCTTTTTCATAACCAGTACTCAAAAAACCACCTAGACTTGTACCAGCAATACAAACTAATCTTTTGGTGTTTTCCCAATCTTTCAAGTCTTCGTCATCAGCAATGCATGTATCAACTTGAGATTTATAACTGTGATCCGTATACATGTTATCGTACGACAGCATTGTGGAGTACTCCATCATCTGTTTCTTATTTGGCCCAGAAGCCACAGGAGTCCCATAATGCATATTTACACGCGTTCACACAATGTAGCGTGATTAAAGAAACTGTAGGGGTTTTATATAAATTTCTTCTTACTAAGCTGCCACAATTTTTTGCCACAGGAAGTTAATCACTTGTATCGCCACAGTGCCACAGGTTGGGAGGCTGGGAGGTTTGTGAGGTTTGTGTATAGATTGAGTAGAGATTGAGTAGAGATTGTTTCTGGATGTGTTTGGATATTTGTGTTTATAAGATTGTGTATAAGATTGTGTATAAGATTGTGTATAAGATTGTGTATAAGATTGTGTATAAGATTATGTGTATAAGATTGTGTCTATAAGATTATGTCTATAAGATTGTGTCTATAAGATTGTGTCTATAAGATTGTGTCTACAAGATTACAAGGTCATTAAATATTATTACGAACATTTACAATTCGTATTGTACAATTCATCATAAAATTCATCATAAAATACAAACAATTCACAATAAAATCACAATTCACAATAAAATCACAGTAAAATACAATAAAATCACAATTAAATACAATAAAATCACAATTAAATACAATAAAATCACAAAAAAATCACAAAAAAATCACAAAAAAATCACAAAAAAATCACAATAAAATCACAATAAAATACAAACAATTCATAATACAATCACAAAAATCACAACTTTTCATTTACAAATTTTATACAACAAAAATTTTCCTTAAAATCTAAAATCTAAAATCTAATATCTAAAAAATCTTAAAATCATCCCCAGATCATCTTTTAAATCACGTGTATTTGCACAAAATCATTACTAAATTTCAATTTTCAAGCCACATTTTAAATCATCCACAATAAAGCCTCCTAAAGCTGCGATCTCATGTATGATCAGCAACCATATTAAAATGTTTAAAAGTTTCGCTCATCAAAGTATAAAAAAGAGTTTAAAACCTGTCAAATTAAAGATTTCTTAACTCCACCATCAATGAAATCCTTAAACTCTTATCACCAACCTAAAAAATCAGTAAGAGATTACCTCAGACCTACCCAGGTCTCACCTCTGGAAAAATTCAAACTCTACCTCATATCGCTATTCCCTATAGCCCAATGGATCTACAGATACAACCTCACCTGGCTCTACGGTGATCTCATTGCTGGCTTAACAGTTGGCGTGGTAGTCATCCCCCAGGGCATGTCCTACGCTAAACTCGCTTCCCTGCCCCCAGAATACGGTCTCTACGCTAGCTTCGTAGGAGTCTTCATCTACTGCTTCTTCGCCACTAGTAAAGACGTCTCAATCGGCCCAGTTGCAGTCATGTCCCTCCAAGTAGGAAGAACTATCATTAAAGTCACAAAAGAATACCCGGAATACGCTGATCAAGCCCCCCTCATCGGTGTCACAATGTCCCTCATCTGCGGTGCTATCGCCCTCGGTATCGGTCTCTTACGTTTGGGCTTCATTCTCGAATTCATCCCAATCCCAGCTGTCATGGGCTTCATGACGGGATCCGCCTTCTCAATCGTCGTCGGACAGCTCCCAGGTCTCTTTGGCATTAATAAACGTCTCGATACTAGAGCTGCTACCTACAAAGTCTTTATCGACTTTTTCAAAAACTTGAAATTTACTACTATTGACGCTGCTTTCGGATGTGTCTCTCTTTTCTTTTTGTTCTTACTTAAAATTATCTCCGTTGTTGGTGAAAAAAAGTTTAAAAACAGTAAACGGAAGTCAACCATATTCTTCTATGTCGGCGTCTTGAGAAACGGTCTCGTTATTGTTTTCGCTACAATCATTTCTTACGGAATCTTCAAAAATCACAAGGCTTCTCCAGCTGCTTCTCTTATTAAAGTCGTGCCCTCAGGTTTGCGTCATGTTGGAATTCCTGCCTTTAATTCTGATATTATCAAGGCTCTCGCTCCTGAGCTTCCCGTCTCTGTAATTGTCTTGTTGCTTGAACATATCGCCATTTCAAAGTCTTTTGGCCGTATCAATGATTACAAAATTGTCCCAGATCAAGAACTCATCGCTATCGGCGTTACCAACCTTATTGGTGTCTTCTTCTACGCTTATCCTGCAACTGGTTCATTCTCCCGTTCTGCATTAAAAGCAAAATGTGGAGTTAGAACTCCACTCGCTGGTATCTTTACAGGTGTAGTTGTCTTGCTTGCATTATACGCTCTTACTGGTGCATTCTACTGGATTCCTAATGCTACTCTGTCTGCTATCATTATTCATGCTGTTTATGACCTTATTGCCCATCCTAGAACAACTTTGAAAGTTTGGAATGTTTCTCCTATTGAAGCTGCAATCTACTTAGCTGCTGTCGTTATCACTGTTTTTGTTTCTATTGAAGCTGGCATCTACTTTTCAATTGCTGCTTCTTTGGCTCTTTTATTGGCTAGAATTGCTAAGGCAAAGGGTGAATTATTAGGCAGAATTGAGTATTTAGAATATGTAGATCCCAGAATTATTGAAGCCGGTGAAAAAGTTCTTGATCCTACGGAATCTAAAAATGAGTTTGCTTCAAAGAATATTGTTAATGATTTTCCAATCAAGACTACTGCTCAATCCATAAGTTCTTCTAATACTGAGTCTGTGCCTTCTTTTGATAATATTCACAAACGTCACAAATGGGTCCCTCTTTCTTTGAAAAACTTGAATCCCAACATCAAGGTCATTCCTCCTCCTCTTGGTACAATTGTGTTTAGACCAAATGAGTCTTTCATTTATCCCAACTGTTCTCGTCAAGTTGATTATCTTTTCGACAATGTTAAAAAATTCACAAAGCCATCTCATTCAAAGTCTAAAATTGGTATCAAGTTGGGTGATAGACCCTGGAATGATCATGGTCCCAGACATAGAAAAGAGGTTCCTTCTGAACAAGATGAAAGACCAGTTCTTAAAAGAATTGTTCTTGATTTTGCAAGTGTACCATACCTGGATTTAACTGGTGTTCAAAATTTAGTCGACATTAAAAAGGCCATTGATAAGTATGTTGGCTATGGTGAAGAAGACATTGATGAAAATGGAAGAAAAAAGAAAGTTGAATGGCATTTTGTTGGTATTGTTTCTGTTTGGACTAGACGTGCTTTGATTGCTGAAGGATTTGGAAAAGACGAAGATGATCTTGAGGGCGAGTGGAAAAAAGAGGGAAGAATTGTTGGTGTTAGTAGAGCTAGAGAAGTCGACGTTGAGGAAGGTGTTGGCTTTGAAAAGAAAGAAGAAATCAAAGAAAGCGCTAATAAATCTTTACTTCGTTCTGATGGAGAGTTTGTTCCTATTATCGACACTAGTTACAAGTACTTCCATGAAGAAATTCCTGATTTTGTTGACTAAATTTCGTTGCAAACGACGAAAAGCTAATTTTTTTTGTATGACATTTATTGTTTTTTATAGTTGATATTTGCATTTGTTTAGTGTTTATTTTTGTAATTGGAAATTTTATTATGAGTTTTATTCGATTCTGAGATTTTTTATAATTATGTTTCAAAAATATTTCACAGTGAAATTCCAAGATTTGGTTGAAAAGTTTGTACCTGAATTTAACGTTTTCAACTTTAAAATGCTCTTCAGATTTTAAGGTTTGAGATAAAGTTTTGGAAATGTTTTATCTTTTAAATCAACAAACTTTTCAACAAGAGATGGAAATATTGTTCAAGAGTTGAAAAGACTTTTTAAAAAGAAACCCGTTCTTGTGTGATAATTCGAAAATAGCGAGATAATTCTTCTCAATTTTTGACTGCAATCGAGTTGATTTCGCTTCGATTCGTCCATTCTGGATTTAGCATGAAGATGTTTAATACCTGAATTTAAACGGGTTTTCGACTGAGTACTAAAACTAAAAATTAGAAAAAGTGTTTTGAAAGTAAGATGAGACGAAGTTTCGGTCTAGTGAAGAATCTATATATATACAAAACTTTCCTCGGGTTCTTCGATCTCTTTTTAATCACCAAGTTTTTTGATATCTCAATAATCTTTCCCAAGTAATTTCATAGCAATGCTTGTGCAATATCTTTTACTTCTCCTAGCGCCTATATCTTCATTGGCTGCTAGCAGTAACCCAGCAGTGACACTGCCAAATAATCAAAAACTTATTGGTGTTTCAAGTACACCATTAGCTGCTTCTCCATTAGACCTTTTCCTAGGAATTCCTTTCGCTGATCCTCCTATTGGAAATCTTCGATTTAGACCGCCAGTAGAATTTTCAGGATCTTTAGATGGATTCAAAGCAATCAAATATGGATCTGGATGCATCACTAAAAGAGGAGGAGGACTTATGTCGGAAATTACAAAAAGCATCCCATTAAATAAGATTCCCTTTGGTTTAGCAGATCTTATTCCTAAACCTTCTCTTGGACAGAAAATCGATGAATCAGAGGACTGCTTGTTTCTTAATATATACAGACCATCAAATATTGATTACGATTCTAAAAAATTGCCAGTTATGGTTTATATTTTTGGAGGTTCATTTCAATCAGGGAATAGTGCTGCTATAGATCCCTCTAAATTCATACATGAAAGTGTTTTAATGAACCAGCCAATAATTTACATATCACTCAACTACCGTCTAGGACCTTGGGGTTTCATGGCTGGATCAGAAGCCCTCATTTCTGAAGAAAGTACCAATGTGGGCCTGCGAGATCAACGACTCGCTCTCCAGTGGATCCAAGACAATATTGAATCTTTTGGTGGAGATAAATCTAGAGTCACTCTTGTTGGTGAGTCTGCAGGTGCAATGAGTGTGGCTAGTCAAATGCTGGCTTATAGTGGCGATATAAGCTATAATGAAGGTAAATTATTTAGTGCTGCTATCATGCAAAGTGGTAGTATTTTAGAAGTCAAGGACGTAAACAGCAAATGGCCAAAAACTATGTATAACGTCTTTGCAAATGCAGCTGGATGTCTAGAAGACCCAACAATGAACAGAACCATTGAAGAGGACCAAAAAATCATAGAATGCTTAAGATCCAAATCGACAAACGAGCTGATTGCAGCTCAATCTAGTCCTCCTGTAGGATCTCACTATGGATTATTTGGAATGACCTTAGGATGGTCACCCCATCCAGATGGATCATTTATTCCTTCTGACACATTTGATATGCTTAAATCTGGACAATATGCGTCTCAAATTCCCTACATGATTGGTACACAAGAAGATGAAGGCACAGTATTTGCTTTAGGTTTCCTGAATGCCACAACAGAAGAACGAGTTTCCGCTCTTTTGGCAGACATAATGTCTTATTCATCTATTGCTGGTCCTGAGATTGAGTTTTTCCGCACCTACTATCCCGGAAACGACCCTGCATTTGGAGCACCTTTCAGAACAGACGCAGCAGAAGCACTTACTCCACAGTTCAAGAGACTTGCAGCATTTGTAACTGATTTTCTATTTGAAGCTCCCCGAAGAGCCATGCTGGGTGCCTGTTCTGATAATAAGCCATCAAGATACAATTACATTTCCTCTCAGCTTCATGGAATAATTCCAATTTTAGGTTCATTCCATTCAAATGAATTGTACTTTCAATATAATTTCGATCGAGTACTGAAGCTAACGCCTATTTTGGCATATAGAAGATATTGGATAAGTTTTGTGAATCATGGTGATCCAAATGTTAATACTTCATTGCCACAGTGGAATCAGTACACTGATGAAGGCAAAGAGACCTTGAGAATTGATCTCATGAAATCAGGCATGGAGAAGGATACCTTTCGACAAGAAGCTATAGCAAAGATGGTTGATAATCCAGATTTGATCAGAGTGTAATATTGTATAACTTTGGAATGTAGGCGAAACTTTAAACAAGACTTCCTGAGTTTGCCACTCAGCATCTTCATCTACTTGCCCTTGCGATGTAACTCAAAACCTAACCCATAAATTTCAGCATGGATTTGATGATTTGTTGTTATCTTCTTAATGTGACAAACCTTCTCTTTCTTTCATCAACATATAAACAAGATGAGGATATTGGAAATTTTGTTGTTAATGTTTGCAGCAGTGGCGAGTCAAGCTGCTGTGCTAGGCATTGACTATGGTACACAGTTTACAAAGTCATGTTTAGTTGCACCGGGCGTATCATTTGAAATGGTACTTACCGCTGATAGTAAGCGTAAAGATATGTCTGGGTTGACATTTAAAGCTTCACCTGGAACTTCAGGTTTGGAAAGATTCTACGGCAACTCTGCTGCCAATTTAATGACGAGACTCCCGACCCAATCGCCTTTCTTTTTCAAATCGTTACTGGGAAATTCGTTGGATCGTGAAGAGCTGGTACAAAAGTATAATGATCTGGCACCTGGATTGAAAGTAATTGGTAATAACAGATCAACCCTTGCATTTGAGATTTTAAAAGAAACTTATCCTGTTGAAGAAATCTTGGGAATGAGCATACTGGATGTTAAAAACCGAGCAAACGAAATGCTTCCTGGTACTTTAAATGATAAAATCAAAGGCGTTGCTATAACGGTTCCTCCTTTTTTTACTGCTCAGCAAAGACATGCAATTGAAGTCGCTGTTGAACTTGCTGGAGTTCCTTTAATTTCATTAATTGATTCTGGATCTGCAGTTCTCACTGATTTTGCTTCTAAACGGCCTTTGAAAGAAGGTGAAACTAGCTACTTTGTCGTTTATGACAGTGGTGCAGGTTCTACCTCAGCTACTCTTGGTGCCGTTTCGCAATCTTCCTTGGGAGAAATCAAAATCGACGTTCAAGGTGTTGGATATGATGAGGAATTTGGTGGACATTACCTAACTAATATTATCAAAAACATGTTGATTGATCAGTTGCTAGAACAAAATCCATCTATTAAGAAGCGTGCTTTGATGGATGATGCCAGAGCACTCAGTAAATTGTGGAAGGAAGCTGAACGGGTCAAAATAATTCTTAGTGCTAATAATGAAGTTGTTGCTAGAATTGAATCAGTACACAATGATGTTGATTTCAAAGGCAAATTAGCACGTACTGACTTTGAAGCTGCTTTGAACAATGACGTTTCTAGAATTAAAAGTCCAATTGAAAAGGCCCTTGATAGAGGACTCGTTGAAGGTAAACCTTTAAGCTGGAAAGATATTGAAGGCATTATTTTCATGGGCGGATCTACTCGTGTACCTTTGCTTCAAAAAACAATTGATAATGCTTATCCTGAAAAGATTTTGAAATCTGTTAATACTGATGAATCTGCTGCTCTTGGTGCTACTTTTGAAGGTGTTTATATTTCCAAACATTTCAAGACTAAGGACATTGAAACCATCAATAAGGCTATTTGGGACTATGAAGCTAAGTTTAGCTTTTTAGAGAAACCAGTGACTTTGTTCAAAATAGGAACTCCTCTAAACTCTAAAGAAACTGTCACATTGAAGCTTGACGATTTGAAAGACTTTGAAGTTGTAGTATCTGAGAATCAAAAAGAGTCTTACAAGTTTGATTTCAATCAAGTATCAAAGTTTGCAAAAGAACTTGCTTCTAAGGACATTTCAAATCTCAAGCTCAAAGCTACTTTTGAACTTACTCGTTCAAGAACTGTTAATCTTGTTAATGTTCGTGTTGAAGGTACCACTCTGATTACTGAAGAACCTTCAACCACAAGTTCTTTAGAATCTGAATCTGCTGAGACTGAAATTAAGGTCACTGAGCCCAAGCCTAGCACTTTGACAAAGAAGTTGTTTTCCAAAGTTAAATATTTGGGATCACGTCCAATGGGCATTGCATCCAAGGAGGTTTCCAAGAATCGTATTGCTGCTTTAGAAAAATCTGATGTTGAAAGACAATCTCGTGAAAAGGTTAGAAACGATTTGGAAGCTACCTTATACAGAGTCAAGGAAATTTCTACTGGAGATGATGAAAGCAGCGGAGACTCTGAACTACTAGAAAAAGTCAATGAGGCACTAGAATGGTTGGAGTATGAAAGTTCATCTGCTACTCTTGATGAATTGAAGAAGCGTCATAAAGAAGCAAATGCTTTACTTGATTCCAGTAACAGTGAAGCTTATAAAGACGTTGTGATGACATTCTCAGAGAAGTTAGCAGCTTTGAGCGACAAGATTAGCGAGCATCATGAAGAAGATACCCAGCAGTATCAGCAAGTTATCAAGAAAGCCTCTGAACAGAAGTTTGATGTTTCTGATGCTGTTAATAAAGCTGCCAAATTTTTGAAGGACAACTTGGAGGAGAGGAACGGCGCTCAATTAGACATTTCAAAAGCAATTGAAGGATCGTTGAAAGCCTTGGAGAACTTTGCCGACATTGACATTATGGAATTTATTGGAGAGTTGGAGAAGATGGTTGTTCAAACTGAGAAACAGGAGCAAACAGTGAACGTTAACAGACAGAAACGGTTGGAGGAGTTTGAAAAAGTTTTGTTTAGTTCAAAGCCTGCAAAAGAGCCCTTAGCACAAGACGAGCTTTAAATTTATTATTTATATAATGTGCAGTTTACTGCAAACGAATAAGTGACGAGAGTAATAATTTTTGTTAACAACCCGACAAAGGGCCTAAAACCCCACTTAAGCTTAGCCCAGATGACTCCTGAGTCTCATTGGAAGATTCATGACTCATGAGTCAGCATTAGTGAAATACAAACTTTTTTATTGGACAAAAATGGAAATTTGAAGATAAAAGATTTAGCCAGGGACTATAAATTTAACAAGATATTCCAGTTTACTATTTAAAAAATTTTACAATCAACAACTAAAACCTTCTGGACCATATTTCAATGTTTGTGCTAAAACGATCAATGGCAACTGTTGCCAACACCATGAAGACATCGTGGACTCTACAAGAAATCAAGACTTTATATAATCGTCCATTGATGGATTTAATGTACGATGCTACCACAGTTCACCGTCAAAATCACGATCCTTCTAAAGTGCAGCTATGCACATTGATGAATATCAAAACTGGTGGATGCTCTGAAGACTGTAAATACTGTGCGCAAAGTTCTAGATATGAAACAGAAGTTAAAGCAGAGAAAATTGTCAGTGTGGAAAGTGTAATTGAAGCTGCAAAAGAAGCTAAAGAAAATGGAAGTACCAGATTTTGTATGGGTGCTGCTTGGAGAGATATGAAGGGTAGGAAAAGTAACTTGAAGAGAATTGGCCAAATGGTTGAAGAAGTGAACAAATTGGGATTAGAAAGTTGTGTCACCCTTGGAATGGTTGACCAAGAACAACTGAAAGTCTTAAAAGACAGTGGTTTGACTGCTTACAATCATAATATTGACACCTCAAAAGAGCATTATCCTGAAGTAATTACTACCAGAAGTTTCGAAGACCGTTTAAACACTATTGAAAATGTATCTCAATCTGGCATCAGTGTTTGCACTGGTGGAATTCTTGGATTAGGAGAAACCACAGAAGATCATATTTCATTCCTTCATACCTTGTCCACTATGTCACCGCATCCTGAAAGCGTTCCAATCAACAGACTAGTCCAAATTAAAGGTACTCCATTAATGGGAAAGGCAAAAGAAATCTCAATCGATACTCTTCTTCGAGTTATTTCAACTGCTAGAATTCTCATGCCTTCATCAATTATTCGACTTGCTGCTGGAAGATACAATATGAAAGAACCCGATCAAATGCTCTGTTTCCAAGCTGGTGTTAATTCTATTTTCACTGGCAAAAAAATGTTAACTACCATGTGTAATGGATGGGATGAAGACAAAGCAATGCTTAAAAGATGGGGCTATACTGTCATGGAACCTGTTAACAGTGCATAAATGAGAAATTATCCATTTGTATTACTACAGTACTCTTCACTAGAAAATCGGTTGTCTTAAGGTTGAAAATTTAAAAGTTAAATATATCTAGTGAAATTTGAAATATAGTCGTAATATAAATTGAGATTCATTAAAAGCTTATCCTAGCTAGCTAATCGTACATAGTATGAGAGCCAGATTAAAACTTAGGTTGAACTCGCAGATAATTTTGAATCTTCTTTTTGAAGGTTTGTCTTGTCAGCATCTGTTGTATCAATTGTTGATTCATTGCTGACATCAAAAACTGGCTTATCCATAGTTGTTTCAGTTAAAGATATTTTACTATTGACCCTTTCTAATTCTCCAGACTGGTCAGATTCTTTGACATGGCTAGTTGGTCCATTAGAATCCGTTTTAACAATGATATCTTGTTTTTGAGTATTTTGTTCATCATTGTCCTTTATTTCAGATTTACAGTTTTTTTCTTCTTCAACATCCTGATCGTCACTAACAGTTTCTTCTATACTACCGTTTTGCAAATCAGACGATTTCTCACCGTTGTTGATATTCATATGTTGAGATACAGAACGCTGGTGATTTGAAGATGTAGCAAATTCTGGGTTAACTTCAACAACATGAAATTTCTTTCCATAAAGAGTAATATTGTCTCCTTTCTTCCTGATTAATGATGCTGATCGATGAGGGATATCTTCTTGTGAGTTTGCGAGGACAGCTTGGGTAGATTTTCGTCTGGACGAGGGATCACGCAAAGTTAAAGGCATTCTTTTGATTTCATCAGAGTTTCGTGAATCTTTTCTATGAGGTAAAGACTGAGAATGAGAGCGTAAGTGATGGGATTTGATACGAGAATAATTAGGTGATGATGAAATTTGTGAAAATGAACGCGCATGAGCAGATTTGGTACGCTTAGGAACACTTATGGGCTCTGTCAATCCAGGTTTGGCAATTGGAATTGTATTGGAGCTTGAAGGTGAAAGTTTGGAATTGACATCTTTGTCCAAATTTTTGTCTGAAGAGGAGTCATCTTTGCATTTCGTAGACTGAACTGATATCAAGCTTGAATTCCTTCGGTTTATATTGTCACTACTCAGAGCTGAGAGTGTAGAATATATTTCAGTACCGTCTTCAGGAGCAATTGAAGGAGTAGGCTTGAATTGCAAACAAACATCATTCTCAATTTCCAGATCCATCTCGAAATAGTCTCTATAGCATAAAAGTTTCTTGTATTCCAACCATTTCCATCTCAATGTAGCAGTGAGAGTAGCAGCATACGAAAAAATGGCTTCCCTAGTTTTCAATTGAATTGGAGCTAAGAGTTTTAAATTCTGGCCTGTGCGATTGTGATCATTCAACTGATTTTCCATATCTTCAATTTTCTCTCTAATGTCTTGTAACTTGAGCTCAACACTGATTTTTCTTGCTAAATGGGCTTCAAAAAACTTCTGCATTTTGCTGTCCGTCTTAAGAGAAAAACTGTTGGTTCCCGAAAGTGCTGTGGAATTTGAAGAAATACTCTCAGTTCTTTGCAACGATCTCAATTTTAAAGAGGATTTTTTGGTTACAGATTCAGGAATTCCAATAACATAATAGGTATTGAAAGATGCTGCAAAGTTAATCTTTAACGCCCAGTCCATCAATTCATCTTCTTCTGAATTAGTGAACCACTCAGTATTACCACTTTTGTAGGCAAGTAAAAAACTGTTTTTATTTTTGGGTGTCTCATTCTGAGAAAAAATTGCTACAATCTCAGTAGTTGGCACCACAAGATGAGGATGAAAACCGTCTACCAGAGGGCGAATAATCTCAGGTTCGGTTTGGCTGTCTTCATCCCCAGATAAATTACTAGCAACGGGAGCTATTGTGACTTTTTTCTTTCTGCTCAATATTGATGTAGTCTGTTGATTCATTATATTGCTTCTGAACCAAGAAGTATCTTTAAAAAAATACAGCTGTGAAGCTGTTAAAATAATGCCCCATTCCCTCCAAACCTTTCTCTTACCTTCTTGTCTCGACAAAAAACCTGCTTTGACCACTTTAATCTCAACAACCCCAGGACCAGAAGAATTGGGATCATCAAGAGAGTCAGGAGACAAAAAAGCACCAGGTCGAGATCTTTGAGAAATCAGTTGCAAAGATTTACAATCCTCGAAATCTCTTCTAACCAGAGAAAATCTGTCTTTGTCAAATGTTGCATACGAATAGGGATTTTCAAACGACAGACAATCCAAATTTGGCCTGAGTGTGTCAAGTCTTCCTTCTAATAAAAGACTGTAAGGGTCAGTTGGATCTTTTGAAGTTCGACCAAAAGTGCTGCTTCTTCGAACAAACATCATTTTGGGAACTTGTCCAGGAAGAATCAAATCTTCATCTGTATGAATAAATGGAGTGTAGGTAATGTTATCGTAAAAGCACTAAAATTTGTTAGTTTGTGTCAATTGAAATCATTTGATATACATACCCCTAAAATACCTTTTGACACTCCAGAAGGTTCAGTAATTTTGAAATAGTCTGACTTTTGCATTTTAAATTTGTTATTTTTATTGAAAAAGTCTGTATGCAGAATCATGAGCGAAAATACGATAAAGTATGAATTTTCCGCTGTCGAATAAATAGTTGGATTGCATTCGTGGTATCGGAATGAGAAAGCTTCTAAAACTCTGTCAATTTGTTGAGTTTCCTTTGGTAAATGTACTGATATCAAAAACTTTCGAAGCGCCATATCTAA
This sequence comes from Geotrichum albidum, assembly GCA_003707475.1. NCBI lineage: Eukaryota > Fungi > Ascomycota > Dipodascomycetes > Dipodascales > Dipodascaceae > Geotrichum > Geotrichum albidum. Next base: position 151,657 of record PPJE01000025.1, read on the forward strand.
TGGGTCCTGCGCAAATGAAAAAAGATTCAGATAGAATTTCAGCACTTGTCGATGAAATTCGTTATCGTGTTTTGAAAGTTCTCCAGCAGTGTAGCCACCAAATCCAATGTTTCTAAGTCTGTCTAGGTAGACTTCTGGAGATTCGTCACCTTCTCTTTCTGGAAGGAAAAGCTCCTGATTTTGGCTGGGTGCTCTAGCTGTGGATGAGGTACTTGGTGATCCATGATTTGATTCTAGTTCAGGATCACTGTCTTTATTTGAAATCGGTCCAGATGGTAAGGCCCTAGATATTGAAGGATTATTTTGTTCCAAAGAAGATAAAGTTCGGCTTCGAGGTCTGCTAGAAAGAAACTGCGGTGTGAGCTTATCTGAATCTTCGCTATCAGAAATTCTCCCCGAATTTGTTTGACTAGACAGTGAACGAATAAGAGGGAATGGAGGTTGTATTCTAGAAGAAGTGGAATGCAGTTGAGAAGATAATGAAGTAGTTTCCTGAGAAGGCGTAGCTGAAAGAGGTGAAGAAGATCTTTCAGCTGCTGAATCGAATTTTGAATCTGGTTCTGAATCACTAAAAAATAATCGTGAAACTGTTTTATTTTTAAATTTCAATAGAGGTGATTTATTTTTTCTCGGTACTGCTGCTAAATTTTGAAGGGATTGTGCTGAAGATGAGCGTTTGATGGAGGCTGAGTCGTGATTTGTATCTAGTAGATTTACAAAGCTGGAGAAAAAAGAGGATTTCTTTTCGACAACTTTGACGGGCTCACTCTCATCTAGCATTGGGTCTGGTCCAGTTACAGTAAAATCTGGAACTTCAAAAGTGACTTTGACAGGTGAAGTGCTTGAAATGCTAATACTTGCAGCATCGCTTGAAATTTGAGAGCCTGGCAAATCCATTGAACGAGCACCAGTTCTTCCTACCTTTTTACTAGAATTAGGCTCAATGTCCGTAGATCGGGAGATTTTGTGTTTAGTAAATTCAACCAAAGATCTTATAGAGGAAGATTTGGGGAGACCTCTAGAAGATGCATAAGTAGACTGTGCTTGAGATGAGCTAGAAGTCACTGAAGAGGTCCTATGTAGCCCTTCAATTGAGTCACGGGGATGCTGATTAGAGCTGAATGCAAATAATGAAACTGTAGAGCCATTGTTAGGAAGTGTTCTGTGTAAGCTGGAAGAAGAACCTCTACGGGATCTTGAAACTTTCCATTTGCCTAGTTTCGTAGTATGATCAGGGATATCCAAGGTAGGCGAAAGCAATTGAGGTGTAGACGGGCGGCTAGACTTTTTGAACATTGATGCAAAACGGTTAGAAGAACTCAACGAGGACGCAGAATTAGCTGGAGCATTTGAAGATTTGTGAGACGTGAATGTATGAGCCAGTGATTCACCAAAACCAGAAAATGAGGAGGAGGAATCATTAGACTTTAATGATTTAGACGAGGACGTAGAAAAGATGCGATGCGAAGTCTTTTTAAACGATCTGTTATCATGCATGGAAGTTGGTAAAAGATTAGTCCCTTCAAGTTCCGGAGGAATGTGTTCCTCTACGGTCGGTAGAGTTTTCGTACCTTCATCAACAGAAGGAGACGAAGAATCACCAAGTTTCTTCTTTCGCCTCAATGAAATCGGCGCCATTATCGAGTTATAACTGAACCTCCATGAAATTCAGTTGGGTAAGTAGAAGGAAGTGGTATCAAGAGGTAAAAACAAAGCAGAGGAGGAAAACAAAAACACGATAAAAAGCCAGTTTTGGAAAATAAAAAGGACACGGACTTTAAACTTGAAATATCAAACATTCGAAATGGGCATGGACAGAGGGGGATTTAATTGAAATCACCCAGATTCTACAACAGACTGGCGCTGATTTACAGTGAGAAGCTAGCTTATATAGAGATTGCGTAGTTACAAAGATGGCAAGTTACAAATAAAGCAAGTTACAAAGAGAGCAAGTTACAAAAATGGCACAGAAAGTTACAGAAATTACTACAGAATCTCATGCATTAGTACTAAACATTTTTATTAGTACAATCTACGTTGATGGTTGTGAGTTGTAAACTATTCTCACAAATATAAAAATATGGCTTGTTGTTAAACTCATATCCTATTTTTAAATGACAACGTTGACACCTATATTCCCAGTGTACTTCGTTCTCAATTTGAACTGGATATTTGTCTTTGTAGCAGCTGGAAAAGATGTGAATGCATTTGTCCTTGGAAATCACTGTATCAGACTCAAACTTGTTGGTCTTTCTTTTAGGAAACTGGTCCAAAGCTGGAGAAATCGTTAAAATCAGTTGTGAACAGTGACAGCTGTAAGATCTTGAATTGAGTATTAGCATACGGTTCTTTTAATAGTTTTTGACTTACTGAACGTTGACCGTTTGCTGAATCATTCTGTGATTCTGAAAGATGTTGGATCAATCTCTACCTAGATTATGTCTATAGCAAACGTTTGCCGGGTAATATGCTGTCAAACCTTTAAATATCACGTGATTTAAATATAATTCTGATTTAAGTCTGCTTTGAGTCTGATTTGATACTGATTTAATATTAATTCAAGTCTAATTTAATAGAGCAAACAAGTAGTTTTTAGTTACCAAAGATATTACGTAGTTGATTTATTGCTAATTTAGGTAATATTTTGAAAACTGAATTAGGTAATACTTTAAAAACTAAATTAGGTAATATTCTAAACACACAATTACCAAAGATATTACCTAATATTTACTCAAACATATTACTTAATTTTTCAATGGTAGGCATAATACCTTTTGATCTCTCATTTCAACAGATTTCAGTTCATAGTGACAGCCAACAACAAGAGTTAATAGACGGTAGTGGTGACTGCAGAATTGATCTTTACTAATGGCGATACCACCAAAGAAGCAATCTTTTGCAAAGTATAAAGCTCGCAATGGGAGCCGTCCAAAGCAATCATTATCTGATATTCGGGAAGATTTAAGACGAACAATTCACTATGCCAATGTCCAAATTGCGAGATCAAGTATCTCAGAAGCTAGAAGAGAAGGCCGTGATATCAAGCCTGTTCTTGAAGATTTCATGGAAAGCTGCAATAGAGTTGAAAGAATTAAGAATAATGGTGAAATTTTTCGTGCAAAGTACAAGGCCGCTAGAAATTTAAGAGAAAACAATGTTGCAGGCTATTTGCGTTCTAAATATTCTCCAGAAACTAGTCCGACAGTTGAGCAATCAAAGTTTTCATTGACGGCAAATGCAAAGTTCCCTCCCATTAAGACTGATCATTCGAAGTTGAGAGCTGCTATAGACTCAGCCAGTGAGGCCATTAGAGCTAATCAAAGAGCTTTGGATAAAATTAATAGAGATAAAGAACGCAAGAAAGCTGAAGAAAATCAAATTGTGAAAGAGAATCAAAGACAAGTGCTGCTTGCTCAACGCGTTGAACAGTTGGGTGAATCTGATGACGACCTAGAGTTTTTTGATGCTGAAGAACCTCCTTTGGATTATGGAGAATCCTTATTTTTATCAGATTCTAATCTTGGTTTCCAAAAACGACAGATTGATCCTGAAAGTTCGTTTGATTATAGCGATCTCAAGAAGCCCAGAATGGAAGCATTGCACCATAAAGTGAGTACCAAACATTCAAACAGAATACATTTATTGACCAATTTTCTATAGAACCTCAATGAATCAAGTGGCATTGTTGATTTGGAAGAATATTCAGTACAGTTGAAAGATGTAAGTATTATCTTTTATTTCTCTACCTGGCATTAACAAGAATAGGAATTCACTGATGACTTTGTAGGCGAAAGTGGCAATCTACCAATGATATACGATGAAGATATTAGTTATTCAGTTGAAGAAGACCAATCTATTAAAGACTCTGAATATTTGAACGCGCAGTCTTCAGATGAAGGGCTTTCTAGCCAACAAGAAGATCAGTCTGAAGAGATTATTGAAATTCTGAGTGATTCCGAAGAATCTCAAGTAAATGTAGAAATCGTCGATGAGGAACATTCTGAATATGAATCAGATCAAAGTGAACTCAATGATAGTGAAGAAAATTGCATTGATATTGAATTTCATCCTGAAGTTGAAATGGAAGAAGCAGATTTGGTGTTGGCCTCAGATGCCTCTATGGAATCAACAGATGATATTCTTGAGATTAGGAATGATGAACAACTTTCATCTTCTTCTCCGCTACAGCACTCTTCTCATATCAATAGTCAAATTCTTGATAATGATGATCGGCATCTATTTCAACAAATAAATCGTTTGGAGGAATTTGATACAGAATTTCACCCTCGTTCCATCACTAATGAAATTGATTCTAGACTATCTTATAGTTTCAATTCGGAAAAGCCTAAAGAAACAGTTGCCGATTCATCTATACAAGAGACTTCTTTTTCAAATGATGCAGCTATTCAACCCTCTCCAACCTCAATGACATTTGAAAAATCAACTGCTACACAGCCTTTATTTGGAATAAATGTTCATGGAATTCCTGCCCAACCGTCAACATTTGATGTGGTTGATGTTTCTAAAAATCTCAATGCCTCAGTTCTTTACAGTTTTGGTCAAAAATATATATCTTCCTCCGATTCTGAAGAAGAGAATCAGAAAACTATAGCAGAGGCAGTTGGTGTTAGTCAGGACAGTGCTACGGATACTTCGATTGAAGAAAATTCTCCAATAATTTCTGCAACTCAAGAGCTCGTTACCAAATCTGCAAAAAAAACACCATCCACATTGGAAAAAAGTAATTCTGGATTTGAATCTTTGTCGTCGTTTAACAGAATTAACCCATTTTCAAGTCAAGTTGGCTATTCTTTTGGAACTGCGTTATACACAGCAACTCCAAAACCTGAAAGTCATAGTCAAATTATTTCTTCATCCTTCTTTGGAGGTTTTGTTTCTGACGTCATTACTGATCTTAATTTGAATCCTAATGATTTAGTAACCAATAAGAAAGAAAAATCGAGTAAATTCGAAGAGGTCAAAAAAGAGTCAAACGAGAATGAGAAATTATTTGGTAGTTTTGAAGCAAATCCAGCTGATATTGAAGATGAACAAAAACATTATACCAAGACTGAAGATGCTAGTGATGCCAAAATCCCAGACTTGATTCACCCAGCTTCTCCAGAAAAAATTATTGTTAATGAAAGTCTCGATGATAATGAGATGGATTCAAATGGATTTGATGACGATTTGATGGAATACGAACAAAATCAAGTTGATAGTCATGATGAGATTATGGCTGATAAACCTGAAATAGAAATTTCCAGCAATACTTCTGAAGAATATAACAAAGTCACAGATGAGGATGCAAATTTGGGGGTTGATCATATCACTGAAAAGAGTCCAATCAATTCTGGAAATTCACTGGAGTTGATAGGAAGCAAACCACAAACTATTGATGTTATTGAGTTAGACGATAATCATTCTGGCATGTCTGTTGTAGAACAATCTCGGCCATCTCAATCAGAAAATCAAGTTAAAATTTTGCCTGAAGTGATCACCACTGATACTGATACAAACTCTCTAGATAACAAAAAAAGAGATTATGATAGTGAACAAAAGAACTCAGACCTACAAAACAATATTGAATTTGAAGAAAGTATAGATCATGCGCCAATTTCTCCTGTACAGATCGAAGATGATTCAATGGATGATATATTAGAACATCAGCCAAAGGCTTTGGAAAATCATGACTCTCTTGAAAATGGAAGCACTCACAAGTCACCTATCAAACAGGCAGAGTCTGTTTGTAACAATGGCAATAGTTGTTTTAGTAGTCACTTGAAAAAGACTGTTCCATGTAAATCAGAACAGGAAATTCAATCCATGGAAAGCAACGATGACTCTATATCTCCTTATGCTAAAGAATATGACGATGATCTTTCTAGCATTGCTCAAGATGCATTTGAAGCACTTACTGGGAACTTTGGTAGCACTGATGAAAACGATTTGAATGACAATGAACCTGACAAAATTCTTGATGAAGAAGATAATCAAGAATCAAACATTGATAATGGGAACTTTTTGCCCAAAGTCAATACTGAAAATATTGATCCAGATCTTTTAGAATTCACTCTAAACGAAAACGAAGTTGTCAATCTGGATGATGAGGATGATGATATTGAGGTTTTAGAGATCAATGTATCTCAGCCCAAAGTTTCAACTGAGTCTACGAAAAATGGCATGAGCAGTGCTAGTGGAATTAGAAGAGCTACTTCGGAGGAAGATGATTTAATCACTGGCCAAGAAAGCCCGGGTTACTCAAACCGCGATAGCAATAGCGACTTTATTGATTTAAACACTATTTTAAATGAATCATCTCAAAACGATTTACAGACTTTCAACTCTGTTCAGAAAGCACGGGTGATAAGCCAGAATTTAGACTCAGAAAATATCGTTGTCAATCAAGATCTTGAAGAGGTATCTCAGGAAAATAAAGAAATGATTGATCAAGAAAGAAAAGATTCTACAAACGAAGACTTGCCAGAACCAAAATCTTTTGATGAATCCAGCCAAGATTTTCATCAATTTAGTGAAAATGCTGGTAGTAGTGGAAATAAAGAAGAAAATCATTTAAAGAGACGTAAAGGAGATGCCTTTGATGATGAGGAGATTTCATCTTCGAGATCTGACTATATTTCCAATGTTTTGACTGAGAAAAAACACATTAGCAAAAAACCTCGCGGTGCGGAGTCTCCTTCTGATAACGAAGATGAAGTTTTCTTAGATGAATCAATAATAAGTTCTATTATTCGTGAACGAGATTTGAACAAAAGCGAATTTATTTTTAAAGGTAAGGTCATGGATTTGAACTCAGATTTTTTTACACGAATATACTAACATTTTTTTAGAGGAAGAGGTATATTCAGACATCTCTGAAGTCAAATCTATCAACCAAGAAATTATTGATGTTGCCATCCGTAGGGGTTTTGATCATCATTACGAAATTGATGATAAAGAAACAGCTCTCTTAGAAAAGGAATCATCTTACATATCTGAAGATTTGACTACTTCTAAAGTCGCGAAGACAGGAGACTCATCTGATATTCTTGATAGAAGTTTAGTAGATGCAATTCTCGGAGATGACTCCAGTTTATCTATCACAAGCTCACTATTGAACAGTTCAAATGTCAAAGGAAACACTAGTCTTTCACAATCGTCGAAAAAAGTCAAGAAAGAGGGAAAAATTCGAAATTCTAAAGGAAGTGGAATCTCGAAATCAAATCATAAGAGCACGGAATCAAGCAAGTCAAAGGGCTCGAACCGCATACAGTCAGAGAATTTTAAAAAGTCTGAAGAAGAAAGTGAAGATGCTCATACTGCTGCTGCTCAACAGTTAGCATCTGGTCTCATTGCAAGCCAAATAGAATCGAAAATGAAGTCCAGGCCAAGTACAAAATCTGATAGTAAATCAGAACCGAAATCAAGCCCCAGTAAGAAAAGAGAAAAGGCCCCTATTCCTAAATCAAATAGACGGCTACGGAGTAAAACAAAAAATGATTCAAGTACAACTTCATCGGTAGTGACTCGTTCGCATTCCACTCAACCACAAGATGACTCTGCTGAACCTCTTCCTACAAAGCGAGGCAGTTCAAAGTCAAAGCGCAAGGGAAAGGGGAAGGGAAAGAAATAAACCTCTAAAATATTAGCATTTTTCATCTCATTTTTCTATATATATATATATTTAAGTTTCAAATATTTACATTATTTTAACAGCCATAGATTTTGGAGAAAAATCATGTAAAGGTAGATTTTTATTGAATCTGTGAACCTGTGTACGGGGACATATTATTTGAATAATTATCAATTGGGAGTTGTAAAAGAATTGGGACCACTAATAATCTTATGAATGCCATTCAACTTAATAATTGATTGAAATATAAACGCTGATTTAACATGGCCAACTCAGGGCCTTTGAACATTCCTGGATTTATATATGATTCCGTGAAAAAGAGATACTTTAAAATTACCACAGCTGGGTCTTCCAATGGAACTTCGTCTCAAACCAGGTATTCATCTGAAGAAATTGGAAAATGTAAGAGAATCAAGAGGGAAGAGGAAAAGATAATAAATCCTACACTAGAGACACTATCTGGGTTTAGTTTACCCTCAAATTATTCAAGATATGACCAACTTAAGTATGCTTTGGATGATATGCCTGTTAATGAACCAAAACTTCAGCATTATGAAAACGAACTGGTAGTATCAGGATTTGGACTGGTGAATCAGTCTGCTCGAATTACGACTGCATTATCCAGAATTAGCTACATAGATAGTCTAGACTCTTTGATTTATGGTTTTGAAAATGGTAGCATTTGCATGTCCAAGAGTTCAACTCATTGCAGTTCTTCTTCTCAAGCAAATCAACTATCAAACATTGAGAGTAAAATTACATCGATCACCACTTATGAGAAAGATAAACAAACTCGTGTGCTAGTTACCTCTCTTGGTAGAGAAGGCATGGCTTCTAAGGCTCATATTCTTCAAGTTCCAGAATCTGGAGATTTGAATTTCATACAAGCTGAGGAAATAGATCTTGCACACTACTTGAAAGACACATTTTGTTCTACGATACCTCATTCAAAATCACTCTATTTTGGTGGAACAAACGGTATCTTAACAGTTGACATGAAACAGCTTCGCCATGAAACTTTCATCCAGACTGGGTCCGACGTTCTAGCCATTGCTTCTGGTAAAGAGTCTATATTAATATCTGGTTTTAGAAATGGTAATATAAACATTTACGATCGCAGAACAAAAAAACGACCTGAATATACAATAAAGCATCAAAGTAGCGTGATAAACTTGGTAAATATGGGAGATTACTTGCTAGCATCAGGCACAAATGACAATATGAAGCTTTACGATACGCGGTACTGTAATTGCTCAGTACTGGAGTATGATTACTTTCGCAACGAATACAGTACAAATATTCCCATGACTTTGGACCGTAAAAAGACAATGATAGCACTTGGAGATGGTAGCCAGGTGCAGGTTTTTGACCTGTGGAATGGTAAACAATTGACGAATGATTTGATGAATAAGCATCTCTCACTGAATCAGACACCAGTAGTCGGGATTGAATGGACAAACGACAGCTTATTCATTGCTCAAGGTAACTCGTTAACTTCTTGGGAAATGACAGAAGGTATTTTCCGAGTCTAATGTTTTTTTTTTCATTTGAGAATGAGCAAATCCGCACATTTACTTGACAGGAATATATGTTACAGGATTCCACTTGACGGAATTATATTTTACAAGATTTTACAGGATTCCACTCTACAAGATTGTAATTTACAAGATTCTACTTGACACGATTTTACTTTACAAGGTTTCGCTCTACATGAGTCTACTCTACTCTACATGATTCTACTTTTCAGGACTCTTCCATGTCTTCTCACAACTGAGACATTCTATTGTATATTGATCAAGATAATCAAATCTGAAACAATTGTGTCCCACACGTGACTTAAGATTTTTCAATTATAGTACAGTATCCTTCCTATCACCCCTTCCTTCTACTGTACGCTTTTATTTCGAATCAGATAATCGGTTCTTAAATCACTCCTATATCATTCGACTCCCGTTCAAAGATTTTTATCCAGATATTTTCTGATAATGCCTGGTCTCATGGATACAATGTCTACTGATTTACCTGTCAAGAATCAGTATGAAACGCTCATGTTGTCAGACTTTCCTTCTGCTGTTATCCAATCTGGGGATCCTGTACGGTCTCAAGAAGCTTTTACAATGGATTTAGCGCAGAGAGTATCGGTAGAAACTATGAGTTCATATTTCAATCTCTCGTCAAATTTCGACCAAAGCGATCTTATATCTCTGAACTACTTGGTTCAGGCTAGCATAGTGGACTCAAAAGGCTTTGCAATACTATCTGATAATGAGTTTGAAGACCTAAAGGAGTCTTTGATGGTTAGCAAATCTAAGCTTAAGGATGTAAAACTGCGACTGATTTTAGAACAGAAAATGAAGGATGCAGCAACATCTCTAAGCAAACATCATTTTCCAGCTACAGATATAGAAGACCAGCGATTGTCGAAACAAGCGAATATAGAAGCGGAAATATCTTTGGAAAAGTTAATTACTTTGCAAAAAGAACATGAAGATTTAACGAAAAAAGTCTGTGCCACTGAAATCGACCTGTTACAACATTCCGTAGCAGTCCTCGCTTTCTCACATCCAAGTTCGAATTCAGTAGTATCACAGATATTTTCAGCTAATCCTGTATCTCCAAAATCTATTAGGAAACCTTCATTTAAATCAAGTCCATTGATGACAACCAAACCTCTCCCATTCATTCCTGAAGGAATCAAAAATTCAACCCCAGAAAATAATGATGCAGCAAACATTGATTTACAAAATTCTGCGTTAAATCATATTGAAGATGATTCTGACAATTATACCAACTCTAGTCAAATATTGGGCAGGGGCCTTTCACTGCATAAATCAAACTCAATACAATCAAAGAATAATTTTAGTGGTGCTAGATCGATGCAAGGTGGATCGTTAGACGACGAAATGCTAGAATCTTTGATCATGACTGTTTCTAGTGTGCTACCGCAACAAGAGTCGCCTGGGCATCTTGCCTCTACCAGACTCAAGTTAGATCATTTGGAAACAGTAACACGGAATTTGGTTAGGGAGTACATTACTCTAGATAATAATAGACATGATCTGGAAGAAAATTTAGATACTTTGAAGAAATCAGTGCAGATGGCTGTCAATCAAATGGACCCGAACCAACAAGAAGATGCTCAAATAGAAGACTATTCAAAAGCTTTATCAGCTTCTTGCGAATACCAAAAATCATTACTTGATTCCTTGAAACTGGAAAGAGACGAATTAATGGAGAAAACAAGTGAGAGCAAAATTTTAGAAACACCTTTAGTACTCAAAAACAAAGACGAAACCATTTCTAGTAGAAGTATTGAAGGTGGAGTACCTGCACCTTCTGCAAATACTCAGGACATACAACAAAAATCAGCTACATTTGATGCAGCACCGATTCAACCTGATCATAATGACAAACAGTTGGAACATCTTGAGTCATCTCTTCAAGAATCTGAACAAAATGTTGACATATGGAAACAGCGATCTGAAGCAATAAAAAGTGAACTCGAAAACGTTTTAAGATCTCTAGAAGACTTAACAAAACAATCGATTGAATACGAGACTGAAAGAGTCCAAATGGAAGTAAGAATAAATGAGCTGGAAAATCAAAATATGATTTCGTCTTCGATCAATTCAGGTGAAACTACCTTAAAAGGTTTACAACACAACACTGATTTCGATTTTAGTGGATTTAAAGATACGCCAATGAGCGTAGTTGTTCTTCACAATGAATTCAGAAGGATTCTAAATGAAATGGATACAAAGCATAAAAATCTTATGGCCAAAGAACGAGACGAAAACCAGAGACTAGAAAATTTATTGGATCTATATAAGTCAGGGAAAGATGTGGATATTCATCAAACTGCGGAAAATGATATTTTATAAATTTTACAAAAATTTAACAAGACTAGCGCATGGCACTTTTAAGCGTCTTCATAATGGTACCTTTCATTGCATTTTTTTTGAAATAATGGATTTAAATACATAAGATATTATCTCAATTTATTATTCATTTTTTATCATGTCTGTAATCTCGTGTTATTTCATTTTCTGTAATTTAAAAACTATTTATTATAATAATATATAATTTATATATATGTAAATTATATTATTCTTAATTTATTACGATCTTTATATTTTATATATTGAGAATATATTATATTGTTCCTTTATTTTTATTATTTATTCTATTATAACCTTTACAAGTTTATTAATTACTTAATAAATAATCTGTAAATAAACTAATTATATCTAAATTATATTTATTTAAAATTTTATTATTTTTCATATTATTCTTATTTTATTTATTTCTTTTTATTTATTGATTATAGGTATCGAACCTTGTACTTGACCTATGCTTTTTTTAAAGTTAACTGTGACTGATGGTAGACGCTTTTATGCATACCTTGTAATTTTGAATAAACAAATTACTATTCGTCCACTCAGCTTAGAATAAGAAACAAATTCATTTGCCGAATTATCTGTTCTCATAAGATTTCAATTTAGGTATTTTAAACGAGATGTTTTGACATCAAAAAAAAACATAAATATATTGACTATCAAGTATATTGAAATTTTTCAGTAAATGATGAAATTTTCGCAAGAATTATTTAAAAAAAGACAATACTACTCAATCCAACTTTCAGTTTGTCAGTTGCTTCCAAAAATCATTTATTAAACAACTTTATAGCAATTTCAGAAAATAATTATCACAAAGATCAACTATTTTTCTAAGATTTTCCGCTAAAAAAAAGAAATTTTTTATGATTAAATAGATAAAAAATATCCAACATCTTTTTTGTAAGAGATCTAAAATTACCAAACATAGTCAATCTCTCGAATTTTAGTCATTTCAATCTGGTCAAGGAAAAAACATTCAACTAAACTTTTATTCAAACTATTCAAATTTTTACTCAAAACTAACAAAATCACAAAATATTTACCAAGAGAATGCTTCTTCAATGTAATCAACTCTTCCCTTAGCATTTCCAAGATTATCATTGGTACACTTTCTCATTGTATCGTTCAAAGTAGGGGGACCGCACACTATAATTCCTACACTGCCGTTACTCTGTTTAATATTATTGGCCAAGAGTTGATACGAGTCGGGACGTCCACCGTATTTAATATTGATATCTGACAAAACTCTACTATCATTATCTGAAGAAGAATTCTTTTCGTTACCACCACTTGAGGACTCATCAACAGTGGCTGGAGTGGTTATGAAGACTTCCAGTTCACAACGGTCACTTTTAGCAAGGAAAGCAAGTTCTTTTGTAAACCATTTCAAAGCAGAATCATGTCTAGTAATCCAAATAAAAACGATTTTTTGCTTCATATCAGTTCTTTCTAACAAATCAGCAGCATATGAGTATGTAGCAGTAACACCAATACCACCACCTACACAGATAACTGTGTCATAGTGCTGAAGATTTTGTTTGTGACCATAAGGACCATCCAGAAGAAGAGAAATATTTTTAGATCCACCATTTGCAATTAATTCATTGTAAATTGTTCGGGTCATACCTTCCTTGGCAGCACCACAAATAATGAGCTTATCTTTTTGATCAGGATCAGGATGCTGATATAGAGTGAAAGGATGTGACTCCCAGAATCCCCAAGGACGCATAACGTGGAAGTAGAGATGGCAACCAGGATAATATTTCCAGCGTCCAGAGTAAGAAACAGTCATTTTGAAAATATCATGATTATAGAGAACAGTTTCAGCTTTACCAAATCCTGACCAAGCCAATCTTGCTAGACGAACAGCACGGTCGAAAGCCCAGATTGCAATAGAAGCCCAAATCCATTGCAGCCAGCCCATTTCATAAACGTGGTAGTAGCATCCAATAAGAAAAGCAGAAGCCAAGATAATGTGAATTACAAGGAAAGCTTCATACCACTTAGAACGCAAATAGTAGATACTTTGAATCAAAAGGAAACAGCAAAGAACAGTAGCAGAAACACCCCAATTCCAGTAAGCATTTTCAAATTCACTAGCGTAATATTCGGAAACCAGAATTGAATAACAAATTGAGTGAATAACAGCATGAAGCACCATTCCTCTTGCAATCCATCTGTGGTAAACATTGAAGGTATCAAAAGACCAGCCAGTTGCCCACATGAAGATATTATTTCTGCTAGCAAACAAAAAAAGGGCAGGGAAATGGGTGAAGGAAATAATACCAGTTCTATCAGCTAAATATCTTGAAAGAGCAGTTCCATTACTGTCGAAATAACCGTTAGGTTGGAAAAGATCGTATTTTACGCACAAAAGAATTGCGTTCAAACCGACATATCCAAACAAAGCTAAACTTTGACCTCTAGTAGGAGTAGCCATACCAAATATTTTCATGGCTCTCATTGGAATAGAATGTTTAAAGCCAAAAGTAGCAGGAATAGTAAACATTTGTCTAAATTTTGTGAATTTAGGACCATTCATGGAAATCATGAATCTAGGAGCGACATGCGAAATAAAGTTAATGATTGTACCAATTACAATCACCAAAAGCCAATATGCCATCATGATACCACCAAAAAGAGTTCCAGAGTACACTTCAAATTCAAATGTTTTATAGGTTTTAAAAGACAACATGAGTTGTTCTGAAGTCATAATAATGGGCTGAGTGATAAGCTCAGTTTCATTTTTGATAGTTGAACCATCCAAGAAGTTATTGGAAGCTTTATCTTTGTCATACATATCCCAAGCTTGATTGTGAGAAAGAGTGACATTTCCATATTCCTCACAGTATTCAAGATATTGAACAAGAGATTTATTAATAGCCTCTTTTTCTTCGTAACCAAGCATACAGTTCAAAAGAGTTGAAATAAAAATATTAGTTGAACAACGGCATGCGTAGAAACCTTCAGCATCACACGGCATACTGTATTCAAAGGCATTTGAACAGCCCCATAGTGCTGTTTCACCAGCAGTAACTACTTTCAAGTAGAATGCAACCAACACTGCTAAAATGCTAATGATTCTCATGTTGAAAACTTGTGGATATATTGAGTGATGAATAAGAGAATTTTTAAGAAATTGTGACAGGAATCTTGTCCATTTATACTAATTTATCAACAATTTTTTGGAAAGAATACAAACTAATTAGAAACAAAACTAAGAAATAATGAAAACAAAAGTCCAATAATAGTGTGATCATATTCTTATTACTATATTGTGATGGCCAATTGAATTGATTTCATAGAAAAAATCATTTGGTATTTAGCTATAAACACAGACTAATATAATTGTGTGCAGGTTTTCAAATGGAAGTACTGCATTTTTTGAGCGTTCACGGCTTGGCAGCAAAATTGGCTTCGAACAAGTCAGAGCTTAGCTTAATATTACGATTACCACAGTGCTTGGCTTTACTTGACAGACTTGTCAGGGCTATTTTTATCTAGGTTTGACAGTTGTTCAATAAGAGCTTGAAGAAACGGCGATTATCTTTGTAGATTTAAGTTGTTTGAAAAACGTTTCTTGTCAGAAATGTGGAATTCTCACCCACATTTTGAATTTCCAATTTGATCGCCATTGATTTACTCATTGTCGTGTTTTTTTCAAAAAAAGAAAGTTCATAAAATAATCAGATGAATCTTCAGTTGTCATCCGCATTGGTTGGTAACTAGCTTTTCGTATATTTTAGTGGCTACAAATTGCCAAATTATCAATCTCATCTTCAACGAATCATATTTGATTCTACTGAAATTTTCTCAATTAGTTTAGCAAATGAGCACTATGATAGAGCCATAGGGTTTTCCGTTTCGTCTTCCATGGTAAAGTCTAGGTTTCCTATTTTATTCGTAATTTCGGTATTTTTCTCCAAACATGAGCCGATACATTTCAAGCAAGCAATAAATAATGAAAAGCATTCTTTACCGTATAAACCTATACCGTACGTTACAGCGTAATTACAAAATAATCAGTCTCTTTTTATTTTGGCCAAATCTTTGAGTCTCTGATACTGTCTTGTCAAATACCGGCTGCGCTAAAACATTTCGCAGTAGAGAGATAACTCATTTTTTCACATCATTACCTTGATTCACTACTTCAGAATTAGTGGTCGGGAGCCACTTGCGACCACCACCGTTATATGCGCACTATACAGCGAAAGCCTGAGGTACGCAATGTTGATTTCTCAAAAGTGCATGATCCACTATGTTTGTTCAAACCCTACTGGACTTTCTACACTTATTGCAATGTTGCAGGTCCACTAAAGAATAGAAGCTGCACTCGACTGGAAATACCTTTCGAAGTAATAATTAATTTTCTAGTCACATTAGTCCAAATCTGTCGGGTCTCTAAGTAGCTGATCAATTGTATTAACTATTGATTATAACACTTATATTTCTCAAGTAATTTGAAATTATTTTTCGGTCAATAATGAGATTGACACTAACAATGAAGGCAAATCTGTTAAGAATATCGTTACTAGTTCAAATGATTGCTGTACATTGTCTCAAGACAAAAAATATTTTACCGCAAATTAAGCTCTAGATTAAAGGACGATATAAGCATGGTGTTTACAGTTCCAATTAGGCACTTAATCCCTCTCACATTTGATCTACATTTGGTTTCTTCCACTACACAAAAATCAAGAAAATCTCACAGTTCAAACTTAGTATTAATCATTTGATTTTAAGCACGTCAACTTTTGTACATGATTTTTTAATACACATGTAAAACAGTCCACTTTCTAGAAACATAGGGCTTGCCCGAAAAACTAGGCTAAATATCAAAAAATTCTTGGTGATTGAACAAGGGCGTATTTTAACGCTCTCGTCAGTTTCTGGCATTCACTCGACTGTTCTAGCATGGAAATAAAGTCAACACTGCATATTATCCAGGAATTATTTTGATTAGTGGATTTGTATTACAAAATGTCCTTTTTATTGTTTTTGGGTTCATGTAACTATCAAACCGCCATAAAGATTTTCAACATTGATAATATCTATAATTTATCAATCAATCGCATATTAGTCACGTATTTCCAAAAACCTGATTGCCATATGCAAATGTCGGCAAATGTCGGCAAATGTTGGCGATTAATTTATTTTGGCTTATATTCTTTGTCAAAATCGAGTAATTCAACCAATTTCTGATCTTACGAACTGTCTAAGGGCCATTTTTCAGAGTTTGAAATTTAGAAACCCAACGAATTTAATCGAAAAATTGAGTTTTTTGATCCTAGATACTATTAGAGCTTCATCATTTTTTTCGAACGTTATAACTGAATAATTTCAGCCAACCACCAGATATAGTTTTTTTAAAGTAGCTTTTGATAAATGGTGATGTGTTCCACGAGTTATCATATAATCTAAACTTGGCCCTAATTATGTAAAGAAAAAGCCAGAGCTTGGATTACTGTAACAGTCTATTTTAACAGTTGGAATAGTATTTTAGAAACATGGACTTGATATTTAACAGGCATTAGTACAAAAAAATTAAGCCCATTTTGATTTTGGTCTACAGAAATTTCATTATGTGATTCCAAAAAGTTAACAATTTTCCTAAAGCGGAATATATTTTGTTAAATGTTTTTTGTGTTCCATTAATTTGGTAATTTTGAATAATCATATTTCGGCAGTCAAATCTATAATTCACAATTGTGATAGTCAGTAATATATTTCATCTTTATGAAATAGCTGAATCACACATGTTTTTTTTATTTTTTCTGCGATACCGGAGTTTTAATTAGACCAAGCTCAACAATATTCTACTACTATATTTTCGTAAATTGATGAACATTTATTTGCAAACCAAAATTTTTGTTAAAATATTAAATTGAAATTACATTTATTCAATAAGCAATCAATTGCTGACCGTTGATTTTTCATATCCATTATATCAGTGTGCAAGTGAAACTTTTTTAGTCACTAATTTTTTTGAAAAGTATTTTCTCAAACGATTGTTTTGTTCATGGCAAAAAAATTCGTTAAGTCATTAATTTGGACAGTGATCTCAGAGCAAAGTGAAAATTTTACATCCAATTTAGAATTGAAAATCAATTAAAAAATTGGTCTCTAAAAACGAAAAGTAACTGCTTTCATGTTCAAGAAGTTTTAATATTGTTTTGTAATGGAGAAAATAATTTTAATCGAAATAAAGAATGGAACAAAATTAACGGTATTTTGCTAAGAAGTCTGCAAAGCTGAAATCAATTGATTCAATATCTTCGACTTTATGAGAACTAGAAGATGGTCCCTGAAGTTCGTTTTCATTTTTAATAATGATTATTTTTTGGGGATTGTGTAACGGTTCGTTAGAATGAAATGCTTTCACAGATTGCATATCTGTGCGAGATTCCATGACTTCTCTGTTGTAGTTTTGGTCTTCACTAAATTCTGACATTTTAATGCTAGAAGACTTTCGATACTCATTAGGGTCTCTTGAATGGGAAAATGTATTTTCTTTCGAGTTTTTATCAAAACTAGTGAGCTTTTTCCACTTTTTTTTTAACCAAACGATATGGTTCAGCTCAGTTAAATTTTCATTATTTGAAACCATGAGATTATCAATCTCCAAATTTTCATCAAAATCTTCAACACACTCGCCTGAAGATGCAACCGAGCAAACACGATCCTGATTTTTTTTTGTGATAAGGCTGCGTTCCCGAAAAAAAAAAATCAAACTGTGGACAACGCAGTCAATGGGGCTTAACCAAGCATTTAAAAACCTAATTACGTCTCTACCCACTGATGTAGCATCAGGAAGTTTGAAATTAGTGACAAAGAGAATTTGGTTGACGAATAAAACAATAAAAAATACTGAACAGCAAATTGGGTAAATAAGAATATATCTGGCTTGTCTTTGAATAAAAGCTCTCCGGCGATTTAGTTGATCCAAGCTTTCCCTATTAATTTGTGATTGAATCTCCGCTGCTAAACGACTCACGTCTAATTCCAAATTTTGTGATTGCGGGTTTTCAAGATCACTATCTTGGGTATGTAGCGGGTTTGACACTTTGTCAGAAATTCTGACAAAGGATTTTAAAATAACATAAAAATGACGCAGTTGAATTGAAATGAACTTTACAACACCAGTGAAGGCTTTAGAAATTTTGTTTCGTTTTCCGGAATTTGAACTTGATTCTGTAGAAAAAGACTGGTTAACTTTCTTTGTGTTTTGGTGAATAAAAATGAACATGCTAGCGTAAATAGTGCAAATGATAAGAACAATAATAGATCTCAAACCCCAGTATACTATCCAAAGTTTTAATTTGGCATTCCTATTGAAATAGCATCCGACAGTTACATAAGTGTAACCATCGCCCAATAGACTCATTCCCGAAAGTAAGAGAGGTATTATAAAGAAGAAGATAGGGTAAACATAATATCGAAATCGATATATACCTCCCTTGAAACTGGGCGAGAATATTAGTAATGCCGAATGTGTGGCAAGTGCAAGAATCGAAAAATAGTAAAAGAATAGAACTGCTACTCCTATCGTTCCTAATATTTGGCAATCATTGTGATAAATAGATTCAGGTAATGACCGTGTTTCATTAAGATATTTTACCGGATAAGGTAATAGTGTTAAAGCTCTTAGAAAACTTGCTATTAACATGATTATTGTCAGATCGTGTCGATACTGTCTCATTCTTTTTATTGGGCGAAAATCGCTATCTTTTCTGTGCCAAATATTATATATTGGGGGACCTAAAATCCACCATCCCAGTACCAAAATTCCGAACGTCAAGCTTGAAGTACATCCAGCTATTCTCACTATTCGCTCATTTCTTGCAAAGTCAGGAGGAAAACCAAGTCCAGGTGAGACCAATGTTTCATCTGCCATAACCATCAAATCGTTAAAATAATGATGTGAAGTTTCAAATGGACACAACGGTAGGGAAAAAATTCTGTATATATAGTTAAGTGTGTACAGCAACCTTGATACTAAAAAAATCAATATTGCCTTTAATAAGCTTGTGAAAAGCCTGGCTAAACATAAGGTTTAACAATTATGATATTAATTTTACAAACTTTATGGTGGGTCTTGATAGAACTGGGGTTTACCGCTTGTTCAAACGTTAAAAAATTTCTCTAAAATGTATGACCAGGAATAGAACAAGTAAAAAAAACTGTAAAATAAGTATTAACTAACAGATTACATATTCTCACTAATGAATCAGTTGAGAGCAATGGCTATGTCAACTGCACAATTTTTCAGTTTAGTTTAGTCATTTCTGAGAAGAACCATGTGTAGAATGTTGTAAAGAGGCTTCATATAAGGATTTATGATACTTGCAGTCTGAAGTAATTTTAATCAACTTGAAGTTTTAATACCAGATTAATACTTATTTTCTCTTCTTAAAATCTAATTTTATCAATCAGGACGGAAAAAATGGAGATCAAAATATCCAAGATTGCACAAGAACTTGAACATCATAAAATTTTCAACACTTTTCAACTTCACCAGAACAAAAAAAGTCAGAGGGGGTCAGAGGGGGTCAGAGGGGGTCAGA
>PPJE01000026.1:0-170943 GCA_003707475.1 Geotrichum albidum
AAAAAATAAAAAATAAAAAATAAAAAATAAAAATAAAAAATAAAAAATAAAAAATAAAAAATAAAAAATAAAAAATAAAAAATAAAAAATAAAAAATAAAAAATAAAAAATAAAAAATAAAAATAAAAAATAAAAAATAAAAAATAAAAATAAAAAATAAAAAATAAAAAATAAAAAATAAAAAATAAAAAATAAAAAAATCTAATCTAATTTTCTACATATTAAACACAATTTTTAAACATTTGTAAATTATCAAATCTTGAAATTGAAACCTCTCAAAAACCACCTGGATTGCGCACAAATATTATTAAAACTTGATTAAATATTCAAGAAATTGGACGTAAACCTAAGATGTCAGACCGTTTGTAATGTTAAACCAACTTTAGTGGGAAAGCAATACGGCAAACTTAAGGTTTGCAGTTGTACGGTGGGAATTGACATTTGAAGTATAGCAATTCAGGTAGAGCTAAAAAACCTTTACAAAGATTCTACTTTACACAGAGTTTGAACGTTGTCCTGTCAATTTTTGCTTAAATTTACCAAGAGATCCTAAGGAGAATTAAAAGTTGTACAAAGTATTCATAAAAGTGCCAACGTTGCAGAGCTTTGTGTCCCGTTTCAGCTTGCCTACTCGGGCCCGGTACTTTATGCATATCCAGAATCGCACACTTCATCCACATAGAAAAAACCCAAGTTTCTTTGTATATGGAAATACTTTCAAACGTGGAAAGAAAAAGGCCTCCATGGGTCTATTTAGCGATTGAACAACAGGTCGGAAATACTCTCAAACTCATAACTTTGGACACTAACCACATACTTTTATATTGCTATATTTTGATCGGTTCATGTAAAGAGAATAATCTGGGATTATGATAAGATTTAACCTTAGCGATTCTTATATTGAACACATTTTTTGTCATGACGAATATTATTTCAACTTTAATCAGTATAGGAATTGCCTTCAATTGCCCACTATGATCATGTAAATTATCAGCTCGTTGAAGATTTACAAATTTTCTTTCTAGACTTAACAAAATTTTCTTTCTAGACTATAACAAATTTCCTTTCTAGAATTCTTTAGTGGGAGTCTTAACCCATTTTCGCCAGATGCATATACCACGAAAACGGTTTTTATTAGCGCTTTGCTCTTCGCCTCTAGCCTACATTAACAAAAGCATCTGGCTGCTTGGTTTTCCCAACTCAAACTTATCTCCGTATATGTAGACTCGCAGACGCTGTTTTCTGGTAGATACTGACTCAAGTGATGGAGCGGGTCTAGTATTTGAGCTCAATTAGTTTTCAATTTGGAATCTACTAAAGCGATAAGGAGTCATAAGACGTTTTTAAAAGAATCGGTGCATTTGTGTCATGAAAATGGATGGCTTTTTTTGTAAACATGTAGACAATATTGATTGTGATTATCGGTATCTGTCAAAAATTAATCATGAATACAGAAATCAGTATAAAGAGTTTAGAGAAATTAGTATTGAGTTAATTAGAGATCAGTAAGAGTTTAGAGAGATCAGTATTAAGAGTTTAGAAAAATCAATAAAAATGAGAGTTGATTGTGAAAAGAAAATAGAAATCAATATAGAAATCAATATAAAAAATCAATATGAAAATCAGTATGAAAATCAATATAAAAATCAATATAAAAATCAATAGAAATATCAATAAATAAAAATTAACCAGAGAAATCAATTTAAATCAATATAAATATAGAAATCAATATAAATCAATATTAATATAGAAACCAATATAATTATCAAATAAAATCAAAAAAAACCAATACAAATAAGAATTAATCATGAAAATAAATCAGTAAATAAAAATCAAATAAAAATTAATCATAAAATTAATAGAATCAAGAATTAACCACGAAAATGAATATAAATAAATCAAGAATAAACCGTGAAAATGAATAAACCATGAAAATGAATAAATCAAGAATAAACCATGAATAAATCAAAAAAAATGTCAACAAGTGCAATCAGAAAGACATATTAAAAAAGACAAAAGTATGTATGAAAATTATTGTAATAAGAATCAACAGATTACAACGCGCTTCTAACAGCAGCCATTGGAAGAACCTTGAGGTAAATTTTGCCCTCTCAAATTGACACCAGATTTATCCTGAGTAGATGTGGCAATGTTGCTTCCAATACGTTTCTTGATTTGACTGGCCATGGTAAGAAAAGCATCTTGAACATTAGTGGCTTGTTTAGCTGAAGTCTCAATAAATGAAATTCCCATGGAATCAGCAAATTCTTTAGCTACAGCATACTCAACAACTCGTTTATCAGCCATATCACTCTTATTACCTACTAGTAATTTGTTTACACCTTCAGTGGCGTATCTATCAATTTCCTGAAACCACTGCTTAACATTGTTGAAACTCTCTTGATCAGTAACGTCATAAACCACAATAATACCGTGAGCACCACGGTAGTAAGAAGAAGTGATTGTGCGGAATCTCTCTTGACCAGCAGTATCCCACTATAAAAGTTAACAAGCGAAATCAATTTCCGACCCAAAATACTTACAATTTGTAATTTGACAGTCTTTCCTTCCAACTCAACAGTACGGATTTTCTATACTTGTTAGCAAAAGAAGTGGTAATTTATAAACACATACAAAGTCGACACCAATGGTAGAAATATATGATTCTGTGTACGCGTCTTCAGCAAATCTAAGCAGTAAACAAGATTTTCCCACACCTGAATCTCCAATTAGAAGAAGCTTGAACAAGTAATCGTACCTAGAATGTTAGTGATTGATTGTATTGTAGTGTTTATACTCTGGTGAAGATGTTAGTATTAATCACGTCAAAACCCAATGTGTCAAATTTGGGCGTGTTATACTCAGATCGAAACTTAAATGCACCAAGTCGCTTAAAGCTTTGTGATGCCCACCATTTGCGACAGGATACTATCAACAGCTATACTTACTACTCAGGATTCATTATTGTTGATGGTTTAAAAATAAAAGTGGTTGTGTTTCGTGCAAGAGACTGTAGAAAGGGAGGGAAGGGAGGAAAAGAAAAAAAACAGAAAACTGAAGCAGGTGCCACCGTGCCAAACCTGCCACAGGCGTACACCCAGTGTAAACTGTAAAACAAATCCTATTACATAACTAATAAGGTAATCCCATAATGACAGGTGTGCATTTCTATTGAGAAAGGGTTGGGGTTTATATAATCACGTGATAATATAAGGATGTTGAGAATGATATATGGCTGATGGCATGAAAATGTTTATGGATGTGGATGTGGATGTGGTTGTAGAGTTGAACATTAACATGAACATGAACATAGATATGGATATGGATGTAAACATAATCATGAACAAACATGAACAAACATGAACAAACATGAACAAACATGAACAAACATGAACAAACATGAACAAACATGAACAAACATGAACAAACATGAACAAACATGAACAAACATGAACAAACATGAACAAACATGAACAAACATAAACATAAGCATAAACATAAACACAAACACAAACACAAACACAAACACAAACACAAACACAAACACAAACACAAACACAAACACAAACACAAACACAAACACAAACACACACAAACACAAACACAAACACTAACAAACACACACAAACACAAACACAAACACTAACAAACACAAACAAACACAAACAAACATACACAACACTCAACACTGAAAAAACTTCATCGTTGTTTTAGTCCTTTCTCAATTTGCTCTCTGTTCTTCTTGCTCACTTGTGTAAACTTTTCTACTTTGCCCTCTACATTCTCAAGAACTTCTTTCCAGTCCTTCATATCTCTTTTTAAACCAAGAATTACAGTATCTAAATCACTTAGCACACTGTTGGAACTCAGAGCATCAGAATGCAGTGCTGATAGGCACTTTAATCTATTGAGAATTCGTGGAATGACAGCTTGATACTGCTGAAGTTGAATAAGTTGATCAGATGTCAGTTCTTCAGCTTCAGTCTTTGAAGATTCTGGTTTAGAAACAGTAAGAACTCGAGGATTCGCACTCAAAATTGTTACTCTTTTCCGTAAATCTTCAAGAATGGGTAGTAGCGGTTGATTTAGCTCTATAGCACCTGGAACGCCTAGATACGATTCTAAAGCTGATAGTCTAGATTCTAATGACGCTAACTTGTGGAAATTTGACGTTTCCTGCTTCACTAAACTCTCAGTTTTGGTTTCCTTGTTAAAAGTATTGACTTTTAAATCCTTGTACAGCTTTGAGTCTTTACTACGGGCTTCTGATTCCAAATCCACCCGTTGTAACGTTTTCAGCACTTGAAGCAGATCTGTAACTTTTCCAGAATTCTCGGATCCTTCTTCAATCTCATGGCGGACCTGCTCTAATTCAAGTTTTAGCCTTCGTAACTTCATTGTGGTGCTCTCTTTCATTCCTTCTTCATCGTGATTGGTGACGGCAGTAAAGTATTCTTTAGCTTCGTTTGTAATTGAAGATTCGTCTATAGATGGCCTTCGTTTGGTAGCTGTAGGAGGCAAAGTTTCTTTCTGAATCTTTCAATTGTGTTAGATGTGAATTTAACTCATTCACTGGTAAACTTACTTCTACAAGATCAGGAGTCTCGTAAACTTCAACAGGATTAGGATCCTAAAAAATTGTTAGATTATTTGCTTAAAAAATCAATCAAACACTCACCAAATCAGGTAGTGATGCGTATTTTGATGCCATCTTGATTACCCGTAGGAAAATGTCTAAAGAAGAAACTAACTAGGAAATTTTTACTAGGGGACAATAATTTACGAAACACAAAACCAAATTTTCAACCTCCATTTTTTATAAAACTTCAGCTTGAAAGAAAATTACATATCAATACAACACCAAACTATATAAAAATTATCATCTTATTTGCTCTGCTAATTTGGCCAATCTTTCTTTCTTGGCCTCTTCACTTTTATTGATTGAGCTGACGACTTTATTTAGTCGGTCTGTCAGTACATTGATGATACTATTTCTATCCCAGTTCTTTCTTTCGTTCCACAATAAATCAATTAACGTAGAATTGACTTGTTCAAGACGCTCAATTGAAAGCCCAGTTGTAAGAGTTATGAGCTCAGATTTAAACGATGAAAAAAGGGATTTGTCAAGAATAAGATCCGGTTCGGGTTCGGGTTCAGGTACAAGTGCAGGTTCAGGTTCAGGTACTAGTATTAGTTCAGGTTCAGATTTTTGTTCTGAATCTGATTGTTTTTCTGGCTCTTGAAGTTTTTGTTCAGAATTTGGCTCAGAGTTTTGTTCAGAATTTGGTTCAGAATTTGGTTCAGGTTTTTGTTCAGGAATTTGTTCAGGAATTTGTTCACAATTTGATTCAGAGTTTTGTTCAGGTTTTGGTTCAGACTGTTCTAATTGTTCTGGTTCTGGTTCAACATTTTGTAAAGGCTCAAAACCAGGTTGTACACCAGAAGCTGAAAAATTTGGCAATACCTCAGGTATTGGGTCTGTCTCAATCAATTGAGTATCTGGGTCAGATTCTTGAACTGAGTTGATTGCATGTGCTGTAGCTGAACCATTCAATTCCACACTACTTTTCGTTCTCTCTACTTCTTTCATTTCAACGTCAGCATTGTTATCTGCTATTGGAACAATTGATGTAGATTCAGTCAGAACTTCCAGGGAAGTAACCTCTACTTTATTGGGGTCAGACTCTGCTGTAATTTGCAACTCAAGAGCAGAAGAGTTTCCGTCCCTACTTTGAGTCAAAGTTTTCGTGTCAATCATAGCTAAGTTACTTATAGCTACGTTAGAATGTGTGCCCCCTCTTGGTATTTCTGTTGCAGCCACACCATCAGCTATAACACTTGTAGATCCAGATTCAAGAGCACCATCAATTTTGATGATTTGAACAGCATTATCTACCATAGTTTCTGTCGTCTCTGCCAGAATGTGCCCATTTGCATTTCCGTTAACCTTGCTTTCAATGAGAACTTTTCCTGAAGGTTCTTCTGGAGACAAGTTCATTAACCTCTCATGCTCTTCAATCTCTCTTTTATGAACAGCTTTACAGTCTTCAATGAACTGAGTATCAGCGCTAATTTCATCGATATAAACTTGAGCATTTGTTACCATTTCAGAAGATCTAACAATTCGTTCTCGATCTCCACTGCTTAACGAATCATGATGAATCATTTTAACGTCTGCTAAAAATTGTTTTGGTTCGCAATAATACCCGTTCCAAAGTCGTTCTTCAATGACGTCCAAATCCATATTGAAATATTTTTTGCCAGTTGCAACTTCCAAAATCATGTCATTGTCAGTTTTTTCAAAAGGAGCAGACAAAGTAATATCAGGTGTAGGATAGAGAATATGGTATAATGCAGTTAGATCAATGATAGGCTTTTTAAACTTTTTGTAACGAGTTTTAATAGGGTCCATAATTGCACTCAGTTTAATCTTGAGTTTGTTTTTGATTTGCATGTCTTTGCGTTTGAGCTGCTTTTTGTCTGTTACAACCTTCTCAGGTTCTACTGGTGCTATCGGTAGTACTTCCAATACCCGCTTTGACCTATTTTCAGGGTCTGTAAAATCACTAGGCTTACTCTCAATGTATTTTAGTAGTAATTCAAAAAACTTTTCTCGATCCGGATCAGTAGTATTTGGAATTTCATAAAGATTTTCACCAGAATATCCAAATAGCTCACTGATTTCGAAATCTGTCGAAATATCTTTGGTTTCCATTAATGCTAATACTAGAATAGAATCAGTTGGCTTCAAATCTCGTAAAAATCCAAAGAATGTTGCTTTAGCAGTTGAGCTTATGGTATCAAGCCATCCATCAATATTTGGAATAAATATAACACTGGGTGTATGCCGTTTAATTTCAACCAGTAATTGAATGATCATAGCTTCCGGAGTTCGGGTAGAGTCACTAAGTAAAGTACCCAAATCGAAAGACTGAATATGAAATCCCTCCAGATGATGGAGTAGACCTGCACCTAAATACTGCTGGCCCATTCCATAATCACCATAGACTAGTAAGCGCGGACGGAAAACTCTTGAAGTCTGAAATTCTCTTGAAGCCTCCAGTCTCGCAAAGCCTCCGTCCAAGTCTTTGTAATCTTCTAGTAAAGCTTCTTCCAAAGGAGTGATTTTCTTTTTTCTGGGAATATAATTATCAATTTTGGCTTTGAGTTCCCCAAGTACATTTTCTAATAGTGGCTGAATATGAGTGGGCAAGGGAGAAGCATTTGAAGAAGTTGACCTTGCTGAAGATGGGACTATCTTTTCAACTGATTTCATGAAATCACTGGCTGCTACATGAATTGACGAAGGGTCAATCAGTAGCTTTTCCATGGATTGATAAATTTGCGGATACGTCCGCTGAATTGCTGAAAGTGCTGCTTCAGTGCATAGTGCTCGCAAATCAGCACCCCCATATCCCTTTGTCATTTTTCCAATATGATCAACAAAATGCTGTTGTAGTGGAGGATCCCATTTACGTGTGTGTATATTGATAATCTTTTTTCTTGCTTCCAGATCAGGTAACGGAAAGTAAAACTCACGATCAAATCTACCTGGACGCCGTAGTGCAGAATCAACCGAATCTGGACGATTGGTCGCACCAATCACTATAACTTGGCCACGATTGTCCATACCATCCATTAATGCAAGGAGTGTAGAAACTATAGACGCGTGAATTTGTTCTTGTTTACTTGATCTAACTGGAGCAAGACCATCAATTTCATCAAAAAAAATGATACTGGGCTGTTGATTTTTTGCTTCTTCAAACAATAATCTTAACTGACGTTCAGCTTCACCCACCCATTTAGATAAACAGTCTGCACCTTTCCGCATGAAAAAAGTTACTTTTCTCCCATCAGTTGAGCAGCTGGCAGCTAAAGCTCGGGCCATCAACGTTTTACCTGTACCAGGCGGGCCATGGAACAATACACCTCTTGGAGGAGTAACACCAAATCGTTGATAAACTTCAGGATATTGCAATGGCAAGGAGACCATTTCTTTTAACTGATCAATATAGTTGTCAAGCCCGCCAACAACCGAGAAATCGATATTTGTATCAATTCCTAAAGGATCTGAATCAGCTATTTTGTTCTTTTGCTTGATGAGAGGTGCTCCAATAGTATTACTTGCTGATCTTGGTTTTAAATCATCGTCAGAGGAGTCTGAGTCTTCAACACCGCCAGCAGCTTTTAAACCAGCCGGATTTTGACGTCCAAAAACTGAAGCTAACCCACTTCCACCAAATGGACCAGATGTTTTGAATAGTTGTTTGAATGGAATATGCGTACTTCGCCTGTGAACTTCAAACGTAGGCTCGATAGGTTCATCTAGAGGAGGAGGTGGTAGAATTTGATAATTTATTTCTTTTCGCTCACGTAAATGCTTTCTTCTAGGTCCTGGGTTACCATCCTTCATGCCGAATTCTTCATCTGAACTATTAAATCTTCGTAATCTCGAATTTCTAGGTCTACCTCTTCTTGTCCTTGGAGCTAAATCATCCGAGTCCGAAGCAATGAAATCGTTATTGAGATCTTGTTCAGATCCCTCTTCTTCTTCTGACTCACTGGCTTCAGTTGGTTCTTGATATTCATCTTCTTCATCAGCGTCATCCATTTTTCGCGATCTAGTCCTTCGTGCCTTTGTAGGAGGCTCTTCTTGTATGGGCATTGACTTTCTTGACTTCCTCGGCATACCGATATCTTCACTGTTTTCATCGTCGTTTTCGTCATTCTTTGTTGTGTCCTCTATATCAATGCCATCTTCTATAATAAAAATAGTTAGCGTGTTTAAATTCATGAATTAGGGAAAAACACAAACTTACTTGAAAGAATTTCTGATTTCTCGTGATCTTCATCGTTTCCATTAGATTCTTCGCTCGTATGTAACTTCTCAGCTATCGTTTTGGCTACGTCTGTTCCAATCTTGAGGGTAACGCGAAAAGAACCTGAATCATCTTCACCCTCGGCATTTCCAGTATTGCCCTTTCGTTCAACATCACTTTGGTCTTCTGAATCGGGTTCCGCGTAGTTCTTCCGCATTGATTTTCTTCGTGTTCTCCGCGAATTGAAAGATCCTCCATGATTGCTGCGAATGTTTTCTTCTTCTTCATCATCTTCATCGTCATCACTGGAATTCAAATGTCTTCCTCTCTTAAGTCTCGCCACCATGATTATCTATTTTTTATAGTTTTGTGTTAAGTTGTATAGGGACCTCAAGTCAAATTAAACAGAGTCGGAACTTGTCTTTTCGCTGCGTCGCTGTGTTCTGGAGCTACCGGCGTCTCTGATATTTTGTTTGATTTTCAAAAAAATAAATCACGTGACATGATTAATAAGATTTTGGTTTGGATCATAAACACATTTGTGACAAGCGTATATCAGGGATGAGTATTTATTTTTTAAATGGATAATTTGAAAGAAGGAAATTTGAAATAAATATTGAAATAAGAAATATTGAAATAAGAAATATTGAAATAAGAAATATTGAAATATTATGTATTTTTCAATGTATAAAGTTATAAAATAAATAAGACTTGAAAGCTGGATACTATAAAATATTCACAAACGAACAGAATCCAGCTTATACTCTACAAAATGATTAAACACTGAATTATCATTAAGCAAGAGGAAGAACGTTTTGAGGGAAAGCACCCTGCATGTTACCAGCTGGAGCATATTCACATACAACGTAAGGACCTGCCCAGCCTCCTGAACAAGTGTACTCAGCACAACCGATTTCAGTGGTTCCCTTCCAAACAACCTGAGTAAAGTGTCCAGTAGCCATACTGAAACCAGGATTATTATAGCTGTATTCGTTAATTTCATTGTACCAGGCACTTACAGTAGCATCTGCGTCAGCATATCCAAGAGCAATGTTTTCACCGTAGGGTCCTCCACTGTGTTTAAATTCGCAGTTAACTCCAGCAAGATAGTTGGCTGCGTAATCAGCTAATTCTTTACTCCAAGTCACGTCGGAAACTCCGTGAAGAGCTCGGTATTTGTTATGAGAATCAAGAATTCCTTTTTCAAATTGGGATAAATCAGTGTCGGGATTTGAGGAAGAAGAAGGAGCTGCTGAAGAAGATGCCTCAGATGAAGTAGGAGAATCAGAAGAGGTGGATGGCACAATTGAAAGGGTTGAAGGAACAAATGAAGAAGTAGTATCTTGATCTGCACTAGATGAAGATGGAGCATCAGATGAAGTAGCGGCCTGTTCATTAGATGAGGAACTTTCAGTTGGTTGAGATGTACTAATTACTGCAGCCGAGTCGACTAGATTGGCTGTAGAAGCGTCATTTTGCGCATCAGTAGCTGATGTTGGGGTAGCTTCTGCTGACCCACTGTCAGAGTTGTGAGCATTGTGAACATGCTTAGAAGTACCTGCAGGTTCTTGTGTAGGGGAAGCTGAATCAGCTTGAGCACTATCAGTGACGGAGTTACCGCTATCTTCTTTGGTAGGTGTTGGAACAGAAACGGTAGGTGGGAGGGTACCTTCTGTAATTGTATTACCATTTGCATCAACGTAAAGTGTGACGTCTTGATATTCATAGACGTACTCTGTATCCCCAGTAACTGTGACAAGACCAGTGGCATCGGGAGCAGTATAATATTCAGTGGTAGAATCTTGAACTACAACCGTGACAATAGCATTTGCTAAAATAGAAGTACTAGCTAAGTAGGCAACTGAAGACAATTTCATTTTTTCGAGAAAATTTGGACTAAAAAGCTTTGAAAGTATTTATTGAAGGAAACAAAAAGATTGAAAAAACTCTGGCAGCTAAAAAGAGTGGACAGTTCTGTAAATTGAGTGAGCGTTGAGCTAGTTTGACAAAACAAAATTTAAATGAGTGACAATAGATTTGGTGATCAGCGAGGTTTACCAAAGGATATCTCAACCAGTTGAAATGTAGATAGTAAGGAATGTAAAATGTATTTGATGAATTAAAAAAATTGAAAATAGAGAAGGATCAGAGCTTCGATTTATACTCTTGAAATGCTCAAAGTTTACAGATAGCAAATAAATACTCTATGTAAATTGATTTCCGATTACTTGTGAATAAGATCAAGCCTTCTATTGCTGTTAATGAAAAAAAAATCCAACAGCACATCATAGAGTATAGAATTTGAAAGCTTAATCTAGAAGGCGGGTGCTTTGACTTAACAATTAGAAAAAGAAAGGTTATTTAAAGAAAGAATTGAACAAGAATGATGTTAAGAGAAGCATCGATAAAGCGGTATTTGGGAGCCGAAAAAAACCGGAAGTGGCCTTGCAGCAAAAATGTTGATTTCCGGATTTGATACACATATTTCTGCTTCTTAATGTTGTACTGCTGGACATATTTTGTTCCAAGATAAGATAGTAAATCATTTGAATCCTTATTATATCATTTTTTTATTAGATCAACATCGAGATCTTGAAGAAAAAAATAAACTTTCAAAAAATCTTCAGACTAGCCAAACTTAGATGCTGAGAAGTCTGGACTTTTCCATTACTTGACGCATTTCTGATGGTTGGATAATTCTAATTAGATCAATAAATTTCTTTGTGTTTTGAATAATACACACATTAACAAAGATGAGAGTATGTGTAAATCTTAACAAGTAATATTCATTGTTTTGTTCGCCTCATCACCTGAACATTTAACTTTACTGTAAGATTACATGAGCTCAAGATTTTTCTCTAGGTCTACTCAAGTAGACAGAATGACTATATTACACCCTGTATTGCCGAAACGCTTTTCAATGACTCTATACATGAAAAAATTAAGATTTTTGGAACTGTCGTCATATAGAGGAAGCATCGTGACAAGCGCAATCAAGATACTTTATTTATCTAAAAATGGTTTACAAACTTTAAAAACTGTACATGAACTGTATGCTTAACAATGAGCGGATGAAATAGATTGATGTCCTGTACTGAGAAAAAGATGGAAGTGATTTTCATTACATGTAAGATGATATAAAGACATTTTAGTTTAGAATAAGATAGCATCAACGCAGTACTATAGAATTTAGGAAATATTAGACATTTACCAATATCAAGCTGAACAACGTTGAAATTTCCGTCCTGTCTATAATTACGCATAAAACAAAAAAAACTGGAAAGCAAAAAGATTAAAGTTTAATAAACAAAAAACATTTCAATCCTTAAAAAAATTATTATTAGAGGTAATATCGGGTTCGTTATACCTACATTTACAATAACTTTCTTTATGATATTATCAAAGATAGCTTTTAACCACATCGATAAAATATTTCATATTACAAACTCGTCACGGGCGCCTTGGTTTCTTCCTGAAATTCTGTTAATCATCAATGTTTGATTAGAAAAAAAAGAGAATCATGGTAACCAAAATTTCGTGGAAAGGAGTGAAGAAAAAAAGTTGTTCAACTTAGCTGGATTTCAAAAAGACAGGATATCCCTTCAATCTCACAAAGGTCCTTTTAAGGGTTGCCGATTTGTAACCATCACATAGCGTTTTGACCATAAACTTTCCCAAATTTAAAAAAGCTTAAAAAGTTTATTTAACAGAAACCATTCTCATCAGGAACACAAAATTTCTTTACTTCGCGCAATTTACACTATAATACTTGCTCTTCTAATATATTCAATTTATTAACTGTCTACCCTTTTACCATAGTTCTGTTGATTCGATTAGTATTGAAGATTGTCTTTATTCTATATCCGCGTTCAGTTTGTTATTATTACCAGGGTACAAGATGGTAATAGCTAGAAATAGCCAACTAATATTTCTCAAATAAATTATTTCCATTATCGAAATTGAGATACATCAGAAAATACCCATCATTCACACACCCAAGTACACTCTTCTGAGTTAAAATACATTATTAGAGTACAATAACTTGACCAAGCATGAATATTTTTCCATGCATTTGTCACAATCATTCTACCAGAAAAATTTCTTAAAGTACCAGTTACATTTAATTGTTTTGATTATAAACAAACTGAACTTAAACCTAGGACCATCTATAATTTAGAAATTGATCCTTCTTGTTTAAGATTTTAATTTGGCACTTGGTCTGAGCAAAAGACGATGAGTTTACAAATTTCTTTATTTTAGAGTTATTTTTGAAATTGATCCTTGCTGAACTCTAGATCTGATTATTCGGTGAATGAAAGACTGATTTCTAGATAGAAAAAAACGTTGATATTTTGGTCCAAGAATCATGTTCATGGATATAAGCTGACTTGAATAGAATTTTTAGCCAAAACCATCCATGGACATTCAAGCTTTGACACGGCACTCTGACTGCTAACATGAATTAATTGATTTTCAACACAAAAATGAGCTCTAAAATTTTTAAGCAATGAAACCAGGAATGAGTACCCCAAAATTTAGTGAGCTGTGCTTCAATTGCTTTGAAAAAACTAGATAACTTCTTGTAGACAAGTTCTTTATTTGTGAAAAATTTGTTAAAATTTTGAACTTTATAGTTGGAACACAAAGAATTATTTTAACAAGTAATTACGTGTGAACTCCGGGAGAAAAAAAAATCTGGATTGCTGCTCTCGTATGACCGTAACTCTTTACATGACTCTAGTATATTTATACGGAGAATTACCTCTAACAATTCTTCTTTAGATACTTTGGCAACACAGATTCTTGAATAGAATAATCCAGTGGTGTTTAAATGTTTTTCTTGCCCCAAGTAAACTGAATTTTTTTGATGATTTTTCAATTAATCTGTAGAAGTATGCAATTCTATAGAGAGCTGATTGTCAAGACAGAGTATGTAAATATTGCTTGAAAACATTCACAATAACTATCTTCATAATTTTGTTTTATGATTAACTTCTCCAGAAATCAACTCCAAATCTTCCTAATCCACGACATTACAATAGTCCACAATGCACATTGCTCAATACATTAAAAGTAGTAACTTTGCCTTTACATATGTTGAAAATATATATAAAGAATCATTATAAATTCTTAAACTTTGCGCTCCACAAAACTTTGAATAACTCCTTGAGCAGTAGCTTCATACTCCTTGAAAATGACTTTTCCATCAGAACCGATTTCAGTATTGGCTTGAACAAACTGCTTACGAGGAAGTTTAGCAGCTAAAACAGCATTTCTGTATCTAGCTAACTCAGGTTCCACAGTGGTAGTCTCATTGTACAATGCTTTTCCAGCTTCGTAATCTCCTGAAGTCTTGTAAATATGCAATTTTTGTAGATAATCACCAATGGCTTTCTTTCCAACAGTTAAAATTTGATCTCTATCGACTTCAATGAATAAATCAGAGAAATCTTCTTTAGTGTAAACAATTCTCACAAATCCAGCCCTCAAAAATGTTTTAAGAATAGAAAATCTGGCTTGCATATGAGGTTGTCCCCACTTTTGAGATTTAGGATCCCAGAACTCAAGTGCAACAAGACCAGCGCGAGCCATTTGCAAGTAAGCAACATACAATACATCAGGACCATTCTCATCTCCAGTCTCTCCATGGCCGAAAATGTTTAATAAAGAAGCATCTGTAGCAAGGTACATGGCAACACTTTCAGCTCTACACTCTTCATAACTTCCAGCCATAGCGCCGAATAAAGAGCCCCAGGTTTCACCTTTTTTGTAATATGTAGTAACAGGCTTTCCAGTTATAGGATTGATGGGTGGGTTTTTTTTGTCAAAATTGAAAGTACCATCTTTGTTTTCAGAAAGAAGTTTACCAGTTCCATGGCCTAAAAGTTCATGAATACCTACTTGAACTTCAAAAGCAGGGCCTCTTAACTTGTCATACAAATCAATGTCTTTTTTACTCAAAAAAGTTGTCTTTTCATTAGGAGCTTTAGCAGACAATACATTGCCCAAGGAAACATTTTTAAAGCCAATGTTGATTCTAATATCATCATAATTAGGAATATTGATACCAGCAGGGATACCCGATCCAGCAAAAGTCATAACTTCTAAAGATGTGAAATCAGGTGGAGTGAAGACATCTTTTTCAAAATCTTGAGGCCAAGGGAGTTGAGTAATGTAATTTTTGGCTTTAGCTACCAATTCACCAAACTTTTTAGTTCTTTCGGTGTTAACCATAGCTACTAAGCCCTCCCATTCACCACGTACACCTGAAGGATCTCTGTAGGTCTCAATGAAGCCAATATTGGTTTCAACTTTGGGACCAATATCTTTAACCCAGTATTTTTGAGATTCTTTATGAGCTTCCATGCTACCAGTCTTGAAAGACTCTGCATAAGCTTTAAGCATGTTGACTTGAGTCTCATTAGCAGCAAACTCAATTGATTGTTCAATTTCAGAACTAATGTGCTTGAATTCCTCACTAGAGTCACCATAAACCAAGTTTAAAGAACCTAAACCGTTTGGTAACTCATAGGACTTTTCAAAAGTAGAGTTCAATGGAGCTGTTTTATCAGCAGAAGCAATTAGCAAATCGAAAGTTTTGTCGCTAGTTTTAAAAACACGGGTGTTTTCAGGAAGAATTCCATGAGCAGCAGTAACATCTTGAATTACTTTGACTTCAGCTTCTGTGATATTGGAGGAATAATAAGAAGTGATATGGCCTTTATCAGGATAACCTAGTAAATTGGCCTCTTCATGTTCAACAGAATAGATGGGAGCAGATACTTTTTCAAAGATGGCAGCAGTTTTGGAGCTGACAGAGGCAATTTTTCCAAACGATTCTTTGCTAAGACGAGGAATAAATTTCACATCACCAAAGGATTTGAAGTTACCCAAATTTCCAAGAAACTGAGCAGCGTACTCTAAGAAGAGCTTAACATCGTCTGAAGGAACCAACTTTGTCAATTGATCCCAGTCACCATCGACAGCAGAATGAAGATCAAGGATTAAATCATAAATGTCTTCAGACTCAGGACTGACTTGTCTGAGAATAGTACGAGTACCCCAGTGAGAAGCTCTACTAATGTGATGAGCGTATCTCTTTTCTTTGTCAGTTAAGAGATCAAAATGATGTTTAACTTCTAAATTACAAACAGGAGCGTTTGTATCAGCGTAAAATTGTTCAATATTAGCAGACATTTGTTCTAATTGGTATTGTTGATTGCGAAGTTAGGAATTGCGGAGGTTTTTAAAGCTCCAAATCAAGTGGTGTTAGCTACGATTTGGGAGCCATCTACATTGTTCACGGCGATGGTGTCATTATCAAAGCTATAAATCACGTGAATCAGCTACCGATAAGTCTGTCAAATCACAAACACAGAAAATGACCAACAAAACGGTTTGAAGTAGACGGCAATGAGTTTCTTTCCACTGTGCATGGAAGCAGAAGGGCTGGAGCTGATATAGACGGCACTAATTGACTGTACAGTTCTGCCTGTTTGTGGTAAAAATGAGTTTGAGCGGCTTTTGTTGCAGAGTGAAGCCGTTGTTGAAGGTCAGTAACACATATGCAAGTCTCTAGCGGCAGCTTCAGGAACAAGATCTAATGAGCACTCCATTTCAACTCAGTTCAAGAGCTCTACAAAGAGCATTCAGTGCTTGTATACATGATAAAGGTCAAAGCATTGTTTATGCTGAAAAGCCATTTTAACACGTCTTCAGTATCAAACTTACTTTTTCTTTTGTATATACCGTCCTTTCTATTTTTTATCTTTTTCTTGTCTCATCATTGATCTGGTAAATCATCCATCTTTACACTATTATTATGAGAGCAATATATTGTATTTCCCTGTTTCTGGTTGCACTGGTTCAATTGGCTTCTGCTGTCAAGTTTTCAGTTGAAGCTGAAGCCAAAGGCATGCCTACTAGATGTATCCGAGATTTCGTGAATAAAGGAAAAATGGTGGTAGTTAAGGTCAAAACTAGTGGTTCTAAAGGAGATGGTCAGGTTTTAAATTTGGCTGTAAGTAAAGGCTACTCTGAATGATTCAAGTGTCATGATTCAAATGTTATTATTCATGATTCAAATGCTATTATTCAGATTCAAATGTTATTATTCAGATTCAAATGCTAACAATGGATATTAGATTTTTGATAATAAGGGCAATGATTACGGAAGAAAAAAGAATATTGCTGGTGAAGTTCGAGTAGTTTTTACAGCTCATGACGATGCTACTTTTGATGTTTGTTTTGAAAATACTGCTGTTAATAACTTTAAAGGAAAAAGAGATATTGAATTGAACGTTGAAATTGGATCTCAAGCTAGAGATTGGAACCAGGTTCAAGCTGCTGAAAAACTAAAACCAACTGAAGCTGAACTACGACGTATTGAAGAGCTTACTGATGAGATTCAAAGAGAACTAGAATACTTGAAAATCAGAGAAACTCGCTTAAGAGATACTAATGAATCAACTAACCGTCGTGTCAAGTTTTTTTCTACAGCCGTTGTTCTATCTCTCGTCTTTTTCGGAGGATGGCAGATTATATATTTAAGAGCTTTCTTCAAATCAAAGCATATCATTTAAGTCTCATAACTTTTAATTGTACTCTTGTATCACAAAGCCCACTTCCCCTTTTGCTCATAAGGTTAGGGCTCAAAATATGTCAGACACTATGAAGAAAAAATTTTTGGGAGTAAACCATCAAGCATTGAACCATATATTATGCAACTTTCGCCGGCAGAACTATCGTACCTGAGATCATCTCTGGAGATTACTCCACCTGTACGACCAGATTCTAGATCAGTAACTCAATTTAGACCACTACAAGCTACCACAAATTTTCTACCTGCTACAAATGGATCAGCAAGAGTGAGAACTGCAGATGGAGCAGAATGTATCGTAGGAGTTAAGGCCAAAGTTATTCAATTGAATGTTGGAGATGAGAAAAAAGAGTTTCCTGTGAATAAACTTGTGTCGGTTGATGTTGATATCTCTGGAATGAGAGATGACAATGCGAGTTTGACGTTGATTTGTTTAACTCTACAAGAGATGCTTGTTAACTCACAGATTCTAGGAGGTTTAAGACTGAAACTGTCTTCTAGATTTGCATTCAAGATATACATAGATGCCCTCGTTTTATCGCACGCTTCAAATCCTTTGAACCTTCTTTCATTTACAATTTACCTAGCACTTATGTCTACGCGACTCCCCAAACTCATTTCTTCCATGGATGATTCAACCGCTGAAGAAATTCCAGTATTCGATGATGATTGGGATCATTCTATTCCACTTACCTCTGATCGAATGGGCCAAACTGAATTCTTGTACAAACCTCCACTTTTATTTATTTTTGCTGTCGTTGGTAATAACTTGCTAATTGACCCTTCCAAAGACGAAGAGATTGTGTCTGAAGGTGGTGTGTTAATTGGATGGGAAAATGGTAAAGTAACAGCACCTATCCGTTTTGTAGAACTTGGTAATAGCAGAGAAAGAGGTATCAGACCTGATATAACAGCTAAGGCTTATCAACTTGCTCTGGAAGCTGGAGGAGATGTTGCTGAATCTTTGGATTTAATAGTCAAGTTAGATAATGAAGATGAACTAGAATTTGGTCCACCTTCCATGTTTTAATTTATTTAGATATAGATACATTTTATTTCATTCTATTTCACATTCCTATATACCTCATTTTCTTTAAATCAACAATGTTGAATAGAATAAGAATGGACCATAACAGCTGTAGCCGTTTGGATATTCATTGATCTAATAACCCCAACTTGCTTAATTTCAACACAGAAATCTAATTCAGCAAGATACTCACCTGGAATGCCTTCTCGTTCTTTGCCTAGTAAAATTAACGATTTTCTAGGAAATTTAAGATCTGAATTCAACTCAACACTCTTATCCGTTTGCTCCAATCCAATCAATGTATAACCTTCTTTCTTTTTCTGAATCATAAAATTGATTATTTCTCTGTGCTTAACCTCTGTCATTGGCATCCATCTATCAGCTGAAACTGCAACATTCTTAAATTGAGGATTCTTGGTAATTGCAATATCATTCAAGCAAAGTAACTGAGCACCAAGCACATCACACAATCGACAAATTCCTCCTAAATTGGGTGCTTTATCAACTAAACTTGCCATAACAATGAGTTCACCTCGCTTAACCTTCTCACTATCTCTTCCATCTTCTCCCACAGTAATATCATATACACTATTCCAAGAAGTACTTTTAACTTGCAAAGGAGTAGTTTCAGCCGTTGACGGCTTACTACTTGGAGACTCCGTCAAAGTGCTATTAGCAAGCTCAGGAACCCATTGTCGTAAATCATCATCAACTCCTAGAGGAATTTGCAGCTCACTTTCATTTCTGATATTCATTGCGAAATCTTTTTGATCTATCGTGCCCAGTACTCTATCTGAGACCTTATTCAAAACATTACCGCATATACCGACTAAAGTGAAATCCTTTTCAATATTCCATACACATTCGTCTCCACTTCTATACTGTTTAAAGGTATCCGAGCTTTGAGCTTGTGCAGTAACACCATGGACAACTGATATCAAATCTCTGAGGATGGCTGGCCTTCCTTCTGAAATATGAAATTCATTGCTAACAGCACAAAGCATTGAAACAGAGAAGTGACGAACTCCAGCACGATTGCTTGAACTGAATGGGATGAGTTTCATGATATAGTCATGATAATATTGAGCCCATTTCTCAGATTTAGCAAGTCTTAGTCTTCTTCCAATCATTAAGCACATGCGCTGATATGACGAAAGTACTCTAGGAGTTTCATCTAAGTTACCACTCTTTTCAAGTAAAGAAGATTGTTTACCATTTTCAAGAAGAATGAATGTAAATCGGGATATAAGCCATTCAACATAAGTCCTCACCACAGGTGAAGGCTCAGTATACAGAACGGGTATAAAAGTCTCATTAGTGAGCTCATTCAACTTATTCACATCAGATTCCAAAAATCTGCTAAAAACAAGAAGAACTTGATACAAACAAACTCTTTCAAGCTCTTCAAGACCGTCATTTCGTTTAACAGGTTCGAATATGTGATATCGCGATGCTGACAAAATGTAGTTGAATATATATTTGACATATTCCGTATCTCTCTTGCTATCAGTTTGAAGGTTTGCAAAACTCAAAATGATATCAATCTTGCTGGCAACTTCAAGTCTTCCATATTCACTGGCGTAAGAAGCAGGTGTTACTTTAAGATCATGTCTAGAAACGCTCAAGTTATCATGGAGAGCAGCAATTACTTGCTCCAATCTAAAGAGATTATCGTTAATTTGAATGAACGTAAATATTGAGACCGAAACTCTTCCAATCCATTTGGCTAAAACGGGAGTGTCAGATCTATGATACTCGTATAAAATTTCAGAAAGCCTGCCCAGCAATCCTCGACGAGCGTAACAAAGCTGAATAATTTCTTCTGCAATCTTTTCTAACGTTATAGCAAGTTCAGAATCGTCGACAGCACATTTTAAAATAGGAATGCTAAAGACAGTATCGATAAAAGTTGTGTGAAGACTTCTTTCTGTGGCAATTAGTCGATCACCGACAAGAGAAGTCCAAAATGCTTGTACTAGTTCAGTTATTTGCTCTGTATGGTTGGTCACAATAGAGTTATCTCTCTTAATCAAGTTAAAAACTGTCAAGCAAATGTGATATCTGCATTGAGAAGTAACAAATTCTATTTGATTGATGTAGGAATCAAGAAGTTTTTGAATATCAACATCTCCAGTTAAAGAAATATTTTGAAGAGTGCGATAAGTTTCAGCCAGAGACTTGTTTTTGATAACATTCAAATCTTTTGAGGGGGTTTTAGTGACAATCAATCGTCTCAAAAAAGTAATGAGTTCGTCTGAAGGAATAATTGCCTCTTCGCGAGAGTGATCAGGATGCTCAAGTAAAATGTTGATCATTGACAATTGACTATAAATATACTCCAACTTAGAATCAGAGATAACTTTGATATCATTAATTCGACTCCAAAGTGTTGATATGAAAGAATCATGGTCAGAAATGATGGCAGATAAATTGATAATGTTTTTCTGCAACTCCGGAAGTTCATTGTAGGTATCTGATATTTGAATGAGACTTGAATTTGGAGCATTAGAATCATTAACAACTTCTCTGATATCGATTTGGAATTTTTCCTGAAAATCAGTATCTTGAAGAAGATCGACAGCTGTTGTAATTCCAGATCTAGAATAGTCCAAAAGCTGAGGAAGGCTCATATTGGCCAAGTCGTTCTGGTCTATATCAATACCCATTCTACCAGAAAGATCAATGTAAATAGGGAGTTCTTCGTACAACTCTTCCTTAGATATAGAGTACCCAAATGCAATGAAATCATTGAAATAGACAGTAGATTGAATATAGTGAACAATTTCACTAGCGGACTCTAGGTATAGATAGGATTTTTCAGAACTTGTGATATCAGTCAAAATCGAAAACCAATCTCTAAAGGGAACATCTTCAGGTGTAATTGAAAGCAAGAGTCGGAAAAACAAGAAAAAAAGAGCTTTTTCTCTCAACTTTGTTTCAGTCGAAGCTGAAAAAAGTGATTTCAAAAGCTCGAGCTCTTCCTTTGAAAGGACTTGTCTGCCATTCAAACCACGCTCAATTCCATACAAAATATAGAGTCTGGCGGGATCAAAGGAGTATCTTAACTTGTACAACAAAGTTAATATATTTCGACAAGCTTCTCTGCTTGTTGAATCATCCAAGTACTGAAACAGTGATGAAATAAAAGTTGAAAGCTGTTCACCGTAGGGACAAATGTCTATTGAAGGTGAGCCTTTTGATTTTTCTACAGTGAAATGCGATGCCGTCATAAGATGGGGTAAAAGAACGTCTGTTAAAAATTCAAACCCGCTAGCAAAAATTTCCATGTCTTCAGTTGTCAATTGCATGGTAACTGTACCAATAAACTTTCTCAGAGATTCCATTGAAGACTGCAATCCTGTGGATAGTAAGCATCTTGCCCAACTTTTAGGAATCAAAGACTGGTGACCAATGATTTTAATAAGGTCAGAAGTAGAGTCTTCAGCTTGATGTAGAGAGGTGTCAATAGATATAATATTGACCAACGTTGTAAATCTCTGCCATTCCCAAGTATACTTGTCTTTTAAATGTACCTGCCATAACATGGATTCCAACTGGATATCATTGGTTACTTTTTGGAGTGATTGGGCTAATATGTACAATGCATATTTTCTAATTTCATAAGTTTGGTTCAAGATTCCATTTTGAAGATACACCCAGTAATCTTCAGTGTTGAATAAGCTTTGCAATTGATCCAAAGACGAAACCAAAGTGTCGTCAGAAATGCAACGTAGCCATAACACGTAACCGTTCTCTGGATCGACCCCTGAATCAGTGTGATTAATACAAGTTACTATAGACTCCCACCAAAGGTTGAAGAGGCTTGGATCAAGGCTTCCCAGGAGCTTAACAATCATGCCCATACTCTTAGAGGCAAGTTTTGCAATATCAGCATTTCGAGCGTTGTGGCATACCAAAAGGCACTTTTGGAGGCCAGTGAGTTGTAGAGCCAACAGTTGATCTGTTTCTGTGTCCGCTGAGCAGACATCATACAAAGTACTCAAATGAGACAGAGCCAACTCAACAATGTTTGGGATTTCTTGATGAACTGAAGACACTTCATAGCAAAGACGTCTGAGAAGAGCTTCCTCCTCCAAGAAGAGGTAAGTTTCAAGAATCAGCGTTGTGTCTTTAACGAATCCCGAAGCCAGGGAAGGGATCAACTGAACAAGTAAGCTTGATTCTTCACTAAACTGTAACTCAGTTTTTTCATGTAGGAGTTGTTTCAAATATATAGCAATTGCTTCGTTTATATCCTGTTTCATTTAGTTAGCATGGCGGAATGATTTCAAATATATCGACATACCGGCCACTGGCCCTCAGATGTAGCAAGAACATCTGCTAAAGACTTGATAACTTCGATCGAGACACTTTTTTCAAATTTCGAAGTGAGTAGTTTGTCTTTAAGAAAACATGCAATAGAATATTGTGTTTTAGAGTCTAAAACATCAGTAATAAGCCCTAGAGACGACATTTTCATTAATCATAATAACTCTTTGGTTCATGGAACAGACAAATTTTTTTATTGGAAAAAACAGTTCAAAGTACCAAACAATGTGTGGCTGACATAAACGTTTTTCAATTATTTTAGTAAAGTCCAAATTTTCTCCTACATACGCGAGAGGAAGAAATGTCAAAGCGCGCCTTTACTGTAAGAGTTTTGATATCAGTTTAATGATTGACTACTGACATGAACAGGATGAAGAAGAAGGTGATTCACAGCCAGCTCAGCCAGCTCAGCCAGCTCAGCCAGCATCTACCGTGAGTTGTGACCAAATATTTATATCCGCTGTTCTAACTCATAAACAGGACAGAAACTTAACAAGACAAGTCAATGATATCGTCAGGATGGCATTAAGTTCAGAATTTTCACGATCTGGACTCAGAATGAAAGTTCTTCGGGAAAGTCTTCAGATTAAGCATCTACAGTCTGTAAATTTACTGATCAGCGAAGCCAATAAAGTTTTAACAGATACTTTTGGAATGCAGCTTACATCACTGCCAAAATTGACAAAGATATCTGGTTCTGAAGTTGACTCTGACGGGTTGAAAACCCCACCTGCTTTAACTTCTGATACAATCTTCATTCTCCAGAATGTACTTCCTGATGAGTATTGCGAGCTGTTGGTTGGCTTAGCTCCAAGTAACAGAGATTCTGGATATATGGGAGTAGTTGGCATTATAACATCCATTATAGCTTTCTCTGGTGGAAGTTTAGAAGCACCGGCTTTAATGCGTCATCTTAATTCTTTGAGACTGGAAGAGAAACTAAAACACACATCATTTCAATCGGTTGAAAATGTAATGAAACTTATGATTAAACAAATGTATCTTGAGAGAGCTACTACAACAGTCAGAGCAGAGCAAAACCAGCAATTCATTACGTATAGGCTTGGAAGACGGTCTTTAAGAGAGTTTTCAAAAGACAGGTTGGTTAAGTTATGTCATCATGTAGTTGGTGATGAATTTGGAGACATTATGGAAGAAGAACTTAAAAGCCAATTCAGGTATACCGGGTTGATTGATGAAGCCGACATGCCTGGATTCGGAGCAGTAGAATCGGGCGCAGCATAATGTTATGCCGACAACTCAGGCTTATTCGACAAGTACTTCCGGACTTTAGTACTACGGACTTTAGCACTACAGCTTTTAGTACTACAGCCTTTAGTACTACAGCCTTTAATACTACGAACTTTAGTACTACAGTCTTTAGTACTGCAA
This sequence comes from Geotrichum albidum, assembly GCA_003707475.1. Lineage (NCBI taxonomy): Eukaryota > Fungi > Ascomycota > Dipodascomycetes > Dipodascales > Dipodascaceae > Geotrichum > Geotrichum albidum. The sequence goes on from PPJE01000026.1 coordinate 24,167, forward strand.
CCACTTAATACTACAACCTTTAATACTACAAACTTTAGTACAACAGACACAAATATGAACCTGCCAATTATAGCATTAATTGAGGGGTTCCAAGTCTTGATTTGAATGAGACATTTGCCAATTTGAATGCCGTTGTCAAGCACATTCTAACTTTATTGGCATTGTGCTCCGTACCCCAGATATCCATGGCAGTTTCATTAGGGTTCTTCAATAAAAACCAACCCAATTTGGGCCAGATCCGAGTTCTCCATGTCAACAACATTAAAAGCTGAACTTTGAAAATTCAGTGCATTTACAAAATTCACAAGCTAAATTTAATAAATAGTATAATTGGACACGCTCTGGAAAAACATTAAGAATTGTTGATTGTTACCCACAACTTTATTTATTTAACATCAGTTTCCTCCTTCTTTCTTCCTTCTTACCACTATTACTTTAGTTATCACAATGGCAGAGCTCGACGTATTAGACCTGGCTGTTTTGGCAGCTATTTTACTAGCAACACTTGCCTACTTCACTAAAGGTAGCTTATGGGCTGTTCCTGAACCTGAAGACAAGTACGCTAATGGCTTCGGCGCTCAATCCGCTGGACAGTCAGACTCTAGAAATATTGTTTCTGCTTTAGAATCAAACGGTAAAGACGTTATTGTTTTCTACGGTTCTCAAACTGGCACAGCTGAAGATTATGCTTCACGTATCTCTAAAGAAGCTTCTCAAAAATACGGATTAAAGACCATGATTGCAGATATTGAAGATTACGATTTTGAAAATTTGGATAAACTACCCGCTGATAAGGTGATTGCTTTTGTTATGGCTACATATGGTGAAGGTGAACCCACTGATAGCGCTGTGCAGTTCTGGGAGTTCATCAATAATGATGATGTCGAATTTTCTGAGGGCACTTCTTTGTCAAATCTTAAATATGTTATTTTTGGTCTTGGTAATAGTACTTATGAACACTTTAATTATATCGGAAGAGCTCTTGACAAAAAACTTCAGTCTCTTGATGCTCACCGTATTGGTTCTTATGGAGAAGGTGATGATGGTTCTGGTTCTATGGAAGATGATTATTTGAATTGGAAAGAAGAACTTTTCCCTGTTTGGCAGTCTGAAGAAAATCTTGAGGAACATGAAGCTGTCTATGAACCTGTCCTTGAAATTATTGATTCAACAAAATCTGGCGAAAGTGTTTACTTGGGTGAAGCCAAGTCTCAGCTAGGTGGTGTTGTTAAAGGTCCTTACTCTGCTACTAATCCTTATCCTGCCCCTGTTTCCGTTGCCCGTGAGCTTTTCAATTCTACCAGTCGTAATTGTATTCATATGGAATTCGACATTTCTGGAAGTGGCCTCAAGTATGCTACTGGTGATCATCTTGCTCTTATTGCCCAAAACTCTGATAAAGAAGTCACCAATTTTTTGAGTATTTTTGGTCTTGAAAAGAAGAGAAATTCTTCTATTGAAATCAAGATTTTAGATCCTACCGCTAAAATTCACTTTCCAACCCCCACTACTTATGATACTATTGTTCGTTACCATCTTGAAATAAATGGTTCTGTTTCTCGTCAATTACTTTCTACTATTGCTCCTTTTGCTCCCACCGAAGATGCCAAAAAGACTGCTATGAGACTTGGTTCAAGTAAGGAAGATTTTGCTAAAGAAATTTCTCACAAGTACTACAATCTTTCAAAAGCTCTTGAAGTAATTTCTAATGGTGCAAAATGGTCTAATGTTCCCTTTTCCTTTATCGTTGAATCTGTCAATCATTTAATCCCTCGATACTACTCTATTTCCTCTTCTTCTAAGGAAACGCCCAATACTATCTCTGTTACTGCCGTTGTTGATTCTCTTCAGGCTAACAACTCTGACCACGTTTTAAAGGGTGTTGCTACAAACTACATTTTAGATGTCAAGTATGCTTTGGAAGGTAAAAAAGGTAAATCTCCCGTGTCATATCAAATCGAAGGTCCTCGCAAATCATTGGATGGTAAAAAAATTCCCATGTATGTCCGTCATTCCAATTTCAAGTTGCCTTCCAATCCTCAAAAGCCTATTATTATGGTTGGTCCTGGTACTGGTGTTGCTCCTTTCAGAGGATTTATTCATGAGAGAGCTCAGGCTGCTGCTAAGGGCACTCCCATTGGACCTGCATTACTATTTTTTGGCTGCAGATCTTCAAAAGAAGATTTCTTGTATAGTGATGAATGGTCTCAATATTCTAAAGATTCACCTGAAGATTTGGTAGCTCATGTGAGTGAGAAGAAGCCATTCACTGACTCGTCATTTTTGCGTTTGGAAACTGCATTCTCTCGAGAAGGCCCAAATAAGGTCTACGTTCAACACAGCTTACGAAAAAATGCTGAGCTTGTCAATAAACTGCTCAAGGATGGCGCATTTTTCTATGTTTGTGGTGATGCCCAGCGAATGGCTAGAGATGTACAAGCTACTTTAATCGAAATCATTAGCGAACAACGCGGTATTTCCAAACAAAAGGCAGAAGACATTGTCAAGAATATGAGAACTCAAAACTTATATCAAGAAGATGTTTGGTGATTAACGAAATTACATAGAAATAAAAGAACAAGAGTAAATTTTTAAATCTTAATAATGATTATCAACTTTAGCAAAAAAAATCTGGGGTATCCGTTTTTTTCACAATTATCTGTGAATCGTTTTCACATGCTAAATGTAGAATTATAGATTACTATTTCCAAGACCAAAATTTTTTAAGTTTTGTTCAGGCACTGTATCTCTGACTCTCCAAGAATTATGAGAACTACACATTTTTCTTTTAAAATCATCACGTATTAATATATTACAAAATATCAGAAATTAACCTCGTAGAGATGACCTCCGCTGCAATATTTATTTATGCAATTTCAGTTATAACCCATGATGTTATGACTGTCAATTTCGACGTGCAAATTAAACTCTTGATATATCTGGAATGAAGACCTGCAGGGTTTCGTTTTAAGCTTTTTTCCCTCAATGCCTATTATTTGATCAGTTCTCCTCAAGGTGAACCCTGTTAAACTCAACGTTATCATATATCTATTTTTGCAGAAGTTTCCTGAAATGATAAACAAACCGAACTATTAATTTCTTGAAGCTGCGTGTTGAGTCAGGATGTAGATTCAAAATGATATTATCCTTGGTCAGATGTAGAGTGAGTTAAATTACTTCGATTTCTTGGTACAAAACCTGCTTATATTTTTTTTGCTGGTAAGGGCTTCATTCTCGATGGTTCATCGAAACAAATTTAGAAAAAATACAGTCAGTAGAGGTAACTACAATCATATTTGAAAACAGCACACAGGGATATTTTTGGCATCCAAACTCAACTTTTTACCTAGATTTTTTTCGAGCACTCAACATGGCTAAGATGGCTCTGAAGTTATTAGTGGAGAATCCATGTAATTTTGGACACTCATTTGAATGGCTAATGACACCGTACTATTGAAGTAAAGAAGCTTAATTTTGACTTTATTAAAACTCTTAATATTGGCAGTCAAATGCTTATCATTGAGCACATATTAATTTTATGAAATTATTCGTTGGCAATTGTAAATTTTTTTTTAAAATCTATTGAAAAAGGATAATAAAAAATTTGACAAATAATGAAATTACGACTATGAAGGTCGATGTAGCTTATTAAAAATGAAATAAAAAAGATGATTTAAGCAATCTAAATCATTCTCTCGTTGAACAAATCTCTATCATCTTTCTGATCTTTGTTTATTATAAACCATCCAATCCAGCTATACATGATAATCAATGTAAATCCAAGGAACCAACCTGTTTTTCCAATTTTACCATAATTACCGTTCCGTATAGCCTCTAATACTTCGTAGGGTATTATATCAGCATGATTTGAAAAATGATTTTGTACTACGTCAAGACGAGAATTCAAACGTTGAAGAGAATCTTCAAAATCAGGATAACGCAAATGAGGAAAGTACGCGTCAGCTGATGTCATTGCAAGCTGTTCAAGAGTATCTTGCAATTTGTTTAAAACGGCATTCATCGAAATAACAAATTCTTCGTGTGATGCTTTTACAGCTGATATTTCAGTTTCAAGTGAAGACACAGAAGCCAAAGAAAGAGGTGATTTTGGAGCTTTTTCTAACTTTGATGAAATCTGTGATAAAATACTCTTGTCATTTGAATTATCAACAACCTTCGTTTCGGATAATAATTTTGGGAGCTTTTCCTCAACTGGGGATGAGAAATGATCAATTTCAGGAACGATATCTTCAAGTACTTTGACATCTGTTATTGTCCCTGCTGAATACCCGACTCTACCCTTATTCAATCTTACCTGTTGAGTTTCAAAGCACGGAATTCCGTTTAAAAGAACTCTAAAAAATTCTTTTCCATAAGCAACATTAAGACTTCTAGGATTCTGAACCTTACAGTCTTCACTCGGTTTGAGAAATGATTTACTCGTGTCTGACAAGTCAATTGAATTTGTACCGTCGTTGAGAAAAGCTGTAACAGTATCATTTTGAACCACTACAGCTAGGCCATCCCATATGCCCAAAGACAATGTAGGAATTTTTTCTGTAAACCAAAATATCAGCCCTGCATCACCAGTAAAATCAGTTTCTATGGTCCATTTTGGTGTGGCTATTTCGATTTCATTGTAAAGTACCTGGAAATTGTCATTTGAAATAGTGTAGCGACCAGTTGAAGCAGGTAATGTTCTCCCATACGGATGCAGTATCCAATTTCCCGAAGTCAGAGCGTGCGGTAACGCTTGAACAATTGGAGCTACCAATAATACAGAAATTTTAATCAGATGTTTCATAGTTGATAAATAACAGAAAAGGGACCGAATAAAATCAGGATGAAATAATTTTCATAGTTCCTTCTGTGATTTCTGAATAAAATAAAATTAATATTTGATGTAAGGCCCGCTTTCCAAAGTATTCATTGTGATCAAGGAAGAGATTTTAATGCTAAAGTTTTGAAAAACCTTTAATGTTTCCTTATAATAAATACAATTTTTCAGAAAACTTACTTAACCACGACTTGAGTGTATTGAGGCCTTTTCGAATTTTGAATTACTGTTATTTTTGGTTCAATTTGAAATCTTCTAGGGAACAGATTTTTAAAACAAAAATAATTGAGAATGCTCTTATAATTCATGATTTATAGTATAAAAAAGTCAACCAATATACCATGATACTTGGATAGAAAATCACAAAAAGATTTTTATAAACCCAAGATTGAACTAAATATCCAAGAATCAAAAAGTTATATGTGGCTTGATGAATAGATTATGGATTTCCATTGGGCGCATGATTCTTGATGTTTTCATGAGGACTATCAGGATAATAGAGATTATTCTTTTTGGAATCCAAATTCTGTAATCCTATGGCATTTGTGAAAATTCTCACAATTGATTTATCTCCATTAGAGCCAGGCAGATCACCACTTGATTCCCACCACATGCCACCTCCTAGTCCATTCCTTAATACATAATCAGCTTTGATTGCCACTGTTTCAGCATTGTCGTAAGTTACAAATGTACGAGCTGATGGGTCATAACAGAATGCTGCCACTCTTTGGCGATCTACCTGCTCTTGAGTTCCAGGACGTGGGAGGTCTTTGTAATCCCAAGCACCATTTTCCCAGGATCCCTCACCGACACCATTGTAAGTACAGTTGAAGCCTTCAGTATTTGTGAACGCTCTACCATAAATTGGCATTCCCATTACCAATTTATTTCGAGGAACTCCAGCATTGATATAGTACTTGAGAGCTGTATCTGTACACAATTCATCGCCGTCTGCACTAAATAGGTTACCTTGATGTAGAACTTTAGAGCTCCACGACCCAGAATAATCGTAGCACATGACATTCCAGAAATCAAGATATTGATCCATGTCTTTGATTCTTAATTGCTGGTAATTCTGAGTTCCAGCAGGAGCTGCAATACTCAATTCAAACTGATTTCTAGGTAAATTGAGTTGTAAGGCATACGAGTCCAGTTCAAGACGGAGTTCACGTAGTAGATCAACATATTGTTGAGCCTGGTCTGGATTTTCAGGATACTCCCAGTCAATATCCAAACCATCCAAACCAAGAGTTTTGAGTAGGTTGACAGCAGAGGTGGCAAATTTCTTTCTTCTTTCCGAAGTTGAAGCACCCTGAGCAAGACTTGCAGAGTAGGTCCATCCACCAATTGACAATAAGAGCTTCAAATGTCTGTGCTGCTGCTTGAATTTGAAGAACGCATTGAAGCATCCTTTTAAATAAGATTGAGGATCATTCCAACTATCTCCATCCAACACAATATCCTAAAAGCATTCAGTTAGAACTGTTATTTATAATTCAATTGAAAAGCACTTACCGTATCAGCCCATTTATCGCTCAACACAATCTCTCCTGTGTCAGGCGTAATATTTGCAAAAGCGTAAAGAATGTGTGAAACTCTCTCAAAAGGAATGTCTTTGGGGAAGTGTTTGCGTCCATATATAGCCCAACTATAAAACGGTCAATGGCAGGTTCTTCAATTGATAACATTATACTCACTTGCAAAAATATAAAACAGATCTGTAGCTTTGTTGAGAAGAGTTATATGGGTGTGGAGGGACTGCAGGAGCTTGACCTGGTGCTTGAAGGGGAGTTTGGCCATGATTATCTTGACCGTAGTGAAAATTGTGCTTCTGTTGGAAATCAGAAAACTTGTCTTTGAGACTATCAAGAATCATTATAAAAACTGTTATTGTTAATATCCAAATCCAGGTATTTGAATTGATGAATCTCATTCAATTGGCTTAAGAGAGAAACTTGGGAGGTTTAGTATTTTTCAACAACATACTTTTTTAATAAGAGTAATTTAAAAACTATTGAAAAGCCAGGAACAGTTGAGAATCAGAATATAAGTGGAAACTCTAAAGAAATTTATACTTCAAGTGTGTTTTCTTAGAGCCCCAACATGACCGGATCACACACATTTTTGACGTTAATTGATACTTATTGGCTAAGTACCTCATGGCTTGGTCGGCAAAGCCCTTGATGGATTAGACATTAATACTTGAAAACCCTGAAATTACGTATTCTGTGTTTATCAGTGTTTCCCAATAGTATTGAATATACATTTGCTGAAAAATGATTAAATGTTTATATATGTAGAGTTATAAAGATAAATACGGATAAAAAATGCAAATTGAAACAAATCGAAAAGTTAAGCACGATAACTGAGAGTCCTTGATATCTCCAACTCTGCAATTGATTCACCATCATTAGCTGTAGCTGGATTAGAAGCCTTTTCAGCTGCCATTTTGTTGTATTTAGAAACCTTTCTCAATTGAGGACCATACTTTGTAAAAATCCAGGGAATAGGTGTCATAGCAATAGCAATAAACCCAAAGAGAGAACTGGCCCAGTTGATTCCTAAGTTATGGTACATTTGAACAGTGAAAAGAGGGAATGCAGAGGCAAAAACGTAACGAGCTAAATTATTTGCAGCAAGAGCAGAAGCAAGAACGAGTGGAGGATAAGAGGTGTTAAAGTACAACAATACTGAGTAAAAGATAAGCATCAAAGCCATTCCAAATGGTGCACCAGCAGCAACAGGAGCCATCCAGTGAATTGAAGCCTTAGCAGTCCAAGCTTGCCAAAACAAAGCAATGGGAAGTAAAGGAGCACCAACTTTTGCAGGAAGAAGCATGTCTTCAGGGGTAAGAGGAATGGGATTACCTTGAGCATCACGTCTACCTCTGGTTCCGTCTTCATTCAAAGGAAAGTAAATAGTGCGGTCAATAAATACGTAGATACCAGTAGATATTAGCAGACCCACACCAATACCCAAGAATGTAAGACCAGAAACACCTTGTTTCATATGATAAACACCATTGAAAATAACGGGATAGGCTTCGAAAAAGCCGAAAAGAAGAGCAAAAACTAGAGAAGTATAGAGAGACAATACAATAACGATTGGCTCAAAAACAAACATTGAAATTGGTCTAGCAACAGTAACAACAAGCAACATTTTGACCAATTGACCTGGAGTGGCTTGAGGTTTAGCAATAGTGATTCCTCTAGCCTTTGCTCTCTTTCTCATAATGGCAGGCTTGTAGGTTTCAGGGAGAATGAGAACAAACGGTAAAATGAATCCAGAAAAGAAAAGGTGGATCCATTGAGTCCACTCCCAGCTTTTACGCTCCATTGCGAAACCTCCAATAATGGGACCTAAAACAGGGCCAGCAAAAGGAGCTAAACAGAAAGCCGACATGGCAACACCCATCATATCGGGAGTCCAAACATCGTTAATAGTACCACCAGCAATGGCCATAACAGGAGATGCAAAAAATCCAGAAAAAAATCTGAGAACAAGAATAGTTCTAATATTTTTAGCTAAACCGACACCCATAACGAATAACATGGAAATAGGCAATGAAGTGATGTAAACGGGCTTTCTGCCCATGATTTCTGACATTGGAGCTCCAAGAACTGGGCCTAATGAGAGGCCAAGCAAGTAAAGAGAGAGACCAGCCAAAGTCAAAGTTTGGCTTGCATGCATGGTTACCATAATTTTAGGAATACCAGTAGTGAACAAAGAAGAGCCAAAACTGACTACTAAACACATCCAGGCAACAGTCATTGTGATGAACCACTTGTAAAGAGTGGACCAATTTTTGGGATTATCTGGATCATCGGGTGAATCCCAGTCCAAGTCACCTAGCGGCACTGGTTCATTGTTTTCTATTTTATCTTGGATACTTCTTTTCTTTTCGGGAGCTGATAGCTGGTGATGTCTTTGATTTTCAATATCGATTGGCTCAGAAGTGATTTGTTCTGGGATTTCTTGGCTGTTGTTATCTGGCGAAAAACAAGACGGAGCTTTTTCAGAAACGTCTATTGAGCTTGGAGAATCTGGCATTATAAGCTTTTCGGATGAATTAGATATAAAGTTTTGAAATTAAGGTATTAATAAGAACGGCTGGAATATATTGGCTATTTAGTCGAAAAGTGCCATAGAGAAGACTACAAGAATTAATACTACTGGAATTTTTAACGGAATCACCAGAGATTTTATATGATTTACAGAAATGATGGTTTAAAAGGCCACCTGAAATCCAGATTTACTTTTGGTAATTAATTACTATCAGTAATCGGTAAACAACATTTTAGCTCAGAGAGCTCAAATCCTAACTTTAGTTTTAAATAATCTTAAATTATTTTCGTGCTATAGTAGACCTCGGTAACACCAGCCGCATAATAGGTACTACGTAAATCGTTCCTTTTGAGCTGAAAAAGAAATTTATTATTCACTAAAGTGAATTATGTTTTCAATAAGCCCATAAACTTTGCAGCACAACAGCGTCTCTGACGACAAAAAAGCCGGTTCCACATTCAAAGGGTTATTGCTTGTTTAGCTTGGCAACGTTTCTCAATGAGCCAAAAGATGAGTGACCACGAGAGTCACTAGAAGATCTCAAAGCATGGAAGCTCAGATCTATTGGCGTGCAATGAGAAATTTACCGCATCATTTAGAATCTATGAACTGTGAGACTTGGCTTGTAAAGACAGTGTTTCGGCAAGTTGTGCAACTGGCATAAGCACTGAAAGTGGTTGGTGTCGGTTGTTAAAAAGGCCGATGACAAAAATAGCAAGCAATAGAGTTGACACACAAAAAGGTGGATTGACAAAGTTCGGGTTTTGAGTTTTTTGCAAAGTTTGATGCTACTTTCATTTTAGTAGCTTTTCTCCTTGATACTGGTAAATAGCTAAGTGTCATTTAAGTTACTACTCTGGATCATTTCGGTATTCCCTCAGATTCTCAATGAAATCTCAGTATTCCATGCTCACCCGAATCTTCTATAGTAACTGATCCATCATGTGGGTGAACTCCATATGGTATTTATAAGCTGATGGAATGAATCAGATTTGTATACACAATAAACAGAGTAAACACGGAACTGTAAACATAACAAACATAGTAAGAGTAAGAGTAAGCAGTAAACAGAGAGTAATCAGTAAACAGAGATTAAGCAGTAAACAGAGATTAAGCAGTAAACAGAGAGTAATCAGTTAACAGAGCAAGACTAACCGGGGAACAGAGTAAACAGAAACATTCTGAGACGTCACTTTTGTTTGTATGAAATAAAATGATTACTGATTTTAAAGCTAGATCTGTCATGAGAAAGCTTAACAAGCCATTCTGCTTTCGATTTCTGACTCGAAAATTCAAATGATCTTTTTTTTTTTGTGAGCTCACAAATGCTCTTTTATGTTGGTAGCCAGTAAAAACAAGACTTGTTTTATTAACGGATAATGAATCATAAATTGGTGATCTCGTAATGCTTCGCGATCGTCAAAACTCCTTATTCTTGTAAGTAGGTGACAGCCGATGGAAGTAATCAGTTAATAGATGGTCTGAATAACAAATGACTACATAATCACACATGGTCATTTACACTAACATCTTTAGGCTTTATACCTGAATACTACTGTATCCGACTTGATGTTTGATACTTGAAAACTTTTGTGATACATTTAATACTTAAATAATTTGTACATTTAATACTTGAATAATTTGTACATTTAATACTTGAATAATTTGTACATTTAATACTTGAAAACTTTTGTAATACATTTAATACTTGAAAACTTTTGTAATATAAACTTGATACTTGAGTACTATTGTAATATACACTTGATACTTGAATACTATTATAAATACACTCACAAGAGATAATATTAATAATAGACAAGTACTACTTTTGTACGAATAACAAATTCAAAAATTATCGGTAAATGTTCATTCCCTCAATGTTACCCAAGCTTAAGGGTAGTCATGATAAATTAATTGCAACAGTTTACCATTGCTGGCCCTGTGGGGCCATCTGCTGTTGCACTTGTCCATACGGTTGATATCTTCCAGGAGGCTGATTATATCCCTGGTGTGTGATAACAGGATCACTAGGTTTACGTCCCCGACCTCTAATTCGTCTCTTGTTGGCTTGATGCTGCTGTTGTTGTAGCATCTGAGCGTGTGTTTGCGCCTGTGGTTGAGAAGGTGCCCTTTTCATGTTAGTCTCCGGATCAGGCATCTTAACTCGAGCAGGTTTGGGAAGTTCTAGGGCCCCAGGAACATATTGTGTAAACCCAGGTGGAACCTGTTCTGGCAGTTTATCTTGGAAAACTCCAGTATTGGGATATGTTTGCAGTAAAACTGGGGGTTGCGGTTCAACTGGTGGCTCGTCGTCTTCGTCATCAGATGAAACCGAAAATTCTGACCCAGATTTCTTTCCAGCGGGATTTTGATCGCCTGGAATTCCATTGAGAGCCGTTAGAGTATCAAAATTCTCTTCCATTTTATCTAAACTAGAAACATCTAAAGGTGTATGGTTATCCAAAACAAATAGATCTGAAGGAGGTTCAGTTAATTTGGAATTCTCTAAAGCTTCAATTGGCTTTTCTTCTTTCTTCAATTTCTTCTGCTCTTGTCGATTTTTGTAATCTTCCAGTTCCACTTTATATTCTTTCCGTTTAAGTTCATATTCTTTGACTTCTCGCTCTTGTTCTTGCAAAATAAGTAATGATTTTGGTTTCCAGAACCCTCTCCACATTTGTGATCTCATTTTTCTTTGGCCATTCAAGTACTTATTGAAACCCAAAACAGCATGTACACTCTCAACAACTGTAGCCTTTTCAACAGATTCTAGAAGCGTTGCAAGTTTCGAAGTTTTGCGTCCAGGTCCTCCAAATAGTTGACTGAGAGTAGAAGGAGTGCCAGAATTATCTTGGAAATCAAATCCTCCAGCAATACCTGAACCTGGTATATATGTCCCACTTGTAGTCAACGTAATACCTTGTTTCCCTTCTTCCTCGTTGATTTGACCCGGAACTGGGGTCCCTGGGGTCGTTCCTGCTGCTGCCGCTGCTGCTGCTGCCGCCGCCGCCGCTCGTGCAGCTCCAATTCCTACGGTACCAGTATTTGGCGCAACATTTAAATACTTTTTTTCTCGTTGAGCCAAATCGTTCTCAGTAAAACCCGAATCTCTTGCTCTTTTTTCCCAATAGTCATCTCTGACTCTGCGTCCTCCAACAATGACTCTTGCTCCAAACTGTCTAAATATGCTCCTCGCTGATACCACGCCAATCTGTCGCGATCTGAAAGAATAACTCAACAAACCAAGTTCAATTACGCGTTCTTTATCTTCCTTTGATGCCATCAATTTGTACAAACTTTTGTTCTTATGAAACAGCAAGTAAGAATCTCTATAACTCAGTTCTTTTGCACATTCTGTAGCCATCATAAAAAGCTTTTTCCCGCGTCCTGGTAGAGTGAACGTACTGATTCTATACTTTCTTCCATCTTGTAATTCTCCAAACTCATTCACTTTCATTTCACCTGCTGAGTCGAATTCAATTTGAACATATTCATCTGCGGTCTCAATAAGTCTATCGCTCGTTCCACCAGATTCTGGGACTTGTGCTGCCTGCATAATTTATTACTTTTGACTGACTGGATATATGTCTTGAACTAATTAATAAAACTTCTTTCAAAATGCTGTTTGATGGTACAGTTTCGATATAAATTTAGATTTTTCAACGGTGTTTTTTGATCTGTAGAACTAATAATATGAAGAAAGTTTGTAGAATATGAAATTAGAGCCAAATAAAAAACACGAACAAAGAAAATATAAACTATGGGCTAGGGTAAATATTATGTGACAAACATATTTTCAATATAAGAATCACTCTTTTAGTCAAAAATCTAGATTGGTTTTTATCTTCAACTTTGGGCGATAAGAATTGTCAATATGGTAAATTGTTGCTGATAGTATAAAGTAATGGATATAAGGATGATTTTAAGTTAATACAGCGAAGACTTTATCTAAGATTTATCTACAACAAAGAACAAAAGATAGGGAATTAGACAAGAAAAACCATGAGCTTTTGAGATGATGTTCCTAGAGAAAACTGTCAATTCAATCAATTTGAGCTGTAACTATTATTATATGTCTAGTATAACAGAAGTTTGACTGTATCTGGTATTTTTTGACATTTATTGATTCTAGCTGTACTGATATTTGTAACCCAAATCTTCCAAAATAAGCAAGTGTTGGGTTTTCAATATATCGGCACCGACTAACTTCCGGACGAAATTTTTATACGTTCGCAAAAAATGGAATTTTAATTGGTAAACACTATGCAAACTATTATTTTAAAAAAACTTTTTTTGTCAGATTTCAAATGAATGAATCAAAATAATTGTTCACAAAAAAGGTATCATTAAAAAAACAATTTGAATTAGAAATTAATTAAAAAAATTCACAAATTAACAAGTAAAAAAATAAAAATGATAAATATATATATATATATATCAGTACTCATCTAGTCGGTTGCATAGATTTCGCCTTTCCTGACATATTGAAGCCAAACTCTGATTCCAAAGATTCCATAGAGCCCTCTTAAAATTTTTCTAAAATCAATTCTACCTTGTCGCTTCTTTTGACTCAAAACATTGTAAAAAAGTGCAACTTTCTGGCCATCCAATTGCATCTCGGCTCCTTCAATTGTCAACCCAAGTTTGTGTTGGTTAACTAAATTTTGACAATCAGTTAACTGCTGTGAAATGTCTCCTATGACTGCTCTCATTTTCTTGAAAACGCATCCATAAGTTGCATGACCAGTGATAGATTTAAGATATCTTCTGCGTAGCCAGATTTCTTTTTGAGTCTCTGAAATGTCACCATTTTCAAAAGCATCAATTGTTTCAAGAAAGTTAGCCAGAAGAATTCTATTAGCTTCTTCGACAGAAATGTTGATTCCAACAAGGCGTCCCATATCTGGTCCTCGGTCTCCTTGAACAAGTACCAAATCACCGATTTCCATTAAATTTGCTTTTTTGTATTCAGAACTTGTAAACACATCCAAACGGTTATGTTTAAACTGTACCATGTGTAAATCGGCATGAGGAGTGAAATCAAGATTTAAAGACGTATTGAATTTGTTGAAGCCGTATCTTATTTCACGTCCATAAGGGTCTGTGACAAAGTAATCGCGTAAAAATTGGTTTTTATCAACCAGACTACAAATCGAAGGAGCTAAAGAGATATTTTCTTCTCTAGAAATTGGTAAATGATGCACAAGGTATAGTGACATCAAGCCATCTGAGTTCATTCGAATGATATGCTCTTCTTTATCAGGGTTGGACACTTCCAAATTAACTGTAGGTACATTAACGACATCGGAAGTTGATGTTGCGCTGGATCCAGTAAGCTCAGAATCCGATGAGTTGTCGGAAATTGATGGAGATGAAGAATTACTTTCTTTTTCACCATTAGATATTCCTCCCACCGAACAATCTTCAATCCATTTTTGAAATGAAGTACTTAGTTGGTCTGGGCTTGGGGCAGGATCTTTATTGGCTTTGACAAGTTGTGGCATGCACATGGAGCTAGCTTTAAACAGCTGCGATACTCTACTGTCTTGAAAATTGGATCTTTTCGTTTCCCAAAGATTATTGGCAAATTCTGAAGATAAACGGTCAGTGTATATATGTGGACCGCCATTAACTCGAGAAATTTCTCTGCAAGAATCAGTGTTACTTTCAGTCATATTCCTAGAAGTTTGTGTAATCGCGAATTTAAAATTTGAAGTAACCCCTAATCTACCACAGTATGATTCCTCTAGATTTTTAATAATTTCACTGTGAGTGAAAAAATTGATAAAATTCCCACGATTTTCTTCTTCATATTTAATTTGAGAGCCCCAATGTATTTGATGCTCAAATTCATTTTTGATAGAGGGATTCAGCTCATTAAATCGATAAGTCCACATGGTATCAAACGGCGAAAATTTTCGAGCGTAAACAACTCCACCTCCAAGTCTTCTCGGTACAGCCAAAGGATGTAACTCAATAGAGGTATCTGTTTTGACTTTGGATTGATCATTCTTGATTGATTTAGCGTTAATATTTGGAAACAATTGATCAAGAGATTTTTTGAGATTTTCCGGCATTCCTAGAAGATGTGAATGAGACTCGGTATCAACATTTTGATCTTCATCATTACTTGAATAAAAAAAGTCGTGGACCGAATCAGAATTCTCTTCTTCACAATTAAAATCAGTGTCAGAACATTCTAAAATTTCAGAATCAGGGTTTTCTTTGCTAGCAGTAGGTAAAATTTGGGGAATAATTTTGGTTTTTTTGCAGTTGGCTTTGAGCTCAGTTGTGTAGCAAGGCTGAGGTTGATATCTTATATTAACAGAGTCCACTTTAATCTTTGTTTGTATGTTTGAGGTCAAATCTAGGTTTGGACTGTAGTTAGGGAATGTGCGATCCAAGGTTTTCTGAAGCAATTGATTTTCATTTCTGCATTTTCAATCAGTTAGTTTACTTGATATCAAAATCCAAGAAAAATATTTATAATTACCTGATCAAATCTAAGTTGGTAGCTGTCTCAAAGTTTTTCAACTTAAAATCTGATTTCAAATTTCTATTATTTTGGTCTGCTGAAGAGTTTCCGAAACTGTATTCTTGAGAAATTTTGGCAGCACAAGTATCTGGGTTCTTGCTTGTCGTATAATTGTTTTTAGATAGCATGGGCCAGTTAGAATCGAATTCAAAATAGTTTGACATGATCACAGCAGTTTCTAATTCTAATATGTATCAACCAAGTGTAAAATCTTGTGGTAAAAGATCAGATAGAATGATAAAGTTATCTAGATATAACTTTTAATAATGTGTTTTTGTTTTCATAAAAGATTCGTCCATCTGAAGAAATATTGATGTATTTATATAAAATTTATATTTAATCTGGTAGATAAATTGATCAAAGCCAGTAGTTCATTTTTGAAATTAATTGAAAACTGATAGAGGATTCATTTAGAAGCGTTTTCAGTTGATTTTGAAAATAGGCCTTTGTGCATGAAAAAATTAATGAAAGAAACACAGGTCTGGTTGAGTTGCCTAAATATAGAGGTCCTCTAAGAATCTTTGTTATAATCAATAAAATTAGAGAAAGATCAATTATAAGTTTAGCATCAAGCTTTACAAGTTCTTTCAATCTCTATCGAAAATTCTCACATATTATGGTCTCTCGAAATATATTTAATATTAATGCTTAATTTCTATAGTTGAAAACAAGCATTAATATACATCATGAAGAATGAAAAAAAACTGGAATTTTCAACTGTTTCTATCTCTTTGTTGAAAATTCTCTAGAAACACCTTTATTTATTTAAAAAATAATTCTTTCAATCTTTTTATAGCAGTAATCTTTTATTTGATATTGAATCAATTTTACAGTTCATTTTAATTAGTACTATTTTTGACTTTAAGGTAAAAATAATCAAGTTTGTGATTCTTTAGCTGGTCCTTTCACACGAATTACTTAAAAACTGATCTCAACAACTTGATTGAATCAAAATAATTATTGAAAACTTAACATTTATTGTGATCGTCAATTTATATGAGCCCAACTTTTTTATCATGATCATTTTGAAGAAAATCATATATTTAAACATAATCAAAAAATAATTATAGATTTCATCACACTTTTTTGCGTAAAAACATGATTCGACCCAGGATCGAACTGGGGACGTTCTGCGTGTTAAGCAGATGCCATAACCAACTAGACCATCGAACCTTGTTGTGTTTATGTATTTTTATATATTTTATATAGCTAATTTATATTTTGATTACTTAACTAATTATGTAATTTTTTTTTTTATCGTGGGTTTTCTACAAAGGTTTTTTAACGCGGTACTTCTTGCTACAATAGGTAGCATAAGGCGGGACTCCAAAGCACTACCTCACCTTGAATTAAAGTAATTTGAACCACCCAGCGAAAGCTGTTGTATTAAGAAACAAATGGGAAATTCTTATAATTATAGAGGTTGTACTTTAATAGTACGACTTCGTCATCCTATATAGTGAAATTTGTTATATAAAACGATAAGTATTTGAATAGTTAAAATGAATCTTTCTATCTATCTATTATGTAATTTTTTTACATAAATTGACAAGTTTTTGAATAGATAGAATTATTGATTGATTGATTGATAACTATGTAAACATTGTACTGAAAAGTCAGCAGAGAAATTTATCACACAAAAATTAACTTGTATACTAGAATGGAACCCATTATCAAGACAAATGGGAGCTTACTGATCATTGAATTATTGAAATGAAGTTTATTAAAAAAATTGATTTCAGTACAACACAGATAATAAAATAAGACTAAATCATGAGACAGGCAAAAATTATGGAGACTTCATTTTGAGAGATAAAATATTTTATAAAAAACAACTGAAAAAACTTTTGACAAAATATGGTCAATAGAATATAGTCGCTAATTTTCATACCATCAATCCAGAAGCAATAGTAAATTTAAGGTCCAAATCCCGCTGATAAAGCTGTGCAAATTTTTCACTTTATAGAAATGACTTCATCAATATCTTTCCAAAGTCTAGAATCCATCGTGATTTGATCGTAATTTGTCACCTCCAAATAATCTAGTTATACAGAATCGTCAAAATATTGGGTTGAGATCATGTTAGGAAAAATGATAATATAATTGATGGAACAAGAAAAAAAAATATATTTCTAAAATAAAAAACTTGTATGCAATCATTAAATAATGAAACTAGGCTTCAGTGTCAGTTTTAACCTTCTTAGCAGCAGGTTCATCAGTAGGAACAACAAGTGCATGGAAATCTCTAATGATGGTGTCGACATCTTCAATACCTAAGGACTTAATATCACCCAATGCCTTGATCTTAGCAGTGACTTCCTTGCATTGATCATCTGACAAGAATAAGTTAAGTTGTTCAACTCGCGACTTGATGGCATTCCATCCTGTCAAACGATTTGCAAAGTGAATATATCTTGTGAGACCAAAGTCACTAGGATTCAGAATTTCGTAAGTAGAAGGATTAGCTAAAATGGCCTTAGCATGGATACCAGCCTTGTGAGTAAAGGCACAGAAACCAGTGATTGGATTGTTAAATGGGACATTAACTTGAACAGCTTCAGCAACGAGGTTTTCAAGATCACGAAGCTTGTGAAGCTTGTACTTGGACATGACATAGTCACGATCAGCAACGACCATTCGGGCCATAAGGCCACCCAAAGAAGTGATACCATTACGCTCACCGATACCCAGTACAGAGACGTCAATAAGCTTAGCACCAGCTTCCAGGGCAGTGTAGGAATTAGCAATAGCACAGCCAGTATCATCGTGGAAATGGCACTCAATATCACAGGAGACTACTGAGCGCAGGGTCTTTACAAGATCGAAAACCTGTCTTGGGTTGGCGCAACCGACTGTGTCGGCAATACCGACACGGTTGACACCAATTTTGTCGACTGTCTTGTAGATGTTGAGAAGGTCAACGATATCGGAACGGAAAGAGTCTTCGGATGAAAATCTAATTTCAATGCCATGGGACTTTACGAATTCAATAACTTCAACCGCCGACTTGGCAATATAGTTCATATCCTTTCCATGGGAATATTGTCTCAGGAATTGAGAAGTGCCGATAACGACGTCGACACCGTCGACACCTGTGGCTACAGCAATCCTTGCGTCATCCATATGGCATCTGATGTGGGTTAAAATTTTGGCTTTGAGACCGAGCTTGCAAATGGCTTCACAGTCCAATCTTGACTGTTCTGACGCAGCTGGTGACGTTAGTTCAATGTAGTCTACACCAAAGTCGTCCAGCGCTTTGGCAATTTCTATTTTTTTAGCAGTATCAAAGAAGGCGTTTGCAAATTGTTCACCTTCTCTCAGGGTAGACTCGATGAGTTCGAACTTGGAGACATTTGAGAGATAGTCACCTGGATGGGGTGCGTAAGGGTTTCTCGCTTGAAAAGGTGTATCGTTAGATGGATTAGACATTTTTGATTATGGAATAAATATGATAGGGGGATAAAGATGCAAAGCTGTCTGTTGAGATTGAAAGGAAGGATCTGAGGAGAATATAAATGATAATTTTTTTTTTAAACTTTTCAGTTTTATGCAATATGACTATTATCAAATAGCGTCTATAAAATCTTAAAAACAGTCATTTTTTTCAAATTTTTTTTCACTTTAACCAGTTTAACGCCGTTTTTTTTTTTCATGATATTAGCATAACAACTTGCTAAACAATTGCGGATTTTGTTCCGACCAATAATTTTTATAATTTTTTAATTTGTAATTTTTTAATTTATAATTTTTTAATTTATAATTTTTATAATTTTATTTAGTTTTTCAATCTTGTTACTATTTTCAAATAAATTTATTATTATTATTATTATTATTATTATTATTATTATTATTATTATTATTATTATTATTATTATTGTTATTTTTTAAAAAGTAGTAATATTTGTGTCCTCTATAATGTATTCTTGTGGGTTTTGTAATTTTTTGGCATTTATTTTTTTGTAATTTCAAGAGTTGGTAATTTTTCACCAGGATTACAAGTTAACACTTCAGTCTAGTATAAGCTGCTAAAATTAACGTTTACTTCTAGGAATCCAAGAATTTCCAAGTTTTTTTCTGACTAAAATGCTGCATTACTAAAAAAAACTTAAAAAAAAACTAAAGAGTCAGACACAGGCTTTTTTCCAGCGGTTTTATGAAGATTTAAGTTTTCATTAATAATAGCTTTTCGAAATATTAGTTGACAGATTTTCTATTCTCAATACTCATACAGCCTTCTTCCATTTTAAAAAAGTCAGCCCTGCATTGTCGTGACATCACCGCTCGGGTAAGTTGGTGTCTGACCAAACAAAAAGTTTCTGAAGTAACAAAGACGTAATTCTCAGTCTGACCAGCTAAAAATCTAAACATTTAAGCCAGACACAAGAAAATAATTGGGCAAAACTGAAAAATGCTGTTGTATTAGACGGGCCGTTTTGAAGGTCAATATTGATAAGGTACCATCGGCCGGTACTCGGCTTAGCACGGGCCTCTCCCGTAACGTGCTCTAGAGACCTAAATGGGAGGCCTCATTTTATAAGGATAATATAGAATGTGTAAAAATGAAGTTACAAAATTTTACAGGGTACTTCAATAGAAATTACAAGTACCAATTAGTCAAGTATTTTCTAGAAAATGTACTAGAACAAAAAATAAATGAAAATAAGATTATAACACAGAATCATTATTAGAAAAAATCATAATTGATAAATAAATGAAGAGAAAAAATCAAAGAAAAACTTGACAAATTAAAAATTAAAATAAAGGAAAACTTGACAAATTGATAGAAATTAAAATCAAAGAAAAACTTGACAAGTTGATAAAAATTAAAATCAAAGAAAAACTTGACAAATTAATAAAAATTAATAAAAAATTAATAAAAAAATTAATAAAAAATAATTTTAAACAAAAATAAACAAAGATGAAAAAATCAAAAAAAAAGTGTCGTAAATACAAGATATCGCACTGAATCTTGCTGGTGCAGTACTCTAATAGCCTATGATATAAGCCTTATTTAAGTCCACACTAAACTAAGTGAAGTGGTGACCAACACAAAGATAAATATTGTCGTAGATCGTTTAATGAAAATGTTTAAAAGTACATCCCGCTTGACCGTCTCATTCTATTGGAATTGAACAATAGTGGATCAATGAATTTCATCTGCGCTAGGCCCTCTCGGTCTTCAAATATTAACCCATCCAACTCGCTCTCGTCTGAACTGCTAAACATACTAAACAAAGGCTCTCTGCAAGACAAATTATTCAGATTACTAAGAAAACATGGAGGCGATGAGATAGCACCTAAAAGATCGGTAACATCTCTTTCGGGCTCTCCAAAAGACATTCCAGAGGCGGCAGACGTTCTAGAATCATAACTATCCGACATTGTGTCTGGCAAGGCGTCTTCTGTCACGCCATCAGTATCATCGCTATCTAGAGTTGACACTTCAGGATGCAGCATGGACATGTAAATTTCTTCCTCTTCGAGTTCGGCTGGCGTATTTGGACCCAGCGCAAATCTTAGAAAGTCTGCGCTGTGTCTGAACTCAAAGTTATATGATTCGTGAAGTTTTGTCGGTGGGGAGCTTGGTAGAGCTGGTAAGCTGGTGTTGTGTAGCGGTAATGGTAAATGATGGGTTGTGAAGACGGTGGGCTGTTGTTGATACATGATTTTGATTGCGAATGTGAATGTTTGGATTCTAATAAAATCCAAGATCCGGATATCGAGATGTTTTTATAGCGCACATACGTCAAGATACCAATCTTGTACATGAGTCTGTTTTCGTCATCAACATCATCATGTGTATCAGAAGCAATTACAATAAGAAAAATACCAAATTTTAACTCAAGTCTAACTGTTCCCAGAATGTGAATGAATTGTTTTTCACTCCAAAGTCGAGCCCCATTTGCCTACACCGTTGCACTCTAATAGCACACAGTTTGTTTATGATCAAGAAATGTCTGGTACTAACGGTTTTTTGAATTGTGTAGTATTGAGTTGACAAAAGTAAGCAACAAAACAAATGGAAATACTGCATCTCAATTCAATCTATGAAAACTTCTCACTGACGAGATCCGCCGTTCATCTTTAGATTAAACCTTAGTTTAACTTGAGATTAGGCCCTGGATCTGGATCAAGCCTTGAAATCGTATCTGGGACAGTAAGAGTTTCTGCATTGAACTTTGCTCGTCTTGTACAGTCATAGGCTGGCAATCGGGAGATTGGAGATTGGTATTGGCATAGAACCTTTTGCTGCTGTTGGGGCAATGCAACTGTTTAGATATTCGCTGCATTCTAGGAAACATCGGCACTTGAAATATCAGAATGTCCCACAAAAGTAAAACAACCCACCGATCCTACACTGCGAAATGATTTTATAGCAAGCTGCTGTCCATTTAAGAGTGCAATTTCAAATCTGCTATCCATCTAGAAATATAATTTCATTTATTATTTGGCAGTTGAGTTAAAGGTGGGAACTGCGCAAGTTCCGTTTGCGTTTTGTGTAGGCTCTGCGCGAGCTTTGCCTAGTCTCTGCGTAGATTTTGTTACTAGTGGTATCTACCATTTTAATATGTATTTTTGCTGCCTTGAGAGAATCCAACTTTAGACGAATTTCCACAGAAACTAGAATCTTTATGATTGTTCAACAAAGTTAGGCTAAGTATCAATCTATAGGCGTTTTAAGCTTGCTAGTAACTTTTGATACAGGGAAATTAAGAGGTACTTCAGGCTAATTTGTTGATATTTTTTTTTAATCACGGTGAAGGATTAAATGGTCGCCATTCAGGTGTGCCGGGATGATTGTTTGCTATGGCAGAGTATCGATCAAGCCTTGGTGCACCCCTTTTCCTTGCGAAGCAATAGCAACACTAATTAGCAGCAACTATGTGGACCCGTTAGCACATAATTTGTAGGCAGTGATAGCGCGGATAGAAATTAAAAATTAGAATTATTGAAAAAGCATCAACACCATGTGGCTTTGACCCCCTCAACACGCAGAGTTTTTATTAATGAGATCAGGTCGAGAAGCTTATTATAAAATTTAGATATTAGGTTGTTACAGTTGATTTATAGTATTGTTAGATTCAATATGTGTTCGATCCCTTAGGCATGTGGGTTCAAGATCACCATTTCAGTCCAGTTAGGAAAGGTTTTTTTTGAATCAGGGAGAAGATACAGAAGCTAGCCTACATCGGTCAAAACAAAAGAAGCTAGAGTTCAATATTGAAGCAGCCAATCCAGGAACGATTTGTTCTCGTTTTTATATTTAATATGTATTTTCAACAGGTTTCAACTTTGAAATTTTTGAGTAAGCTCAGACAAATTTTTATTTGCATGAGATGAGGAGAGTGAAGTATCAATTGATCAAGAGGGATTGGAATTGAAATTTGATCAGAGGTGATATCATGATGATATCATGGGTGCAAGTTGATGGGGATGGAGTCATTTGCATAGAATGGAATAAACATTCTTGGATTATTGTAAAATAAAAATAGTAGTACAGGTCAAACTTAGAACAGGTACTTAATTAGAACAAAGAGAGAATTCTCATACAGTCGACCTTGGGACCGAACTGAGAAAAGAATTTAGACTGGAACTCAGACTGGAAATCAGACTGGGACTTAGACTGGACTCAGACTGGAACTGAGAACAGAGCTTGTATCAAATTTCAAAACAGAACTTAGAACAGACTTTGAATAAAAATTAGAAAAAACTTGGAACAGAACAGAAATTAGAAAGAAAAAAACTTGGAAAGAAATTTGAAAAGAACTTGGAACAGAAACTAAAAACAGAAAAAAAATTTTAAACGGAATATAGGAAAAAATGGAACAGATCTTGGAACGAAACTTTGAACAGAAATTAAAAAAAAGTCTAGTACAGAAAAGAGAAACTTGTAATACATTAAAATTACAAACTAGACAACTTCTCTATAAAACAACTTTTATTACCCTAAATTTGTAGACCCATGGCATAAACGAATTCCAGCAAATAGAATTTCAATGTTCAAAACTTCAAGACTGCTCAATAACTGAAGCATTAATTTATTCAATATTAAATGTACAATTTTGAAAACTTCATCACATCTAGATTTTCGTTTTAATTAACAATTTTAAAACGTCAAATTTTGTTCAAGCAGTAGACGGAACCTAATCTCAACAAGACCCTGAAAATAAGCAAAAAAGGCTTTTCAACTAGTGAATTATGTCTACATTAGATGAATTATGTCTTTACAAATATCCATGTTTTTCACCGTTTCTTCGTTTCTCTATCAAACCTGGCTATTGCATTGTTCCATTTAGATCTGCTTGTCAACGTAGGGCAAGAGACGTATTCATGTTTTTAGTAGGAAAAAATAGCCTCTGAACAAATGTAGATTTTTTTTATTTCTTCGTTATGCTTTGGTTTACTTTTAAGTCAAAATATTACTCACTTCCATTTGAAAAAAATACCATTTAGAGTAATTTATTTTTTCAAAACTTTTTATCCAACTATCTATTTTCAGTAATATTTTGTTTGGAATTTTCTTTTTATTAAAGTAATTTCTATTTTAAGTATTTTTCAATTTCAGTAATCTTCCATTTTAAAATTCCTTGCAATTTGAGTAATCTTCCATTTTAAAACTTCTTACAATTTGAGTAATCTTCCATTTCAAGTATCTTCTCATTTTGGACAAATTCATTTTTTTCCTAAGTTAAGAAGACTCAACTCTAGCTTAAATGGGAAATCAAAATCACAAAAGACACTTGGAGGAATGATCATTTTCAATAAAAATTTTCTTGACATCATGTTATTCAATCTCTCTGCTTATAAATTTTTTCTCAAAAAGACATTATTGATTCATAATACAAATGAAGATTTTAACACAGAACAATGAACAATTGAATCCAATACCGATGTTGGACAGTGAAAATCACAACTAGATGAAAATTTTGTATATTGCTGAAAATAGAAAAAATCTGCAAATTGAGAATAACTACAAACAGAAAAATTAGAAGGCAATTACAATCAACAAGCAATTGTAACTGAACCGTTCTGTCAAAATCAAATCTTGACAACATCTTCATGTTCGACAAATTAGTCTGTGATACATAATTTGTTCAAGAAATGTTCTATTACCCAAAATCTAATCACCAAGTTCATATCCAAGCATCAAAAACAAAGATAACTAAGAAACAAACAAACAAAAAATCATTCGCTTCCTCTTTAGGGTCACAGGTTCTTAATTTGATTTACGGTTATTTAATCTTATATTACTCTTAAAGCCCTAATATGATTTTGGAAGTCAAAGATATTTGCTTGTCTTTTTTTTCTTCCAATTACATGTAGACTTTTTGACACTTTGACAGAATCTTGCATTAAACAAAAAATTTATCGTTTGATTGATCTTTATCCGACCATAATGAGTGATGGAATGAATCTATTTAATCTTTCATTAAGTAATATAAATGGCAACTTTTGTTGATTCATTGAATGATCAGTCGTTGCTATGAAATTTTTGAAGCAAGATAATCGCAAGCACCAAGACTACACAAAAAATAGATTAATAAAAGGCTTTCTACTTAGACATGATATAATTGAATTCTAGAAGGTCCACAACAGAGGTTTTGAAAAAATTGAAATTTCAACTACTGAATTATAAAATCTATATTTGTAATGTTGATGATATCAGAAATTTGAAAAACGTCAAGTTAACCTGTCTTCACAATGGCTTATCAAAAAAACACGCAAATTGACTTGTTTTCTGTTACATGTAACCCAACGCACAACGTAGCACAATACAAGCCAGTACATAGCACAACGCCCAACAGCCTATGCCATGCAAGGCATCGTTTTTACTAACCGAATGGTAAGGCATAATGAGACAGTATAATGGGGTATAACGAGTGAGTACAATAAGAATTGATATGTTGACTGGATTTACAGTTAAAAATATAAAAGCTGGTAACAAGTTTTTGAAATTTGTTTTAGCTGCCATTTATACCTGTGAAATATTGATGACACAAAATTGATTTCAGGTTGGAAAAAAGCCAACATGAAAAGTCTGTTGTTCATTTTTATTCATTAATTCTCTAATCATCTTTTTAATCTTACTTCAAGTTAAAACCATCTTATTGTTCAAAAATCATCCAAAATCGAATCATTGATTCACATTTATTCTTGACATGAAAACCAGTCTCCCTGTAAAGTATTTTTTGGCTCATTCGTAAATACCGCTTGTACCTCATGCAATTGAATACTATATATAAATTACATAAAGCCGTATAACAAAACAATACATTAGAAAATTCCAAAATTAAGGTAAGCACAGTTTTTAAAAAATATCAAACCTCTCGTTAGAAATACAAAATGCTCTCAAGTAAACATGTAGCTTCCCGCACTTCTCCCAACTACTCCTTTCCATGTGTATACATGAGATCATAAGCCCTCTGACCCACATCCCGCCTCGAGGCTTTCAATGATCATCATGATTGGAAATATATCTACAAATTCATAAAATAATAAAATGGGCAATATCCTGGATCGTTCCACTTTCTTCATTTGGTAGCTTCAACTGCATTCTACTTTCCCTCCTTCAATCCAAGTAATAACAGCCTCCTTCGTCGTCTTTGCTATGGTCAAATCACCAAAATGTCATCAAATCCCATCCTACAATTGATCTAGTGTACACTAACCAGCCTCAAATAACTTTCCCTTCCTAAAAATACAAACAAAATTCATGTGGTTGGCTAGCTCCCAACTAGTGCAAAATAATTACCAAATGCCTATACACATTTACTGAAAATCATCTAGCTGAAATTTTGAAAATTTTGAAAAAATTAAAACCTCCTCAGTGAGAAAAATAAACTCATATTAAAAATAATTATAACTACACATTAAAAAAACCATACATAATCGAGAAGTCAAATTTATATTACCCAAAATCGAATAATGTATAAGAAAAGAATAAATAGACAAGAACCTCAAGTTTAAGCAAGCAAAGCAACGGCCATGAGAGCACCACCAACCATAGCTAAAGATCTGCCATTAGAAGAGGCACCATTAACTTGGGGAATGAGAGTAGAGGGGGTGGCAACAACGGCAGGAGGAGCAGAAACGGTGGTAAGACCGGATTGGACAGGTTGAGAAGCTTGAGGTTGGACACCTGAAGAAGTAGGCTTAACGGGAACAGTAATGGTGGAAACTTCACCAGCGGGACCAGTAGTGGTGGTAGTCTTGACAACACAGTCAACGCAAGGAGAAGTAACAGTAGAAACAACGCCAGCAGGTCCAGTGGTGGTTTGGGTAAGATAGAGAGTGGTAGAAGGAACGACAACAGGGACAACAACGGGAACAGTAGAAACCTTTCCGTCAGTACCAGTGGCAGTAGTGGTCTTGACAACACAGTCAACGCAAGCAGAAGTAACAGTAGAAACAACGCCGGCAGGTCCAGTGGTAGTCTTAGTAACGTAAAGAGTGGTAGAAGGAACAACAACAGGGACGACAACGGGAACAGTGACGGTGGAAACAACGCCAGCAGGTCCAGTGGTGACTTGAGTGGAGTAGACAGTGGTAGAAGGAACAACGGGAGCAGTAACAGGAACAGTTACAGTAGAAACAACACCAGCGGGACCAGTGGTGGTTTGAGTGAGGTAGACAGTGGTAGAAGGAACAACGGGAACGGTAACGGGAACGGTTACAGTAGAAACAACGCCAGCAGGTCCAGTGGTGACTTGAGTAGAGTAGATGGTAGTAGAAGGAACAATGGGGACGGTGACAGTAGAGACAACGCCAGCGGGACCAGTGGTGGTTTGAACTTCACAAGGAACAGTGACAGTAGAAACAACACCAGCGGGACCAGTGGTGGTCTTAGTGATGTAAAGAGTGGTAGAAGGAACAACAACGGGAACGGTAACGGGAACGGTAACAGTAGAAACCTTTCCGTCAGTACCAGTAGCAGTGGTGGTCTTAAGAACACAGCTCTCACAAGGAACAGTGACGGTAGAAACAACACCAGCGGGACCAGTGGTGGTCTTAGTGATGTAAAGAGTGGTAGAAGGAACAACAACGGGAACAGTAACGGGAATGGTTACAGTAGAGACAACACCAGCGGGGTTGGTGGTGGTTTGAACTTCACAAGGAACAGTAACGGTAACAACCTTACCATCAGAACCAGTGGTAGTCTTGGTGACAACGGTGAAAGGAACAGTGACAGTAGAGACCTTACCATCGGGTTGGGTGGTGGTCTTGACAACACAAGCCTCACAAGGTTGAGTGACAGTGACAACCTTACCATCGGGTTGAGTGGAAGTCTTGGTGACAATAATGGGAGTGGGGTTGATAGGAACAGTTACAGTGCTGGGCTTGCCATCAGAACCAGTGGTGGTTTGAACTTCACAAGGAACAGTAACAGTAACGACCTTACCATCAGAACCAGTGGTAGTCTTGGTAACGACAACAACGGAAGGAGTCTTGGTAGCAGTGGTAGACTCAACAGGGACAGTAAGAGTAACAGTCTCACCACCGTGGTAGACAGTCTTGGTACCTTGAGCAGTAGTGGTAATAACACAAGGCTCAGTGACAGTGACAGTGACACCATTGGTAGTCTTGGTAACGACAGTGTTGGTGGTGACAGTTACAAGAGGACACTTGGTGCAGACAGTGATAGTTTCAGTCTTGGTGGGGTTAATGACGGTGGTGATAACAGTGAACTTGGTGATAGGACCAGTGGTAGAGCCAGAGGCAGAGGCAGAGGCAGAAGCACCAGAAGAACCAGAGACAGAGCCAGTAACCTTGGCAGATCCTGAAGCAGAGCCAGCAGCACTACCAGAAACTGAGCCAGAGGCAGAGGCACCGGAAGAACCAGAGACAGCAGCAGAACCAGAGGCAGAAGCACCGGAAGAGCCAGAGACGGCAGCAGAGCCAGAGGCAGAGACACCGGCGGAACCAGAGACAGAGGCAGAGACACCGGCGGAACCAGAGGCAGAGGCAGAGACACCGGCGGAACCAGAGACAGAGCCAGAGACAGCAGCAGAGCCAGAGACGGAAGCAGAGGCAGAACCAGAGACGGAGACAGAAGATTGACCAGAACCTTTAGCAATGGCAATTAAGACATCCTGGTAAACGGCAGAGAAGAAAGCTTGCAAAGAAGCAATGGCAGCAGCAGCTTGGGGGTTAGAAGCCAAAGCTTGAACTCTCTTGTTACCCAAAGAAACGGTAGGGCCAACGTTAGAGACAACACCGTTAATAGACTTGGTAGCATCAAAAGAAGCAGTCATTGAAGTAAGTTGAGCCAAGAAAGAAGCGTAAGAAGCAGAAGACTTCCAAGCAGTCAAAGCAGGGTATCCTTGAGCGTAAAGTTCCAAAAACTCAGAGGCAGTAAGTTGAACTTCAGCACGACGAGCAAGAGGAGCTACGAGATCAGGGAAGACAAAGGCAACCCATCTGGGGAGGAAAGCGGCAATACCACCGTTACCAGAGACGAAACCAATCAAGGTATTGATAGCAGAGGTAGCATCGTTGACAGTGACTTGAGGATACTTTCCTTGCAAGGTACCAGCAATAATGCCAGTGTAGAAAGCGCTAATGAATTCGTTAGCTGATTGAGTTCCGGGAGCTACAGAAGAAGAGGGAGCAGCAGAAGAGACAGCGGATGAAGTTGTGTTTGAAAAGAGACTGACTCTAGAGGCTTGAGCAGGAACGTCGTTGAAGCTGAGTTGAGCGGTAGCGACCTGGGAGTAGAGCACGGCCGTTGCAGCAGTTAAAGAGGTGAAAAATTTGACCATTTTCTAATTGTGAACGAATGTCTTAACGATAGAATAGGATGGTTGAAAGTATTGTAGAACAAGACTGAAAACCACGGGAAAGAGGGAGATATAAATACTTGGTGAAGTGTTTGGGGGAATGATTGCAAAGCTATAAAAAGCAACCATGCGATGTTGCAGACTCGATGTTGTGCCAAAACGCTGCCATTTCTCGTTGTATGTAATGTAGGTGAACTAGCCGATTCGAGGAGGGAAGAAATAGGTGTGTATACTGGAGTGGAAGCGGAAGAAGCTAAGAAGATGCATGATGCAGTCGGAGAAAAGATGAAGAGTTTAAAAAAGAAAAGATAAGATAAGGTTTTAGAAAAAGCAATGTTAGGTTTTGAAGAAGGTGTTTGATATGGAGTGATTCTTCGCTAATAGTATTGAAGCTGCTTTAAGTGGAGCAAAGGAAGCGACAAGAAGATGGTTGTGAGGATTACGGTATTGAGTAGGGGGAAGAAATTTAAACTTGCTATGAATTACTATGGGTTACCAAAGGTTACTAGATGAATAGATTAAAGATTACCAAGAGTTACCAGGTGAATACTACTGTATACCACAGGAAAAATACCGAATACTACAGGCTATAGATTACTACAGGTTACAGATTACTACAGGTTACAGACTACAGACTACCGATTGCTACCGACTACCGACTACCGACTACTGTAAACTACCGACTTTTACAGAGTTTGCAGTCTTTCTACAACCATAATTACCATCGTTTTGACCAGTTAACGCCTTTTTTCACTTCCAAGATGAGCATACCCAAGTTGAGAATACCCAAGTTGAGCGTATCCAAGATGGTGGTGTGATTCAACCCGTAACTCTATTATAACATATTCTTTGTTTTTGTAACGAGTTCTTTGTTTGTATGACGTTAAAAAACGTTCTGTTTCAAACTTTGAGTGTAAAATGTTATTTTAGGGTTTAAGTTCAAATTGTGGTATCACTACCATGGACTCTTTATTTTGCTTCCCTAATAGTCAAATTGCCTTCAAGGCAGCATCAAGCGAATCTAGATGCTGCACTATCACGTGTTTCATCACAATTTTCAAATACGGGAATTTTAGCCATTTGTGTGGGAGATAGAGAGTTCGTGTGTAAATGAGTGTTTGTGATCATTGGTGTAATGATAACGGGTGAAGTTAACTGGTGTAATGATGATGTAATGATAACTGGTGTACTTGAAATATATAATGTTTACTGGTGTAAGGGCTATTATAAACATTGGTTGTGTTGGTGTATGTGTAATGTGTAATGAGGGTGATGAGGGTGATGAGGGTGATGAGGGTGATGAGGGTGATGAGGGTGATGAGGGTGATGAGGGTGATGAGGGTAATGAGTAATATGTAATGGGATTCACTGTAAACATTGGTTGACTACTGGTGTATCATTGCTTTGACCATTCGCTTTGACCATTTGTGTTTCAACTGTTTCCCTGTAATGAAGCCATGGTTCTTGATAAGACTACAAATATTGCTGTAATTAAACCTGGCTATGCACGATATTCTGTATTAGGAAACTTACATAGGAATCAGGCATTGACGAGAAATCAATAGTGACAAATGGTTTAGTTGAGGCTGCTTCCCGGTTTAATAGTTTAAAAAAGTCAATAGATGGTTTGTGATTACTAAAGGGCCCCTGAGAAATACTTGTGAAAGAGTGGATGATTGCATCGATGGATGGCTTGAGAGGAAAACGTAAAGAAGCAAGGAGATTTATTGCTATTTAGATTTACATTTCGAGGGCTCAATGGGTCCGAAGGGGAAGGGTACGATCGGATTTGAGTCGAGTTTGGGATAGATTGGAAGAAATTACTGTGGTTACCAGTATAGGTAGTAAATCTACAATAGGAAATGCTGTAATTTAGGAATAGTAAAAGAAATGTTTTGGTAAAATCAAAAACAGGAAAATGTACAAATTTGCAATACTACAATAGGAATTGACTACAAAAGGATGATACAGTATTAAATAATGGGCAAAAAGCAATATACAACAGACAATAGACAATAAATCATAAACAATAGACAATTAATCACTGAATTACTCTCTGAATTACTCTTAATCGCTATTACGGTTAATCACTATTACGGTTAATCATTATTACGGTTAATCATTACTCTTGATCATTATTACGATTAATCACTTTTACTCACTGTTGATCAATCACCATCCTAAAAACAGAATATCTATAATAGGAATCAAAACCTTTTTTTGGTAATACAAAATATATACGAAGAAACTCCTACTTAATTCTTGCATTCAAGTCCCAGCCTGACGCTCCCACTGAATATTATTTCTAATAATACGGAAAACATTCTGGATCACCACAGAATAATCTAGAAGCTAATTCATATCTTTACTAGAGGAGTTGCCTTCAAAACTTGTTCGTTTCATGGAGTATCGATAAATGCTTCCATACCTAATGCTAAAACAACACAAACCTTTGATTTTGAAAGTAGCACTGCTTCGGTAACATGCATGATGCAATGTAAACCTTTTGAAAGTCAAATGAACCTCCTTTGCTTTTGGTAAACAGAATTGGGTGATGATTAACATTGCAGTTTTGCAATGAAGTATACGCAAGATCTGTGGCTTATCTGATGAAAGTGTGAAAATATTTGATGGGCACAAAGAGCGTAAATTTATTTATAAAGTTGAAATGATGAAGCGATTAAAAAGATTATACTGATTAGAGATGAAAAAGATTGAATTTCATTAAAAACTATAGTTGACAATAATAAACAATTGAATATTTGAAAAAAATAAAATTCAATCAAAAGTTATAAAAATTCAACTGAAAACTTTTAAATGCAATTACAAACTATTAAAATCCAGTTGAAATTTTTAGATGCAATCAAAACAAATGTAAACAAGTAAATTCAGTTATAAACAATTATAAATTTTTGAATACAAGTACAATCTTTTGAATACAATTACAACCTTTTGAAAACAATTACAACCTTTTAATTACAATTACAAACAAACAAATACAATTGCAAACAAACAAATACAATCATGAACAATTAAATATTTTTAAATAAAATCATGAACAATTAAATATTTTTAAATAAAATCATAAACAATTAAATATTTTTAAATAAAATCATAAACAATTAAATATTTTTAAATAAAATCATAAACAATTAAATATTTTTAAATAAAATCATGAACAATTAAATATTTTTAAATAAAATCATAAATAATTAAATATTTTTAAAAAAAGAATGAACAATTAAATATTTTTAAATAAAATCATAAAAAATCAAAAATCATTAAACAATATTAAAAACCACAGATCCATATAGTATAAATTACCCACATACTTTGGTAAAGTACCCAGATACTATTAAGAGGCTAATGTTATCATTCCAGCTTTTTAAGTCCCAAGACCCTTCACTGCTAAAGCCAAAACAGGCAATTTTCTTATTTTAACAAAATTGAAAATTATTTATCGTTACAAAATCAAAATTGCGTTTGATCTGTCAAGCCTGGTTTTTTTCAATTTAAGTAATTCACAAGTCTCGTACTCCTTATCGTACCAGGCCCTGGAATAGTCAACGGTTTTTAAAATGAGAAGGGGGTAAATTTTGAAAATTGTCGGTATTTATTGTTGCTGATTGGTGACACAATTCTTAGATATTGTACTGTCCCCACCTTTCAAAACAAAGAATTTTGAAGGTTCACAACTATAACCTTTTTATACAGTACTTGAAATTATTTAAATGGGTTTAATATAAATGCTTAATTCAAAGTCCTTTAAATGATGTAATGTTATAATTGATAAAATGTTATAATTGATGAAATGTTATAATTAATGAAATGTTTATTTGTATAGTATTTCATCAATTATATGAAATGCTATTATTATAAATGATGAAACAATATAATTACAAGTGATAAAATATGGATCATTTACTGATAAAATAATGATAAAAACATTAACTGATAAAATCACCATGATAACATGAAATCTTAAAATGACTAATGACTGATAATACGATCAATTAATTAAATGATTTATTGATATTTTGATTGATAAGATGTCAACTTTTTAAAGTCTTACAACAGATCAAATCTGAAATCAATTTCGCCCACTTTCTTACCTGGTCTCCAACCGTACTCGGCAATCTTAGATCTATCTTTGCCTCAAAAGTATATTTTGTTAAAAAGAAATACCAAGCAATTGGTAACACCACTAAACCTAAATAACCTTGATATAGTGACCTTTCATACTACTCTAAAAAACTGCTTGTCAAAAGGTGGAATCATTACGATACCTTCAACCACGTTCTACCACCGTTGAAGCGGATAATAACATGCGTCCTCTTATTTCATTGGTCAAATATGCAAATGATGATATTTTTATCTTGTTTTGGTCACGATTTCCATTAAATTTCGGGACTCCAGCATATTAAGCATTTAGCGATGTGGATAACTTGGTTCAGTCTGAGCTTGCGTAATGGCAATTTATCCAGATATTTTGAGGCTATGTGCAAGATTACGAGTTTGTAATTCAGGTGTTGATACGAGATTGAGAATCACAAAAGTGAGAGTTATTCTTAAATTACATGGCTCGAGCTTGACTGTTTTCAATATTTCGTGTTTTTATTGTAGCATGTTGATTTTTACTATTTAATTATATTGGTTTCAATTTTTTATTTTCTGTTAAATCACAAATAAATTTCGTTAAAGTTTTTATCTGAATGCTAGAAATCTTGTTAAATTATTGAGTTCTAGCTTTATCTATTTACAGATTATCTTTGAATTTGTTGAACTTTTTATCTTTAAATTTATTGAATTCTTCATATTTCGTTGTTTGTACTTGGATATATTGAAGATTTTCACTTATATACTTGGTTTTTTCTTAGTGAAATCCATCTTTACTCGTTACTTATTGCACAAAAAATTCATCTCAATTCTTTGTATCATTTGTGTTAAACTTGTACATATTTTCACACATTTTTACTATTTTGACAAGAATTCTAATATTTAATTTTCAAGTCTTTTATTATTCTCAAGCTTCATCCTCAAGCTTTATTCTCAAGCTTCATTTTTAAACTACATTTATCCTCAAGCTTCATTTTTAAACTACATTTATCCTCAAGCTTCATTTTTAAACTACATTTATCCTCAAATTTAATTAATCCTTAATCTTCATTTTCATTCATCTTCAAATTTCATCAATTCTCAAGCTGAAACAATACTTGATCTTCATTTTTAAACTTCATTTATCTTTAAATTTCATTAAATTTCAAGCTTTAGTCCAAGCTTCATTCTCAAGTTTTTTTTCATAAACTTCATTTATTCTTAAGCTTCATTCTCAAGGTTTATTATAAAGATTTATTCTCAAGCTCCGTTAATTCTTACGTTTCATTTTCAAGCTTTTAACCCTTAAGTTCATTCTCAAATTTCATAAATCCTCAAGCTTCATTCACAAGCTTCAATAATCCTTAAGCTCCATTCATAAAATTTATTCTCAAGCTTTATTCCAAAACTTTGTTAAAACTTGAGCTTCATTTATAAACTTCATGAACCCTTAAGCTTCGTTTATAAAATTCACTGATTCTAAGCTTCGTTTATAAAATTCACTGATTCTAAGCTTCAGTCCAAGCTTCATTCTCAAGCTTCATCTAGAAACTTCATTGATTCTCAAACTTCAGTTCAAACTTCATTCTCACAATTTCATATTGAAAATTGGACAAATGTATTTCAAAAAAAATTGTAAATCTCAATCTTGAGTAAATGATTTACTAACGAAAAACGTGTATTGTAAATTAATTTCCAAATGAAAAAAGTCATCACTAAAACCATCAAATTCATTAATTTTTCAATTAATTGATATAAACAAATTGTTTTATCAAAAAAATTCAAATAGAAAATTAACAAATTATTGGAGTCAACTACTCAGTTCAAGAATTCAGTTCAAGAATTCAGTTCAAGAATTTAGTTCAAGAATTTAGTTCAAGAATTTAGTTCAAGAATTTAGTTCAAGAATTTAGTTCAAGAATTTAGTTCAAGAATTTTGTTCAAGGATTTTGTTCAAGAATTTAGTTAAAGTATATAGTTGAAGAATTTAGCTTCAAAATTTAGTTCAAATATTTAGTTCAAGTATTTAGTTCAACTCAACTTGTCAGTTCAACTCAGTTCCAGTTCAATTACAAATCAGTTTCAGTTCAACTCAGTCCAAGTTCAAATCCAAGTTAAACTCAGCTCAAGTTCAACTAATTTCTAGTACAAGCCGCACAACAAAAGCCACCAAATTCTGCACGGAAATAATTTTGTGCTAGTAGCCCTGTTTTAGGGTCCACCACACACCACACTAATGTCCAGCACAGTCCAACTGTTCTTCTACCTGTACCCAAATCTACTTGGCTCAGTATCATACTTACAACTTGTCCTGGACCTTCCCTATCATTCGCTCTTTGTCAACCAATTTTTAAAGGGAAGCCATCTGGACTCACCGCTCTCCTGACCCATCCCACCACTTCATTAATTTTAATTTTCTTCCTTTTCTTTCCCCCTTCCTACTCTCACCTACCCTTTACTCACCTATACCGTTCTACAGAACCAGGAAAAATAAAAATTTACAACTAAATCTCCCTCAAACAAAACAATCCCAAATTTATCATTATTCTTCTCAAGTAAATAAACTACAGAAAATGCCTACCGAACAAGAAGTCAGAGCAAAAAAAGATGCCGTAAGTTGTTCTCACTACGCGTTAACTTCACGCGTCGTGTTTGTACTCCAACCTTATCTTCACAAAATCTAACATGTTTTAATAGCTGGTAAGCTCTCTTTTTGCTCTATCTAAAACTGCCCAAGAAGTAGCTGGGACTGTCTTGGATTTCTACAGCGTGTTTGACGATCCTGAAAACTTCACTGAAGAATTCGAAAACCTCAAAAAATCTCTTGATGCCTTTGGTGTTGCAATCAAACCTGATCAAGCTAATGCCACGGCTACTCCTGACAAAAAGACCAGACAAAAACGTCCTGTAGACCCAAATGCTCCCAAAAAGCCAATCACTTGTTACTTTCAATATGCGTCTTTTGAACGTGCAAACGTGCGTGAACAACGTGAAAGAGAAGGTTTACAACCTTACACTAATAAAGAATTAACTGAAATCGTTTCAGAAAGATGGAATTCTCTTTCAGAGGCTGAAAAGGCTCCATGGTACACTCGTTACCGCGATCAAAAGGTTCAATATGATATTTCCAAAGCCTTGTATTTAGAGAAGAAAAAAAAAGATGAAACTCCTCTTCCTCCTGCTCCTAAAGAAATTGTGTCAAAGCCTGTTCAAGAAAGTTCAGAAGATTCTGAAGAAGATTCTGACTCTGATGACTCTGATGATTCTTCAGATGACTCTGATGATGATTCTGATTCTGATGACGAAGTCCCTGCTAAAGCTACAAAGCCCAAGGGTAAATCTCCCGCCAAACCAACTGCTTCTAAATCCCCTGCAAAGCCACAGCTTGCTGTTTCTTCCGCCAAAGCTGTCAAGCGTGGAAGATCTGAACCTGAACTGGCTAAGAAAGACGACAAGAAACTAAGCAGTAAGAAGGACGATAAAAAGGACAAGAAGAAAAAGGAAAAATCCGATATCAAGAAGCGTAAGAAGACCAATTAAATTTGAACCGTTTTATAATCTCTTTTTTTGTTAATGTAATGTGATTTGTATTTTTTTTTTCTTAATTCATTATTTCTTGGTCTTGTTAATTAGATTCATCAACGGTGAGTTTTCGTCGTTTTTCTCCATCAGAACCAATAAATTCGACATCTGAAGAATCTAAAGTTCGTGATTCTTGTTCATTTTCTTCATAATTTTTACGTTTCTCTTCACCGCATTTATCTATTGTTTCGTCAGCTTCGATAGCTTTCGATTGTTTGGCGTCTATTTTGTCATTAATTGAATTTTGACTGGAATCAGTCTTGTCTTTTTTGGTGATATCATTTTGAGTAGAAGTTTCAATGGATTTTGACTTTTCAATGAGTTTTGTGTTGATGACATTTGTGTCAAGGGCAGTAGAATTAATATCATTATTTCCAACATTTCCAACATTTCCAACATTTCGAATAGAATTAATTTGAGTAGAATCAGTTTGGGTAGAATTAATTTGAGTAGAATTAGTAGAATCAGTTTTTGTAGAATCAGTTTTTGTAGAATCAGTTTTTGTAGAATCAGTTTTTGTAGAATCAGTTTTTGTAGAATCAGTTTTTGAAAAATCAGTTTTTGTAGAATCAGTTTTAGTAGAATCAGTTTTAGTAGAATCAATTTGAATAGAATCAGTTTCAGTAGTATCAAATTGAGCAGTATCAATTTTAATAGTATCAATGATATCATTTCGAATAGAATTTGTTTCAATCTCTTTAGTCACTGTGATATCAACGTTTTTAATATCTTGACTATCTGAAATAGATTCTTGTACCTCATCAACTTCCATTGGTAAATATGTAGAATCTTCATCATTTCCTCCATTTTCCACTGGCAATTGATCCAACATTGATACATCACTCTCATTAACCATTTCTGAATCACCATTAACCATTTCACCATCTCCTCCATTAACCATTTCTGCTTCACCATCTTCAACTGCCCAACTAATGGGTGCCATAACCAATACTGAACTTGCCTCTGCTGAAAATGAACTACCATTTGAATGGAAATCACCATTTTCATCAGTTTCGCGAAGTTTTGCTTGTTCAATTAACTCCTTCGTGTCCAATTTTTCATAATCTTTCAAACGCGAAGTCACGCTCAATACCCGTTCCAGGGCAAATAAATACTTGTGAGGCTGATCTTCTGAATAATGAGCATTTGGATATAATAACAACTCAGCTAAGCGCTGAATTGTAAAAGGTGGTGAGTCGGGAAACTCGTTAATCAAGCGGGCCTTATTAGTATCAACTAATTCCTGAATAGTGTAAAGTTCCTGCGTTAAGGGATCAAAGAAATTAAAGTCTTCATAAGGAAGCTTGAATTTTGTCTTTATAATCTTCTACAAAGTCAATAATATGTCTTCAAACATTGTCATCAACTTACTTGGTCAAGTTCAACTGCAATTGACTCTTTAAACGAGTTCCAATCATTTTCAACTGGACTAAATTCACCAGTTTCCGCAATCTTTTCAAGAGATAGTGTAACTAATGGTAGTTAGCATTTTAAACAATTCCATTCATGATACTTACTGCTCATCTTTTCAAGTTATGACTGTTTACAATGAGAAATGGTAGGTGGGGCAAAATTGGGACAAGAGAAGAACCTCGTTTTTTACCTCCTATAACAATGGCAGCATTAAACAGATCATTCTTTGGAAGCTTCCATCGAGCTTTTGTTCATAGATCATTTACTACATCGTTTGCTAAAGACATTGAGACCGTTGAGTTGGGATATGACACGCACTTAACCGATGCCGCTGTTAAAAAAGAGCCAATTGTGTTTCTACATGGACTATTTGGATCTAAAGTCAATAACAGAACAGTAAGCAAAGCACTTGCTAAAGATTTGAGCAGAGATGTTTACTGTCTTGATTTGAGAAATCATGGAGCAAGCCCTCATGCAAGTCGTCACGACTATCCTGCTATGGCTGCTGATGTTGAGAGTTTCATTGAAACACATAAATTAGGAGCATCGATTCTTATTGGCCATTCAATGGGAGCAAAGACTGCAATGGCAGTGTCATTGCGAAGACCTGAGCTAGTGCGAGCTCTTGTTCCTGTTGACAATGCCCCTATTGATGCTCAGTTGAGTTCAGTATTTCCTAAATACGCCCGTGCCATGAAAAGGATTGAGGCTTGTAACTTCAAGAGTAGTAAAGAAGCTTACAAAGTGATGGCTGAGGTAGAAGCTGACGTTAATATTCAGCAGTTTTTATTGTCTAATCTTCAGCGTACTAGAGCTACCAACTCGTATGGGTTTCGGATACCAGTTGAAACAATTAGCAAGAGTCTTGATCATTTAGCTGATTTTCCATTTTCACCAGAACAGGCACGATATAATGGTCCAGTACTTTTTGTGAGAGGTACAGAATCACATTAGTGAGTATTAATGTTTATATTAGGGGCAACACTAACAAAAGTAGTATATCTGATGAAGCTTTTCCCGTGATGGGTCAATTTTTCCCTAAATTTTTGGTTAGAGATGTTAAAAGCGGGCACTGGGTTATATCACAGAAGCCTAAAGAGTTTATAGAATTTACAAAAGAGTTTATTAAGCGGGAAGTTGATGATGAATAAAATAATGGAGTTATAATTTTAGTAGAACTACTACAATTTGAGACTGAATAGAAAAGAATGCATTTGAGACTGAGTAGAATGACTACAATTTGAGACTGAATAGAATGGTTAAAATTTGAGAATTGACTACAATTTGATTAGAATGGTTAAAATTTGAGAATTGAGAATGACTACAATTTGAGTATAATGGCTATAATTTGATCAGAATGACTACAATTTGATAAGAATGACTACAATTTGAGACTTGATAGAAATGACTGCATTTGAGACTGAATAGAAAAGAAAACATTTGAGACTGAATGGAAAAGGCAAAAATTTAAGAACTGAATAGAAATGGCAAAAATTTAAGAACTGTATAGAAATGTTTACATTTGATAAGAATAACTACGATTTAAACAGACATATTCTAGTACAGACAAAATAGCTGATTCAAACTGTAATTACTCTTGCACGGGTTGGCTTCAAATGGTTTTCTAACCGTTTCATA
This sequence comes from Geotrichum albidum, assembly GCA_003707475.1. Classification (NCBI taxonomy): domain Eukaryota; kingdom Fungi; phylum Ascomycota; class Dipodascomycetes; order Dipodascales; family Dipodascaceae; genus Geotrichum; species Geotrichum albidum. Next base: position 64,110 of record PPJE01000026.1, read on the forward strand.
GAAATGCGTCCATAATGCACGCTTCATTTTGCTAAACAAGAAGGCTAAGTCAGCTTAATGCACCCTTGCCCTTTTAAAAACGGAGTACCTTAATTATTTTTATTTTCCAGAATTTTTTCAATTTTTATTTTTTATTTTTTTTTTTTTATTTTTTATTTTTTTAATTTTTTAATTTTTTTAATTTTTCGATTTATTAATTTATATTTATATTGATAATTATACTCATATTGATAATTAAAAACATATTTATATTCTCACTTATTCTCTTTCCTACTCATCAACTCAACGCTTCTGGCAATAATATTCAAAGTGCCATACTACAGTAATCCTAATCGCCCTTCGATCTCGACTTCAACACTGCCCATGATGGAGTTCGAAACTGAAGCTGGCACGAAAAAAAAATTCCCACAAACGCTTTGGGCAAAGCTATATATCCTGAGTGCTGCTCTATTCAACTCAGCAACCATCGCCGTCGAAGCTGTCATCTTTGCCTGGTTTCAACAAGCTTCAAATAAAGAAGGAAGATGCAGCGCCGATAGAGTGGACTGTTCAAATACTCAGATTCTAGGCCAAACTATGCCTCTATATCTTGCACTGTTTCTGTTTGCTGGTGTTTATCAAGTTATGGTATCCTTATGGGCTCTCAGCCATAGAAATACCATCCAACTCATGTTCCTCATGATTTTCTCTCTAGCAATGCTCGTCTATTCTGGCATCCAGTACGACCAAATAAGAGTCTTTTTGAACCGACAAAACGATACTGCAACAGGGTTTTTATCCGATCAACAAGTCCTCAACTTCCTCATCTCAGTACCTTGCATTCTAGGTGGCCAGTTTCTACTACAGTCCTTCTTAACCTGGAAATTATACACAAAATTCAATTGGGATATCTTTAAAAGTATAGGTGCTTCGCTCAAACTCAAGCGTGCTCTACGTGATTACTTGTGCTTTGAATCCATTCTCATTTTTGATATCTTCTTCTTTGTGGGTTTCACCCTACAATTTATCATTGTCGTACTACAAACAAAAGATGTGGAATTCGCTCTCACTATTGCAGTGATCCCGTTCACAATTTTGATCTTGTTAGGTGCTATTTATTCTGGTAAACGTGAATTCAAAAGTGGATTGATTGCATTTATTCTCTTGTGTTTCCCTGCAATGGCTTACTTTTTGTTTAAGCTAATCAGACTTTACACTGTGTCAAATCCAATCAAAAAAAACAGATTTAATAGAGCCCGAAAAACCCTAACTGTTTTTGCTGCCATCACTTTGGTATTTTTGATTTTGACCATTATTTATTCAGTCAAAGTTTTTAGAAACTTTGGACTGGGATTGAAAGAGACTCCAACAAAGAAGAGGGATGAAGGGTTCCATGAAACTGATTCTATTCCGCTCGGAAGAAAAGACTCCAATCAAGCGAACAATGAAACCAGATTGGTCATTGATTAGTTACATCATGATCCATTTTGCAGTTTTTATTTTATGAAAGATACAGTTATCTCTTTGTTTAACTTTAATGATTATATATTCAATGCACTTGAAACAAATTTTGACATTACCTAGATCATCTCATGCGTCTTTGCACAAGATTTAATCTCATTAACCTGTTTCATGAATCTTCTTCAACGTTCTGTCCGGATTTCAGTAATCTTTCAATAAAGTTGGAGTTGAATCAAGTCTCGGAGATTTATCCGAATATGATTTGGTAACAAGATTTCTTGTCTCGAGATAGTTTCTCCTAAATAATGAACAATCTCTCTTTTTAAACAAGCTGTAGAGCAATTTTCTTTAGTATCAGTTGCATGATTTTGCTGAATTTTACTTTTCAATCTTTTTATCAATACTTTGAAATAACATGACTTAATCTTTTGAAAATACAAGAAGCATTTTTCCAACTTTTCTATATTGTGGTATATACTTTATTATCAAGCCGTTTCGTATTTAGTGTGTTTTATTATGAATATTTTGTTTTATTTATTTTATATATTTTATATTTTATCTTGAATATTTTGTATATTTTGTATATTTTATCTTGAATATTTTCTATTATTTTAAAAATCTATATATCTTATCAACTATAAATTTATTCCAAACTTGTAAAATTGTGGCAATATGTATATCACGTGACAAATATTTACAGTACTATCTACTTGCCTGTATCGAGAACCTGCGAACTGCATTTCGTTATCAACGACCTTCTCTTCTCCAACTTTTTGTAATTGATCTTAACCCACGACTTTACTTCTTTCAACCTCATATATATGACTATAGGTCATTTATCAGGCTTTTCTTCTTTATTTATTTCGATACTGCATTGCTCTCATGTCTATATCAAACTCAGCTCCTAATGAATCCATTTACCAGTCGTTAGATGCTTCCCCAGAGCTCAACGACGAAGGATTCGAACTACAGCCTTCCGACTCATTTCTTACTGGAAACTTACCTATTACTTCAAGCATCCATCCAAAACAACAGTTCCAAAATGAAGAGGAAGACGTGCCGTCGTCTCTAATGTTTGATCAACCCAAACACTCCATTCTCAATCGTCAAATGAGACAGAAACCTTCAAATCAAACCAGAAATGTACTGTTTTCAGACACTAAAACGTTCGACACTAAAGAAGGATATTTACCGTTACCAGCAACGATGGGATCAAGAGGAAGATCAAACTTTAGACCTCAACGACAATCCTCGGCTATGGCAGGTAATTCTGTGGGAACAACAACAACAGATTATACCAATATATCTAGGTCAGGGAGACCTGGAGGAACAATTGATCCTATGCAAAGGGCTCTTTGGAAATGGGCAAATGTCGAGAATTTGGACGTTTTCTTGTCACAAGTATACAATTATTATCTGGGGAATGGCTTATACTGTATTCTACTGTCGAGATTACTCAACCTACTCACCGTTATGTTTGTAGTAGGATTTTCCACTTACTTGAGTACTTGCATTGATTATTCAAAAATAAGGTCTTCTTCAAAGCTGTCAGAAATTCAACATCCCCAGTGCATATCAAGACTTGGATATTTCCCGACGTTTCTCTTATGGCTTTTCGGTGTCTTTTGGTTTATGAAACTTCTTCAATATATTCATGACATCCGAAGACTCATTGACTTGAAAAATTTCTACTTTTATTTACTGGACATTACTGAAGACGAAATGCAAACAATCTCATGGCAGGTAGTGGTTAAACGATTGATGCTTTTAAGAGATAAGAATCCCATGACAATGACTACTCTGAAAGAAGATCAAGCAAAATTACGAATGGATCCTCATGATGTTGCAAATCGAATCATGAGAAAAGAAAACTATTTGATTGCAATGATTAATAAAGATGTACTGAATTTGCAGTTGCCAGGGCTAAAATACATTTATGGTCAAGCATGGCTCACCAAAACAGTGGAATGGAACATTAGTCTCTGTATTATGGATTTTGTTTTTAATGATAATGGCCAGGTAAGGCCAATTTTCTTAAAAGACAATCAGCGACAGCTTTTGATCGATGGATTGAAAAGGCGCTTTATGTTTGCTGCTGTTATCAATGTCCTATGCGCGCCTTTTACCATTGTCTATCTAACTTTGCTCTATTTTTTCAAATACTTTAACGAATATCACAAAGATCCTGGTTCTATTGGAAGCAGACAATACACGCCATTAGCTGAATGGAAAATGAGAGAATTTAATGAGCTTTATCACTTATTTCAAAGACGTCTCAATATAAGTTATGAGCCAGCTTCGGAGTATGTCAATCAGTTTCCTAAAGAAAAAACAGTCATCTTATCAAAATTTGTGGCATTTGTTACAGGATCATTTGCAGCTGTGTTGGGTATTGTATCTTTAATTGATCCAGAGTTATTCTTAGGATTTGAAATCACAAAAGATAAAACGGTACTGTTCTATATTGGCTTATTTGGTTCAATAGTAGCATTTAGCAGAAGTCTCATTACAAAAGAATCTTACATATTTGATCCAGAGACTGGATTAAAGAGTGTAGTTGAACATACACATTATCTACCAGAGGAATGGGAAGGCAAATTACACACTGACTCTGTCAAAATCGAATTCTGCAAATTATACGATTTAAAGATTATGATTTTATTAAGAGAGCTTTTAAGTGTATTAGTAACACCATTCTTACTCTGGATTGCTCTGAGAAACAGCAGTGAAAAGGTTGTTGACTTTTTCAGAGAATTTACTGTGAATGTTGATGGAATCGGTTATGTATGTAATTTTGCGACATTTGATTTCGTAAACGCAAACAAGAAAAAGTCTGGACACAAATCACGAAAAGGCTTTGGAAATAATGGTGAAAATGAAGATTTTGATCTGCCATTCAACTACTATGCAACGGCAGATGGAAAAATGTTGAAGTCATATTTGAACTTTTTGAATAACTACGCGGAAGATTCTGATACTGGGAATAACAAACCAATGACGTCTTCAACGTTGAGGCCTTTCGGAAATACAAAGCATGGCATGCCTATGACGGAATCCGGCACTGAATTCATGGAAAACAGTGTGATGGGTCGATTCAGTCGTATTCAACAAAATCATAATGCTAGTGGAGCTAACACTCCTTTAATTCGATCAGGAATGTTAGATGCAAGTTTAATGTCTTTTGGTATAGGACCTCATCATCGATTTCGAAGACCCAAATTTCCTGAGACAATTCATAGTGACGAGGAAGAAGATAATTCCATATCACGACCAAATGATAGAAAAGGCAAAACTGCTAGTGGCAATTTAATCTCTAGTGGAGGGAGTGGATTGGATGATTCATTTGTCACAGACTTGTACTCACGTAAACGATTGTTTGGTGGTACTGGAAATAGCAGCGATGAAGATGACGATGATGAAAATGGAGATGCTCAAAGGGCTGGTGAGGAAGGAGGAGTTTTAGGACTGCTTGGACAATTCTACAAACAAGCTGATGTTACCAAGTTATAGTGTATTTGGAAAGTAATTTTTTAATTTAAATGACAAGATCATGTAAAGTCTAGATGATGATAGGTGAACGATTCAGATGATAAATATCTGGTGTATGTGTATAATTTTTTCCCTGACCGCTGAATAATTATCATGTTGATATGTTTAAAGTGGGATATATGCTAGCAAAATGCGTATTAATCCAAATAGTACAATAGTATGAGAACGTCTCATTGAAACCTGTAGTCTAAGTACCAATGCTATATCTCTAAGCGGCTGCATGAGCTTGAGATTCAGAAGGAGGAGATGTTGACTTTGTAACTCGCTTATTTTTTGCTTTCAGTCTCTCCTCTGTTTTCAAGAACGCAGCAATGCTCGGACTCAATTCCGCATCGTCACTTTCTTGAATGATCTTCTCTGCTCCCTCATCTGTGGAATGCCTCTCTTTAGGTTCAGGACCTAAATACTCGACAGGCCAAACAACATCTTTTCGCTCTGTCAGCAATTTCATTTTAATCTTGTTTCGTTGTGCCTTCCAATCTTTCAATTCTTCCTTATATCCTTCCCAAACGCAATCAATGCATCCACTCATGCAGCAGTTATTAGGCTCTTCTGGTCGTTGTACAAGTTTGAGTCCTGCGATTTCGACAGGTCGTCCTTTGTCAAAGTTTCTGACGCCTGTCTGGCCAAAAACGAGACGCACCCTTTCTTCTGCAGACAGATGGCCATGATTAAATGAAAATTGTGAAGGATCAAATGATGTTTTAGGAGTTTTTGAAATCAAGTCGTAAAACAGAAATTTGTTTGTTTCAAAGTCTTGATGCTGTTTTTGAGTGCACCGAGTAGTGTGAAAGGGTCGGAAAATGGGAGCGAAGTTTATTAGTCGGGGTTTTGAGCTCATAGCTCTAGGTATGTTTTTGAAAGACATTTAGTTACAGACGTAATCTTCAAAGTGCCTTACAGACAATGCTAAGTGGGTGGTTGAGAAGATGAAGAGTGGGAGTTGATATATTTTTGTCTTATAACGACCGGTTGACCGATTTTCAAGTTTACCAGATACTATTTATTGGTAGTTTTCAAGATGGTCGAGAACTCAGATAATTTCATGTAAATTATGTAATTCGGAAATTGTTCTCGCAGGAAACTGTCACATTGACATGTCTCTCCTATGGAATTATATAATGACATGTATTACAGAACTTTAAATGACCCCGGGTGGACTGTTTGTTCGGAACCGGCCGAAGTTTCTTGAAAACCGTTAGGAGCAAAAAAAAAACTGGACATGAAGACCAATTTAGACAATTAGTTGGCAGTTGAATTATATCGCGAGTTATCAACCAGCAATGGCGAAGATTCATCCGCCAATCTTGAAGTTGACCTCTGCTCTGGGTCGTCTTTGAGAACATGGCAGACTAGACTTGTATATGATTCCCAAACAACTGTAACAATAAGCATCCCACTTATGCTTGACAAAATGACAGTAGTTGAAAATTCAGTTATCGGAAGAAAAGCAAATATAATAGCATCAACGAGTCTAAATGCCATACGAAAGTTCTTTGAAAAGAGAAGCTTCTCTTTTGGTTGAAAACACTGAGCCAAACCCCAAAGTGCAAGTAGCCCTATTGACATGCAACCACTGAATACCCATTGCAAAGCACGATGATTGATATGAGACTCTTTTGTAAACTCTGCTGCAATATCTCCCGACAAGACTAGAACTGCACACAGTGGTTCGTGGATCCAAAACCAAAGGATAGCAGAAATTGCTGATCTACGTAGTGGATGTGTGGGATTGTGAGATCCTTCACCATTGACATAAAGCCAATTCAAAGTGAAAGCTATGATCAATACTAAAATTGCTCTCACAGTTTTTGAACTAAGACCATTGCTTGCGGGTGCTCCTAAAATAACTGCGTTTAAAAACTCACCCATAACAATGATAAATAGAGCCGTCATTCTGTCGTTTTCATGTTCAATATTAACAGCCGTGGAAAATTCGCTATCAGTGTGACTTTGGAAATATGGCGAGTATATGTAAAACCAAAAGCTTCGTTCAATGATCAATGCTGCAATTGCAAGAAACACTCTGCCTCTCCAACCCACAAATAAAATGCCCATTCGTGTCAAGAAGCTTATTGTGTTGACAATACCCATTAATCTCATCCGAACCATATGTTCAGTAATAAACAATGAGTAGAAAAACCAATTTGCAATCAGGATGAAATGTACCAATTGATATGATATGACAGCCGTATAAAAAGATGTTTCTTTAGGAGTATCACCATCGTAGATTGTGACAGCATTGTTTGCAAATATCACCATGAATGACATAACTACCAATATTAAGGCTCTTTGCGCAATGTCATCAGTATAAAAACTGTTGAAGATTTCTCTCAAGTCCTGCCAAATTTGATAGGCATGTAAAAATATTATAACATATTTTAAAATATGTATAGCATCTGGGTACTCGGCTACATTTGAAGAAAACAGAGCAATGATAGCAACGTAGAGTAAATCCAGAAAGAGCTCAAAGACACCAGCTGTTCGTTCACCATGAACTTTGTAGAGCTTTCCATAATGGTGGAATTGAAGTGCGACTGGCTGTCGCAGCATTTTGTACCGTTCAGTTTCGGCGTGGGGTAGAGCAAAAAATTCAAAGCCATCTTCTTCGACTGGTTTGGAAAGTCGAATTCGTTCCATTGCCCGCTCACGGGCTTCAGGTGTAATTACAAATAGCTGTTCAGCAAAAGAAGCAAGTGTCATACTGTTTTCAATTCTTCATAGATGAATTATTAGAAAATTGTGAGAAAAAGAACTTGCAGTTTTCAAGCACAGTCATGCTGATTTAATTTCTAGAGCCTGGAGCTTCAGTAAAAACTTAAAAATGATTGACTAAACAACGCTGTTTTGAATCATCAAATCATGGTGAATTCTAATTTGAAACGTTATTATTGGGAATTTTGTGAAATATAAGCCTTACCGTTTGAATTTTATTCACCATGATCTACTCCAAGTAGTTTAGTATTTAATAAGGTCAATCCAGTTAAATTTGAAGAGTTCAAAATTTCGTATTTTTGTCAATGTGCTACCTGCCGTAAAGTGGTAAACTGTTTCAACTTCATAAAAAGCTTCCAAGGTAAGGAGAAATCATCATTTCTGAATCATGGAAACTATGGTGTTTGTTTAGAGAGCCACGTCCTTAGGGGTCAAAATATTTTGAAACATAAGTTCGTGGCATCCGGCAACATGAATTGACGTTTGCAAAACCGAGAAAGTTTACACATTTTCCGCAGACCATAACTCCATCAGTGCTGATTTCTGTCTCTATTCAAAGATAGTAAAGCTTCAAGTACTGGCCTTAAACTAGACCAAGTGAGGACAAAATATACCCAGGAGTCAAAATTAGAAAGCCTGCTGTCTTTAGAGTCTAATAAGATGAAACACTGGGATCCAATAATGTCACCAACAAACCTAGAACATTTGATGATCTCTAAACTTTTTAAATGAGCCAAAAAAATACCAGATAGTCCTTAGCAGCTGCGCTTCATTTTCGAGGCTGAGACTCGCTATGATTGGGGGTCAGTTGAAGCTCAAACTAGAGCGTAGAAAGTTACTGAGTTCCACAGTGCCCACTCTTACCAATATATACTTCAGCAAGATATCACATCCAGTTTTTAGGATTTGTGCCTTACAGAGCATCTGGAAAATTATTCAACTGGTTCAAAAGGGTGTTAATTCTAATCATGTCCGTGGTGCATTGCATACACGCGAACGTTGGATACACAGAGTTATCGACTCCTTTCATAGATTTAACGAGACAAAATTACAATTTCGACAATCTCCATGACCCCAAGTACCTCACGCTTGGACCCTCTAAAGTGTAAATTAAGTACTAAATGTCTGAGACAAATATCTACAGGCATAATTGTGAATTTCTTACTGCCCTATTTACCATGAGCAGCTTAAGACAACGAGGAAATTTAACATTATCTTTCGGGATTAGCTTTACTCACCGGTGATGTTACAATGAGACTACTGCTGAACGGATTTCAGCTTCAAAACAACATACTTTGGGTTCTCAAATCTCTTTGCCGCTGAACTTTGTTCCAATATATTAACAAGTTACCTGATTATGATCTCATGGAAAAAGTAGCCAGCCTTCCCGAGAGACTTCATTGTCTTCCCAGTTACTCATCGCCAATAAAACGTCGGCTGGTGCGCTGAGCTTTCCTTTCAAACGATACGATTATTATGATTTTGTAACCATGCAGGATCATGTAGTTCTTAATGTAAAGACTAGTTCTTATTTAGAGTTGAAAATTCCTGAATCATTTGCATTTTTGACTTATGAAATCACCAACCCCTTTACCTTTTTGAGGTACAAATAGTTCAACCACACAAATTTACACATTCTCTATTAAGATATATTCACTCTTAAAAAATAAATAGAAATAAACTTTCTTTTTCCATCCACAAAATAGCTGCTCAGTCTTATATTTATATCTAAGTCCTCCCCATCTTAATGGTGAGAAGGGTCTTTTCTAGGCCTTTCCAACTCTCCTCATACTTTTAAGAGCTCTTTGTGACTGAAAGTCAAAAATCACCCATTACGAGTCTTAACCAACCAACTAGAACTCGGACCACTCTTGGGCTTTGCATTTATTTATTATTTATACTATCCGTAAGAACTCTTTCATCTATTTTTCACTGTTACCATGTCTTCATACGCTTTGACATTACTATCGCTGTTGGCCGCAGTGTCAGCTTCTCCAACAAATTCATATCCTCTTGCATTACAATTTCCACCAGTCATTCAAATTAATAAACCATATTCATACCAACTTCCCGCAAATACATTCACGTCTTCTAATGATATCAAGTACACAGTTTCAGGACTCCCCAGTTGGCTGAGCTTTGACTCAGGCACTCGAGTGATACAAGGAACAGCTCCAGATTCGCTTCTATCACCATTTAAGACGGCTGAAATTTGGTTCGAATTGATCGGAACAGATTCAGCTGGCTCAACTTCTGTCAACTCTTCGCTGGCAGTGACAAACATGGATTTAGCAATGGAATCAAGCACATACTCTTTTGAATCTGATTCAAAGAGTCCTGGACTACTAGCCAGTGCTAACTCTTTAATTTTGAAGCCTGAACAAGATTTCTATATTTCACTGTCATCTGATATTTTTGAGTCAACGGCTCCTATTGTTCAATATCATGCATCGACTTCAGACTACACCCCTTTACCGAGCTGGCTCAATTTTGACTCAAATTCTCTAAGCTTTTCTGGTAAAGCTCCATCCGTTAATTCACAAATTGCGCCAGCAATGTCTTACTCGATAAACTTAATGGCTATTCAAATTCCTGGATATTCTTCTGCTAAAGTTGGATTTGAGATTGTTGTCGGACCCCATCAATTCTCTACCAGCATCACTTCTGTTAATCAATCAGTGACGCCTGGATCTGTTTTCATTTATAATATTCCTTTGGACAAAATGACCCTAAATAATAATGCAGTAACTGCTTCCGATATTTATAATGTGACAGTCAGTCCAAGCACAGACTGGCTCTCAGTTAACTCGACTATTATAGCACTTCAAGGAGAAGTTCCCAAATCTTTTCAGAACAGTAGCTTTACTGTTACCGTCACAAGTATATACAAGGACGAAATTAGTTTGAATCTGTCGCTTTACAACAAGCCCACAACTGAATCGGAAAACGAGAACAACAACACTGGTAGCATTTTCACCGAAAGTTCACTTCCAGCTATCAATGCTACAATTGACGAGTTTTTCGCATATCAACTTCCAGGTTCTTCACTCAACTCTTCAGCAACTTCAAATATCTCCATTAATTATGATCCAGCTGCACCTTGGATTACATTTCATGAATCCAATCACACTTTTATCGGACAAGTCCCCTCTGATTTTACTGGCACAACTGTTACAATGGCCAATGAGCAAGATAGTGAAGATAGTTTGTCTCTAACAATCCGTTCTGTAGACAACACAGTTTCTGAATCTAGAACTGAAGAACAATCTCCTGTCGAGACTTCTGCAGCCGCTCATTCTACTGGAATGTCTAGTAAAAAGAAATTGGCTATTATTCTTGGGACTGTAATTCCACTCAGTATAATTATTCTTCTAGCGCTATTAGGCTGTTGTCTCTACAGAAGAAAGAAAAGTGCGCCTATTGATGGTCCTTTGCAACCTGATGAGGACGGAATTGGTGCTAATCAAACCACTATTCGTGAAAAAGCATCTTCAGTAATGACTGGAGGTCCTTACAGTAGTCTTGACAAGTTGAGTTCATTCTCAACACCCACCCTTCATGGGAATTTGAAAAAAGATAGCGAGTGGGATTCTCCTAGTCGAGCAACTGAATTCAATTTGTATAGGTTAGACAATCCTGCACTGCCTTATGCCGATTATCGTGTTACATATGGAACTCACTCGTTTGCTGGTAGCGATTGTACCAATGATGTTGCTCTTGGTAAGAAAGGTTTTGGAGTAAACGACGGTTCAACAACATCTCTTGCAAACACTCTTGCTCCTATTCTTGCTACCGCCCCAGTAACTAAGTATGTTACTACTGAGCCTAATGCTCGAGACCAAGACGATACAACGTACAATACACCTGGAAAATCAAGAAATTCTTGGCGACAAACAGTTGAATCTGGTTTGCGATGGAACCCTAGAAGTGAAGGTGGATCTTTAGCTACAATTGATACCGATGAGCTTGTGAGTGTTCGTATGGTCAAAGAGAATCAAGTTGCAACTACAATTTCTTCTCCAGTGATACGAACATTTGATAATTCTGACGATGAAGAATCAGTTTATGAAAAGGACCCGCGTATAAACCGAGTTTCACAAGCAGCTTCCATTGGGTCCTATTCGTCATCCAATTCTGAAATCAGTGATTTTAACTATTCTGTTCAGAATAATGCATCTAACCTTGTTTCTGTTGACGAAGCACTGAAAACTGAAAATTATCATGCTAATTCACCCAGATTTTTTTCAGACCGAAAGTCTGGAGAAAATACAGTTGTTTACGGTCAGGCCGTTGATTCCTCTACGCCTTCTCGTGTATTCAAGACTGATGTAGTTTCTCATGGTGTTCAAAACTCCAGTCCTAACGGTATCCGACTGGTTAGAGACTATTAGATGATGTCTAATTTGATTTATTTTTAACCATCATGATTGTATAATTTATTGTCTTAATGCATTTTTGTCTTAAAAAGATCTATGTTTGATCGTAGTGAAATGTCTTGAGAAGCTTAATTAGGGATAGAGAAAAAGGAACATAACGAGTTGAAAACAAAAAAAAAACACCTCGAATATCCGTATTTAAATAAGTCCTTCCCCAGGCAGGTATAAAATTATTCTAATTTAGACTTTTCATGTTATAGATGTATATCAGAATGAGCTTGAACGACAGTAAATGGTCTATCAAGAGAATTGTTGTTGGTCTAATTGGATTGACTACTGTGGTCTCTGGAATCCAGCCGGTAGAACTGAAATCAGCTAAAGACTACTTGGTGCACAACTTACCTGGTATTGAAACGTTCAATGGCAGGCCACCAGTGATGCATGCTGGGTAAGATAGTTCTTCATGAACCATTGCAATTACTAACTGATCATTCTTCAGTCATATTCCTATAGATCCAGCGCTAAACGGAAACTTGTTCTTTTGGCATTTTGAACGAGAATTTGATACTACTCCAACTCCAAAAACAGTACGTAATTCGCTTGTTCCATCTGATACATACATATTAACTCTTTTTCTTATTAGGTTCTTTGGTTAAATGGAGGGCCTGGATGTTCATCAATGGATGGTGCATTAATGGAAATTGGTCCGTTTAGAACACAGAATGGAACAAACATTCTCATCAACAACGGATCGTGGAATAAACATGCCAATTTGCTTTTCGTGGACCAACCTGTCGGTGTTGGCTATAGTACTTCAGAACCTGAAGGGTATACTCGTGAACTACCAGTAATGGCAGCCAATATGATTACATTTTTGGACAACTATTTCACAATTTTTCCTCAAGTCGGAGAATTATACATTGCTGGAGAGTCATATGCTGGACAATACATTCCATATTTGGCAGATGCCATTATTAGACGAAACAAAGGGCTTGGAGACGACGTTAACAATAAAAAGTTCATCAATTTGAAGGGTGTTTTGATAGGTAATGGATGGATTGATCCTGCTCAACAGTATCCTGCTTATCTGTCTTTTGCGTACAATACTGGATTAGTTAAGCCTGGGAGTAGTATTGCAAGCGTTCTTGAACAACGCAATAGAGAATGCAACAAAAAGCTAGCTGAGCTTGGTAACAACGTTACTATTCATGTCACTGAATGCGATACTATTTTAGACACTCTTTTAGAAGAATTGTTCCTTGCTTCAGGGCTTTCAAAAACGGACCCCAATGCTTGTGTTAATGTATATGACATTCGCTTGAAAGACACATTTGGTTCTTGTGGTTTAAACTGGCCACCAGACTTGGAAACTGTAACTCCATACCTTCGAAGAGAGGATGTTATCAAGGCATTGAATCTCAATCCTAAGGAAGTTCATTGGACTGAATGTAATAACGCTGTTGGTTCTGCATTCACTGCTCGCAACTCACAACCATCTGTAAAGTTAATTCCTGGACTCATTGAAAATAATGTACCCGTGCTATTTTTTAATGGCGACCAAGATCTTATTTGTAACCATGAGGGAAACAAAAGAGTAATTGATGCATTGTCTTGGGGAGGAGAATTATCTAGCGGGTTCCAATCTGGTGAGGACAATATTTCATGGTATGTTGATGGCCTTCCATCTGGTACATACCAGACAGGAAGAAACTTGACCTACATAAAAGTGTATGGTGCATCACATATGGTTCCGTTTGATGTTCCTGAGGTGTCTCAAACCATGCTGAATCAGTTTATTGGTGTTCCTGGATTTTTATTGGAGTCAGTTGATCCTAAATTTGAGTCGCAACTTGCTACCTTTTTATCTGAAGGGGATTATTCTGAACCCACGTATGATAAAGAAGGTAATTTGATTAATGATGACGACAATTTCATTGATTCTGAGCGAAATCGAGTTTCTGGAACAGAAGCTGATAAAGGAAAAGACGTACCAAAGGCTACACCAAAAGACTATATTAGAGAGGTTATATTTGGTATTGTGCTATTTACACTAGTTGGTGGATTCTTTTTCATGTTTTTCAGACGATCAGGACAGTTAGTCGCAACTGCAACCAGTTCCAATCGCCGCAGAGTAGCGCGCTATGCAGAAGAACAGGAAGAGATGGATTTAGAGCGGGCTCTGCGGGAAAATAACGCCGACAGAAGTCTGATTGGTAGGCTGAGAAATAAATTGAAGGAGTGGAGAAGGTCGCGAGAGACCGGAGGGCTGTCAAATTACGACAGATTGGAGGATTCTGTGCCGTTAACTTCTTTGAATAGGATAAACGAGCCTAGGTTATCCAGTGAGTCACTAGGGTCAGTAGCGGATTCGGGGAGCGAAGAGGAAGTCCAGAGTAAACAAACAGTTATTTAGGGAATATATTACTGAGATTTAATTGTAGTTATATTATCCAGTATTAATATTGCAATTTATTGAGATATGAACAAATTTTTTTATTTACTTAGATTTTTTGAATCTGATTCATCAAGTATTTGAATAATTGTTTGATATATATATTCGAATAAAAATCTCTACATTTGATGAATCATATATTCTATAAAATGATATATTACAAATAGCATTGAATTATGAAAATTGAATTATTACAAGAATGAAAGTTGCAACAAAATGTAAATGTAAATAAATTTATAACTGTAACTAGTAAGACAAAAATGCAAAACAATGTAGAGCACTGAAATAATAAATTCAGAGCATTGATGACCTTTGTTTGATCATGACAATGAGAAGAATGAATAGTAAGTAGAAGTAATCATCTCATAAACATATGATGTTTATAAGATTCCGAATTGTAATGAGGAGAAGTGCTCATTTTAAGCTGAGAAATAGAGGGAAGTTGCAAGAAACTTGAGCTTGACTGAGTTAAACCATGGTGATATGAAGGAGGAGAAGGAGGAGGTAAAAAAGTCGATATAGACGGTAAACAGATTTTTGCAGGATCGTGCAAAACTTGCCGAGTACTGAGATAATTATTATAAGATAAAGGAGGGTAGCTAGATGGTGAAGGAGGTAAATTGCATAGAGTATTAGGGCCAGGCTTTTTGATGTTAATTGGTTCAGTTAAAACAGATGAAGTATGAGGACCTGAGAATTGGTTTCCTAAATAATGGTCAGAGCCTGTTGGCATACCCGTCAAACTGGGATCCCACGATTCTGTCGCTACCGTTCTAGCACTAGAACTTCTTGCGGTACTGCTCTGACTGTGCCGGCGCCCTACGCCTCCTGAGCCACCCACGATCTTGATGGTATAATTATCCTTCATGGCTCTATAGTGCAATCGGTATTTACATTGCTCATTATTTTTAAAACAGTTCTTGCACACCTGCTCGCCTGAACATTTGACTTTTCGTCGGCGACAGGGCTCACAGGCCCGTGATGTTCGTGACGACTTTGTGTGGGCAGAAGTGCTGGGCGATATCGGCTGTTGGAATTCCATGATGATTAATGTTTGGGAGGTCGTGATAGTTAAGTAGGATCACGGTGGAAGAAAGAAGGAGGATTCTTAAAAGACGGCCAGTAAATATATATATCCAAGTATTTGTACAGAAATTATATAATATGTTGATATATATTGACAACTTTGAGATGAATATTGTCCCACACATATATGACTATTACTTGGTCGTGCTTTTTAAACGGAGCTGTAACATTTGTGTAGACACAAAAAAAAAGAAAAGAAAAACCTTAATTGCCCAGCGCTGGTATCAGAGTGGTTTTATTGGCTGAGATAAACGTGATAAGGTGTCACTCATTAGGGTTCTTTCGTGTTGCAGACGGCCAGCGGGCAAGCTGTTCCGACTGTTGATGAGGTATTTGCATTTGGTTGGCGAGTTCCGTGAGAGTCAGGGTTTGCTACACGACGTTTAGATGGTGGGTGTAGCGGGGCAATCGGTTTGTAGATGCTGAAGCCAATGAAAGACGGGCCGAGCACTGAACAAGAAATTGGGCTGTAAGCTTACACAAGCTGAGTTTATGCAATGTAATGCAGTTGTCTATATCAAGGTATACTTATTACAAGCACGGAAGGTCTGCTACCTACCAGCGAACTGGTGTTGGAAATGGCATAATTAATCCGAGTTTTCAACTGACGAGTAAGTAGCATTGGAATGGTAGGAAGATGAGCTTGAATGTAATATTGTGGGGGAGTTGTAGATGTGTGTTGGTGAGATTTATTAAGTAGCTGCAATTCTTGGAGATGACTTTAATCGGCGAATGAGAAATAGAAATCTGTTATTACATTAAGCGCCATTAGGTGCCATTAACGCCGGTTGTTGATGGTGATTGCAGACATGTTAGTATAACCGGCAAAAGAATTTTTGTAGGATTGAGATCGGTTATATAGAAGAGCGTTGCATGCAATTCATTTGATTTTTGAGTGACGGTTCAAGATTTTTCTCAATCTCTCCAATTTCTATAGCTTTATCAACTTTTTTTTTCTTATTGAAATATGGTGCCTTTCACGGCACAAGTTTGAAATAATTTATTTTCGGTTTATATCACGATCTTGATTTATTAAAATAATTATTTTGGGTTACTGAAAATGACGGCATTAACTAAAAGTGATGATTCAACCATAACTAGTCGGAGACCTTATTCAACTCCAGATATTTTCAAGTTTTATTAGGATCTTGTGGTTTAACATTATATTTCAAATAAATGAATACATTAAAAGCATTTTATGGTTTCAATTTATTCTCGATAGTATTGAAAATTCCATTATTTAAAAGGTTATATTAAGAATTCAATGATCTAAAAGGTTTTATTGAAAATTCTAGTATTCAGTAGTCATGTTCTAGATATGATACATCAATTCTTTCTCCAATTGTCAAGTATTTATCACAACTCTTGTTTAAAATTTCGAATCAACTAATTATTCTATTTTTTTTACATTTTAGACATTACCTCATGTAATTTAATTGTTTTTATTTTTCCTGATTTTTATTGATTTTTCCTGATTTTTCCTAAATCTTTTCATTCTTATATTACCTATTTTTTCATTCTAATTTTTTTTTTCATTTTTTCATTCGTATATTTTCTATTAATTCATTCTTTTTTTCACTCTTCTTTTTTAATAATTATATTATTCATTTCGTAACGCTCCAATAATATTTCATGAACTCAAGCCTTACGTTTTCGATACATTTTTCAACATTTACGATTTCAATTAGTCAAATATACTTATTTAATAAACTATTCTCACTTTTTTTAATCTAAATATCTCTTGAAATTTTCTTCAATGGTCTGTAAGAGGGAACCCACATTTGTGATTTAACCCATGATAACCGTTCCGAGTAGTTTTCTGGAACTACAACGTTCAAATCAGTTCCTGGCTGTTTCTCATTTAAAACTTGAGCTACTCCGTCCTTCACCGCTTGCTTAACAACAGCAGCAGCCACATGAGCTGAAATATCTCGAATATTTGCAATATCAGGCAAAAGTCCACCTTCAGGATCTGTCAGTGATGGTGACTGCGATGCCAAAGAATCTACACAAGCAGCAATCATGTTCTTCGTGATGTGTGTGGCACGTGATAACACGGCTCCTAGGCCAATACCTGGAAACGTAAAGCAGTTGTTATTTTCCGAAATTCTGCGTCCATTAGCGGGTGGAAAGGGAGAGCCAGTGGCTACTAGGACGGAACCGTTTGTCCAATTAATCAAATCCGACGGAACAGCTTCATGAAGACGGGTTGGGTTACTGAGAGGGAAGATAATGGGTCGCTCGACATGCTTGTTCATTTCGACGACTACTTCTTTAGTAAACGCACCAGCCTGCGTAGAACAGCCAATGAGTACATTTGGCTTGAAATGAGCCACAATTTCCTTAAGGGACTTATTATCAAATCCTTCAGCCTCCTCCGCATTGACTAAAAACAGCTTTTGAGTATCAGAAACATCTTTACTCTTAGTTGTCAAAAGGCCTTCACGGTCAATAAGCCAAATACCCTTTCGAGCTTGTTCAGCTGTCAGTCCTTTCGTAATCAAGTTGTCCGTAATCTGTTCTGCCACACCCGTACCGGCGCTTCCGGCACCGTAAATCAAAATTCTAATTTGAGTAATATCTGTTTTCAGTGATTTTAGGGCTGCAGTTATGGCACTAAGAGTAACAGCGCCAGTGCCCTGAATATCATCGTTGAAACAAGCCAGCTCGGTTCTGTACTTGTCAAGAATCTTGTGGGCATTTCTAACGCCAAAATCTTCAAAATGAAGTACAGCCTTGGGGAATTGATGCTTAACACTTTGAACAAAGTTTTCAATGAAATCGTCATACTCTTTACCTCTAACACGGGGGAATCGGTTACCAAGATACAATGGATCGTCCAACAGTGTTTGCCTGTCGGTACCTGTATCAAGCACAATTGGTACCACACGGTCGGGGTGGATACCAGCACACAAAGTCATGAGTGCTAGCTTTGCAATGGAAATTCCAATTCCTCCAGTACCTTGATCACCAATGCCCAAGATTGATTCACCATCAGATACTACAATGTAATCGATATCTTCCGCATCACCAAACCCAGCTAATCGATTTGTTATTTCTTCTACACTAGGTTTAGTGATATCAAGGAAACATCCCTCTGGTCGTCGGAAGAGATGAGAGTATTTCTCAATTGCATCTCCTTGAGTGGGAGTGTAGATGATACTGAACATTTCCTTAATGTGGGTCAAAAGCATTCTGTAATATAAGCATTCATTTTGATCTTTCATACTTTGACAGAACGAATTTTTTGTCAAGTCGTCGGGGCATTTCAAAAACTGTTGGTATGCTCTTTGAACTTGATTCTCTATAAATTAATTCGTTAGAAAAAGATTTTGGAATATTTTACGAATCGTCATACCTAACGTGTTTTGATGGACAGGCAGAAATCCTGCAATTCCAAACTCTTCTCGCTCTTGTGCATTAAAAGCGGTACCTTTATTCAAAGCTGGGTTATTGAGGAGGTCTTGACCAACGAGTGAAGTTTCAATTGGTCCTTCAATTGAAAGTCGAGTTTTCCTTTGAGGTTTAACAGACATTTCTTGCTAATTTTTTCTTTGATATCTTTGTTGACAATGAAAAGCCAATTGGAAGTTGTTTCGCAAGAATAAGGATGATTTGACTCTGTTTAAATACTTATCCAGCCATCACTTTATAAAATGTTATTTGCAGAAAGGCAGCAGTAGTATCGGGTTCAAAGGTTCCGTCTTACTGTATCTGCCGCAACACCTATCTTTCTCCAGTTGATTCATTTATTTTTGATTTTATTATACAAGAATGATTGATAGTAGTTGCTCTTCATTCATTGAGCTTACCCTATTGCAATTGCCGGCTTGCTAAAACCATCCAAACTATAAATTTTCAACTGAAAAGCTTCTTAAACAATCATTCAGTATCTTGTCTATTGAAACCATCACCACGGAAAATTATCATGTTTCTCTCCATACGATGAATGGGCTGATCTGGCACTGTCGGCACACGGCGCACGATATCATAAACACGTTTGCAACTGGAAACCGGTAATCTGAGCACATTTGGCACACAAAATACTAAAGGATAATCCTTCTTTCGTTGTAATTTAGATAACCATACTTCAGCAAACTTATACTCTTTCACATAGTGAATTGCAAAAAGATGAGAGCTGCGAGATTCGAACTCGCGCATCCGAAGATACCAGAGATTTCATTTCAGGGTTTACCTAAATCTGACGCCATAGACCACTCGGCCAAACTCCCATGTACGACGATTTAAAAAATAGCATTTACTGATCCAAGTTCTTAAAAAAACATTATGTAAGCAGCTTCAATTTTTTTGTGGTTTTTTTTGGGTTTTTACGCGGTACCTTTCGTTACGTTACGTAGGCGGGACTCCAAAGCATCACCTCACCTTGAAATTAAGTAAACCGGTTTATCTAGTGAAAGTTATTGCACCAAGAAACAAATGGGAGATTCCTATATGATAGGGATTGTAAATTAATGGGACTACAAAGTGGTGACAAATTTGAAACGAGTCAATTATTTCAATTATTGCTTGATCTTTTCAAGTATCTGAAAAGTTGAAGAAAAGTTTCGGACAATACTTATAGAAATATTTTTATTAATTATTTATTTAAATAGCAGACATATTTGAATCAAGGTGTGTAGCAGACAGGCATCAAGTAAAAATAGCAGGTACAAGTTAAGATAGCAGATGTCAAATTGAGATAGCGAAAATTAAACTACGATAGAAGACACGATATTTTTCAATTTTTTTTTAATTTGAAGAAAAATATCATGATTACTTTTTATTATCATTTGGTATTTATTTGATCCATTGATATATTTCCAAAAAGAAGATTTCTAGATGTTCAGTCACTTCAACAGTAGGGATTTTGCTATTTCCAGTTTTTTTACTCTCTTCTTTTCACAGAGCAGTTCAACTGTTGAAATAGTTGTAAATTGATTTGGAAACGTTTTCTAGCTTGTCTCGTTTTTCTAGAAGAGAGTTTTAAGGTTTAATAAAACAAGATTTTAATCTTGGATGAGAAAGTGCTTTTTCCTTATACTGATATTTTTTAAGTGAATGGATTCATTGTTTTTCAAGTGTTATCTCCAATAGAGATTGTAGTTGCATTTTCAAAAGAAAATTTAGGATTTTTGCAAATGATTAAAGATAAAATTGATGGTTATCTAATATCGCTAAACCACAGATATATTTTGCTGATATGAATATTTCATGTAAAGTTATTGAACAGAATTGAAATGACTGGATTCTTTGATAAAAATAAAATTCTTGTATACAAATTGATTAAATTTTTTGCCAACTATGTTTTGTAAATATCTCTTATAATTTCCAAAAATTTGGTATCAAGATTTACAAAATCCATTCAAAATTATTCAACAAATGCTATTGTTTCTTGTGTTCAACTTAACAATTTCAATATTTCTGAATCCATTTGACTATCAAGAAAATCTTCATTTTCATCTCTCTTTTTACTTTGGTCTTGCAAAAGGTTCAAAACTTCTGAATCAAATTGGCTATCAAAAATTTCTTCAGTATCCACTCTTTTTGATTCATCATGTTCTAATATACTCAAAAACTCTGAATCACTGATTTCTTCAAAACAGTCACTTGTATCAGCTTTTTGGTTTTGTGTCCCATCTACCGAGATGGATTGAGTAAAAGCAAATTCGTCAAAGGTCCACATACTTTTCAATTCTTCAGCTACTACAGCGCACTTGACATCATTCTGAACATTGAGATTAGCATCTTGCTCAGTGGAATCTGCGATTTTAGAAAAGATGGAAGTTCCCAAGCTGTTTCCAACATTTTTTTTTTTCATTTTTATCGGATTCCGGTTGTAACTTCTTGAGCTGGATCCAGTTACTTGAGATTTTGGGCTGGATTTAATAACTTGAAGTTTTGATCCAAATAATTGTTCTGAACAAGAATCTATCTCAAATACAGCCAATCGTTTCTTTGATTTCTGAACATCTAAAACAGGCCTGATTGTAGAATTATCTTCTTCAGTTTGTTTTTCCTCTTGAAACCAGTCCAAACTTCCAAAATCAGATGTATGTATATCGTCATCTTCATGATGAAAGTTAGAACCAGACATTTACACAACTCCCCAAATGCTAAACCGTGTATATCACCATCACACCTGGTATCACGTCTGGCGGTTTGAAGTTTAAACTGTTAAATATCACGTGATATTTTGCATTAAGATGAATTGAATTTTAGTTAAAAGCAAGTTTGACAGTTTACACCATTGATAGAGTTTATGGTTGAAATTGGCTTTTGTTAAAATTAGCAAGCAGTCATGCTTGATGAGAGTGATTGCATTTACAAGGTGAATAATTTTGATTTGAATGTTTTTAGGGAGTAAGAGAGCTTGTGAAATTTGGGAAGTTCAAGGTAATAAGAAAGTTTTGATTAGTACTTGATTGACTTGATTGATTTAATTGATTTAATTGACTTGAATGACTTGAATGACTTGAATGACTTGAATGACTTGAATGACTTGAATGACTTGAATGACTTGATTGACTTGAATGACTTGATTGACTTGATTGACTTGATTGACTTGATTGACTTGATTGACTTGATTGACTTAAATGACTTGATTGACTTGATAAGTCTTTGATAAAAAGTCTTTGATAATAAGTTCTTGATAATAGGTTCTTGATTGGCTTGATGTTAAGTACTTGATGTTTGGTTCTTGATAAATCCTTATTGGTACTTGATGTTTGATTTTTTGATAATGAGTCCATATTTAGTACTTGATGTTTAGTCCTTCAAGTTTAGTCCTTCAAGTTTAGTCCTACAAGTTTGGTTCTTAAGACTCTAAACGCTTTGAATGCTCCATTCTTCTTGTTTCTGTCACAGAAACCTGATTCAACCAGCTACTCACTGTTTTGTATACTTTGTTTTCCACAATTCAATGATCCAAGCTTACAATCAATAAAATTGAAACTTTCAACACAATCATTGCAATTGAAACTTACTGTTATCACCAAAGCAATTACCACAATCATCACAATCACCAAAATCACCAACCACCCTCCATTATCACCCTCCATTATCACCATCCATTATCACCATCCATTATCACCATCTAACCTCCACAACCAACCTCCACAACCACCCTCAACAACCACCCTCCACAACCACCCTCCACAACCACCCTCAACAACCACCCTCAACAACCACCCTCAACAACCACCCGTTCTATATAGTCGCACTTTAGATTGCCAGTCTACATGAAAAATTTGAAATTGCTCTGTTACGTAAGATTTAACACAGCTATTACATACACTTTTTTATCCCTCTCTCTACCAAGTTCCACACTATCACGGCGATGTTATTTTATTTTCTGCTGGGTGCAATCTTCTCTTCTTCTCTACACTTCGCCTACTCTGGTTGATCGGTTGATACTACAAACAAACCCGGTTACCTCGTTGCTTTTGATTGAGATTATAATGTCGACAAACTCTACTGCTGCTCCTGGAAAGCCCCAGCCACTACCTTGTCAATATAAAACAGTAAGTAATCTGTAGTCTTTTTTTCTTAAACTAACTTTGAATAGGGCCGCACTCTCGGTCACGGAACTTATTCCGTTGTAAAAGAAGCAGTACACATCCAAACAGGTAAACAGTATGCTACAAAAGTCATCAGCAAGAGATTAATGAAAGGAAGAGAGCATATGGTTAAAAATGAAATCATTGTTTTGAAACGGGTCTCCCAGGGTCACAAAAACATCTTGACTCTCGTCGACTACTTTGAAACCCCAAATAACTTATATCTGGTGACGGATTTGGCAAAGGGAAACGAACTGTTTGACCGAATTTACCACAAAGGCTCCTTCTATGAATCAGACGCTGCAAACATTGTTAGATCAATTGCCTCCGGCGTAGCTTATCTTCACAGTCATGGAATCGTTCATCGAGACTTGAAGCCAGAAAATTTGTTGTTTCAAACAAAAGATGAAGATTCGGATTTACTGATTGCTGACTTTGGTCTGTCGCGAATAATCGATGAAGAAAAGTTTAGAATGCTAACAACAACATGCGGAACTCCCGCTTACATGGCCCCGGAGATTTTCAAAAAAAGTGGACACGGTAAGCCCGTCGACGTGTGGGCAATAGGTGTTATCACTTACTTTTTACTTTGTGGGTACACTCCTTTCGATAGGGATTCAAGTGCTGAAGAAATGGTGGCGATTATGGCCTGTGATTACGCTTTTGAGCCGGAAGAATACTGGCAAGACGTGTCTGAAAACGCAAAAGAGTTCATTTCTAAATGTTTACAAATCGACATGGACAAAAGAATCACTGCAGCTGAGTGTCTAAATCATCCATTCATAGAAGCAGTACTAAAAGCAAAAGAAAGCCCTGAAATAACCCTGCCCATCGAAACTGATACTAATGAATCAAGTAACGAGACTACTTTAGAGGAGTCTTCGAAGAGTGAAGAAACTCATACTCAAGAAGATGATGATTCTAATGAAAGTTCAACTGCTTCAACAGAAGATTCTGACAAGGACTTGAAAGATAAACCCAAGAAACGAGAAACTGATTTACTACCAACTGTTAAATCTAACCTCGATTTACGCAGTCGTATTACTCCTTCTGGAAGTATGGACAAAATCATGCCCATGACTCCTGCTAATAATACCACACAGCCGGCCCCTTCACCACTTGAGAAAGAGTCGACAATGGAAGGTGCCTTTAGTCATAGCCCAGATAGACCTTCATTGACTGCTTTAACGCCTATGAGTAAAAATGAGTAGGGATTTAGATAGAATGTACCTTTAATTGCCCTTCTTCGTATCTTAGTCAAGAAATCAGTTGTTTGTCATTTACATACAATATATCAACGAGGATTTTGTTCTTTTGTTCATATTTCTCATGAAACTTTATTTGCCTAGATGTTTCTGCTTTCTAGAGACTGAAACTAAAAATAATATTAACAAGTCACTCTCTGCTTAGTTTGCCACTTTTTTCTACTTGTTGCGTCGACCATAGAATTATCAATTGGCTGGACTCATGGGTTAACGCTTCAAACACTTTTCGATACGATTTCTGGTTAAATTATGGATAATATAGACAATCATTATGCATCTTATGGCTCTGGTGTGCGCCGTCCTTCAAGATCAAGGTCAATCTTGGACTCAATTTCCAATCTGAGATCAAGACGTCGTAGTATAAGAACTGGCTCAAGTTCCATGAATGATGCCGTTGTCTCGCAACCTCCAAATGTTCATAATACACAACAAAAGCTCAAAAGGCAGCAGCAGAATACTGAACGTCCATCTCGAATGAATTCCATTAGGTCTAGAATATCTCAATTTGGGGCTTCTGTGATGAGCTCTTTAATGCCTAGTAGGAGAGAAACTCAATCTAATAACTACAATTCCGAACATGTTCAGCATTTAGACCAACCGCTTTCCATGGGCCATATGAATATCTCAAACATTACGTTTTCTACTACCGAAAGGGACCCTAATGAAACTCGGAACGAGTCTGATTTAAATACTTGGATTGCGTCTACTAGAGCTTCTAGTACTAATTTATCTGCTTCCTTGTCACGCCAGTCAGAAACATCAAGCTTACAAAGACAACCCCGAAGACGACCTTTATCTTATCAGTCTTCGTCCCAAGAAACATCAAGCCAAAGCTTACATCAAAGACAAGACACTGTTACAGAAGATCAAGCTACGATATTAGCCCAGTTGCTTGCTGTTGCTGCAACTGCAACTGCTATATCTCTTGTTGATAGCTCACGATCTCGCTCAGTTCTAAATTCACCTTCTGGCACTTCTTCTTACTTTCATCAGTCAAATAGGAGAACTGAACAAGATGATGATAGGACTGAAGGGGAGCCAAGATCTAGAGGAATTTTTGATTTCCCTTCCTTCACTCCTTTTCATAATGCAAGCAATAGAGAAAATGAAACAGCAGCAGCTAATGGAATCAATGAAGAAGAGGAATCATTTGGAGGATTCTTAGCTGGCCTTCGCAATGGACTTTTATCTTCTCAGCTATCCAACACGTTTGATCTCAATCGAAATAATCAATCACCAAACGATGATGGACCCTTGAGTTTGGATGAAAATGAAAATGAAAATGAAAATTCTGGCGAACAAACTGCTGAAGGACTTTCAGATCAGCCTAGAAGACGCAGGTCAATAAACTTTTTCAGAATGTTCAGATTTATGCCTTCTCCTTCTGAACCACATCAAATACCAGTTTTAATGGTAGGTGTGCGGCCAGTTGGTTCAGGCGATAGTGATAGAAGAAGAAACAGGAGGGGCATGGGAATGCATATGGATGGGGAAAGTGAAGAAAGTTTTGATATTAATGTATTTAGAAACTCTTCTCTATCTAGTAGAGATGCGGGTAATGATCAAGATACTGAAGTTTCCCGTCAGCCCAGACCTTTTAATCGACCTGGGAATCAAACAGTCGTAGGTGAACAGACAGAAAGATCAGATAATGAGCCTTTACAGTCTTGGATAGTGTTTGTATTTGGAGGTACTTATCCTGAGAACCATCCTTTATTACTAGCTCCATCTTTGTTTTCTGATTCACCTACATATGAGGATCTATTAGTTTTAGAGACAGTAATGGGTGGTCCAGTTAAAGTGGACAGAGCAAGTGAAGAAGAAGTAAAAAGTGCTGGAGGACTTTGGGAATATGGAGTTGATGAACGGCCAGTTTGTACTGAAAAAAAAACAGAAGATCATGAAGGTAAAATTGACAAATGTCTCATTTGTTTGGAAATCTATGCTAAAAGTGATATGTGTAGAACGCTAGCAGGATGTGGGCATGATTTCCACATGGAATGTATAGATGTTTGGATGACAAAAGGTCGCAATTCTTGTCCATTGTGTAGAGGAAAAGGTGTGGAAACAAAAGAAGCTCGCGAAGAATCACAAGTTGGAAGAGAGCAAGAAGAGGAAGAAGCAGTATTAGTAGAAGAGCCAGTTATTGAGATATGAAATCAACTATCCGTTGAATGCAGTCAAGTATTCAAATTGGAGTCCATTTTTTTTCAAAAATCGATATATAGTTCCAGGTAATCATATATATTATATATGTAACAAAATGATTTTTACAAACACCAATTTTTTAAATTTCAAGTATATGTGAATAGTAATTTTACAGATTTTAAAATCATGGAAATAGTAACTTTACAGACTTCATGACTTTTAATATGTAAAAATTCTAGTTTTATAGAAGCTTAAAACTTCTAGCCAACAACTTCATGTTCAATAAAGACGTGAATTGAGTATAATATTGCAATCAATATAATTGCTATATTATATATTCACCATCCATGTCCTTCAAATCAATCATCCAAGAACACACATTTCGTTTCATTTACATACATACAAAAGCCCAAGTTGTATCTTGTCCAAAACTCAAGCAAATAAAATATCATGTCCTTCTAAAATCACAACTTTCCTTCCTTCTCTGCCAGTTCTTTTAATTTCTGCCTTTCTTGTGCCAATGCTTGATTCTTCTCTTCAGTCTCTCTTACTAACCACTCTCTTTGACCATGTCTCAAGCTCTCGGGTACACTAGCTAAACCTTCACCTTGAAGTCTAAGAGCTTCTTCTTCTTCTTTTGACCTCTTAATTGCGCCTAAATGTTTGTGACCACTGCCATCTTCACCAACACTGATACCATTCGGTATATCTCCAGTCATCCAGATGGGATCTGATGTCCGAGCAGTCTTTTGAGCTTCTCCATATGCCCAGTTGGAAATAAATCTTCGACGTTCACGTTCTTGATAATACTTGTTTCTAAGTTCTGGTGATAATTTCTGTATTCAATTAGTCCCTCTCAGTAAAGAGGACAAATCGTTAGTAAACCGTTCTAGTTTATATTGCTAAATCGTCAACACTCACGTCTATTAATTCCTGGTCGGTAGGAGTATTGTACACAAAATTGACGGCTCCAAAGCCAACAATTCCAGTTCCAACGATGCCTGCTTTAACCCAAGTTGCCCAACCCATATTGAACTATGATATATGTCTGATAAATTTCTGCTAGATATATATATATATCCTGTTTCAAAATTTGGAGGAGGAAACCAAAAATTTCTCGCCATAGCATTACGTCTGATTTTCCTCCCAATTGTCAATTTACCGCTTAAAAAATTAAAGTAAGACCAATCAAGAGCTACATAAAAATAATCTTCGCCAGCATACATCATAATATTCGCCAAAATATATGCATATTATTTACGAAATAGTTTAATATACATGATGAAAAAGACACAAAACATCATTAAATACACTTTTATTGGTTTCGTTACGTTACATGATAATTATTTTTTGATTCGTTTCAACCATTACAATTACAACTTGGCAGCTCTGGAATCAACAGTTGTGACTTGATCGTAGAGCAGAGTGGTCAAGAAGTCAGAGTATTTCTCGTCAATGATTTCAGGCTTCAAGTATTGAGCGGCCTCAGCAAACTTATTACCCTTGGGACCACTTTGTTGAGCCTTCTTGGTTTCATCGCTAAGAAGAGCAAGAACGTAATCCTTAGTAACCTTCTTACCTTCTGAAGTAGTAACACCATGCTTGACCCATTGATTCAATTGAGATCTGGAAACTTCAGCGGTAGCAGCGTCTTCCATCAAGTAGTTAATGGGAACACAACCAACACCACGCAACCAAGCCTCCATATATCCAAGACCAATGAATAAATTCTTGCGAATACCAGCCTCTGAAATCTTGCCACCAGCAATAAAAGGATTAATCAAATCACGGCCAGTAACGTGAACTTCTTCACGGCGACGGTAAATTTGATTAGGAGTAGGCATATGCTTGTTGAAAACCTCAAGAGCAATGTGAGCAAGTTGAGGATGTGCAACCCAAGTACCATCATGACCAGCAGTGACTTCTCTAAGCTTATCCTTGTAAACACCTTCCATAGCGATCTTGTTAGCTTGCTCGTCATTCTTGATGGGAATTTGAGCAGCCATACCTCCCATAGCGTGAACTCCACGCTTGTGACAGGTTTGAATCAAAAGATTGACATAGGCAGACATGAATGGAACAGACATGGTGACATCGTTACGCTCAGGCAAGACAAATTCGGGGTGATTTCTCAACTTTTTAATGTAAGAGAAAATGTAATCCCATCTACCACAATTAAGGCCAGAAGAGTGCTCTCTCAACTCGTAGATAATTTCGTCCATTTCAAAAACACCCAGAATGGTTTCTACCAAAACAGTACCACGGATAGTACCTCTGGGAATGCCAATCCAATCTTGAGAGACCTTGAAGATATCGTTCCAAAGACGGGCTTCAAGATGAGACTCCATCTTGGGGAGATAAAAGTAAGGACCAAAGCCTTGAGCAATAGCTTCTTTAGCATTGTGGAAAAAGTAGAGACCGAAATCAAAGATACCACCAGAGATTGGCTCACCGTCGACAAGGAAATGAGCTTCATCCAAGTGCCAGCCACGAGGTCTAACAATCAAAGTAGGAACGGGTCTGTCAGTTCTCAATTTGTAAGATTTCTTGCCCTGTTCTAAAGAAATAGTTCTTCTAACAGCGTCATAGAGATTAACTTGACCACTAATCATGTTAGTCCAAGTAGGAGTTGAAGAGTCTTCAAAATCAGACATGTAAGTGTAGACTTCAGCGTTCAAAGCATTGATAACCATCTTTCTGTCAGTAGGACCAGTGATTTCGACACGACGGTCTTCCAAACCAGGAGCAGGAGGAGCACCTTGCCAGTGAGCATCTTCTCTAATGTGTTTAGTTTGGGGCAAGAAGTCGGGCAGAGCACCGTTGTCAATTTCAGTTTGACGCTCAACTCTTTTAGCGAGAAGCTCTTTACGACGGGCGTTGAAAGTTCTGTGCAAAGTAGCTAAAAAGACGACAGCATCCTTAGTCAAGATGTGACGGGCATTGTCAGGAACAGGAGCTCTGACTTCAATTCCGTGATCTAAAAGAGTAGTAGGGACAACCATATTATATTAGCAGCGGTGATGAGTAATGTATTCTTTAAAGGCAAACAAGAATGAATTATATGGGATATGAAAAAGCTTGAAAATTGGAGGAAACCGTAGGGTTTTTATAGGCAAATTTAAAATTGCGGAGGAAACATGGGAATTTGAATGTGACTGGATTGATTGCGTAGAACTTGAAGAAAACTGACGGGCCACAACCGAGGAATCTTCGGGTGCAATGAGTCCGGTACCCGGCGGGTTTCACGGGTTAGACGACAACGCTAAACACATTGTCTTTGTTGCGTAGCCCGTTGATGTTCGTCAACTTGTTTGCGACTATTCGCTTGCCGATATTATCGCCATGATTGAAATCACTGTGTATGGTTATCTATTTCTCCTCGGAGTTATAGCATTATGCAAGACCTGGCATTTTCCCGAGTTAAACTAACACTAAAATCTGGGGTATAGGCTTAGGGTAAATTAAAGTTTGCTTCTGCATTGACTGATTGGCTAAAAAATACCGTAAATGCCTAATGTAACAAAACCTCCGTCAAACCGAGGTACCTCTAGTGGTTATGCATCACGTGGAGTCCAAGCATTAGTCTCGCATAGTCATGTGATTTCTTTTTAATCTTGACTAATCACAAAATTATTATGTAATCAATTTATCACGTGATTGGACAGTGCTTGGGCAAAATGAAGATTGAGTCCACCTGGGATTCTTTGGTGATACGTTTGATAGACTGTTGATATTGACATAATGATACATTCAGTCTTAGTCTGTGAGTATCAGTTTTACATAACGGTGTTAAAAATGTTAACAGGATTATAGTCAACACTTCGGGGTTACCTCGTTTGATGAAGTTCTATACGCCTGTTGAACTAGGCACACAAGCATTGCTGTTGAAGCAAGTTCACTCGATTTTGTCGACGAGATCTCTTCAGCAGTGTTCTTTTCTTACTCCTCCGCCGTTATTGAATGGAATGGATGACATTCGAGTCATTTACAGAAATTATGGCACTCTATACTTTGTTTTTATTGTTGATGAACAAGAATCTGAACTGGGCACGTTGGATTTGATTCACGTCTTTGTTGAATCCTTGGAATGGTGTTTTGGTAATGTTTGTGAATTGGATTTAGTATTTGGCTGGCAGGTGATGCAGACCGTTTTGAACGAGATTGTTCAGGGTGGTATGGTTGTGGAGTGTGATTTGAGAAAAATTGTGGCTGCTGTAGATTTGGTTAATAAAGACAATTTGAGACGGAGTGATTTGGGTGGTGGACGGGGTAAAGATTTTATATCAACTGCTTCTGCTGCATCAGCAAGAGCTTTATCTTCATCAACCCAAGCATTCCAGAGATTGGCAAGAGAAGGAAATTTATGGTCTGGGAGGTGATGCAGTTAGGCTTTGCTTCGTTATATATTGGTAAATGAAATCGTGTGAAATGCACAATTGTGTTCAAAGCTACAGAAAAGCTATATTTGACACTACGTTGTCAATTATCTGTCTTACCAGTGTACTTTTGGAACTTTTTTTAACTATCAAAATTTAGTTATTCGACAGTTTTGTTAACTGTAAATCGCAGTTTTACTACAGCTTTTTTAATTTTAAATATTTAGTAATTCTACATTATTAACGTAATCAGTAATTCTACAGCTTTTTAATTATAAAAATTTAGTCATTCTACAATATTAACATATTAAGTTATTCTACAGTTTTGTTAACTGTAAAACCCAGTTATTCTACAGCTTTTTAATTATAAAAATTTAGTAATTCCACAGTTTAATAACTATAAACGTATGTATTATTTTATAATCATCGAGCAATATTATCCCAAACAGTAAAAGAGCGACAATTTAGCTTCTGACACTTGGAATAACATTCATTTAAATTTAGCAAGTTAAACAAACTGGTATACAGACCAATTGATGATACAGATGCGTGAAAAGCATTTATTTAAACCGTTTACTACTCTAATTCAGTCTGTGATGAAACTTTGAGTTTATCTGTTGGAAAAAAAGAGAAAATTAACATGAAAAAAGGTCTTTAGATCAAGCTTTCTTAAAGGCCGCGACCCACAATATCATCACCTCATCGCTCAAGATGCACTCAAGATCCAATGTTTCAAACAGCTATTTTCTTTTGTTCCAAGATACCTTTCTTTTTCCAACAGTTTCGTCCTAAACTTCAGTGCGTTTTAAAAACATTTAAAAATATAGTAGAATTGCGATAGTGCACCGATTTAGATTGAAGTTTCATGCCAGTAGGTATCAAGATGATTGGAAGTTGTGAATAGTGTTTGTAGCAAAGTCGAACTTTAACCAAGAATTGAAATAAAGTGTTGAACCATTTCACTAAACTTTACCACTCAGTAATCATTGTCGAGCTCAAAATATCTCAGATAAAAATTGTCATTAACGAGAGCCCATGATAGTTTTGGTTTTAAGTTCTTCAAAATTTCTTGCGTACTTCATAAATGATTCTAACTGCCAGTTGATCTACTTTCTTGCCGCATGATTGAATTTCTGTTTAACATTATCATGTTTTACCAGGTACAAAGTTTTGTGCAAGATTTACTAGTTAATGCTTTTGTAGAAAAATTTCACTCAACAACACTCGTTTCGCTTGTCTCGGTTACAGAATTGACTGATCGTACAAAACATTAATTCAAATTCTCTTGAGCATCAAAAATCTATAAATATATATCTGCTCTTGTGCCCTCTTTTGAATTTGAATCTTTTTCTCAATTTTGTCCTATCAATTATACAGAGTAATTAGGAAGTGGGAAAGTCAAATACACCCATTGAAAAAATAGTCTATAGCTCTCACATTATTGCATCAATATGGACTCATCTGTTGTCCCAAAGTCCAACAAAGCTTGGATAGCTGCTATTGTAGTACCAATTGCAGTTGTACTACTGATAGCTTCTCTCGTAGCGTGTATCGCTATTCGACGATGTAAAAACAATCAGCGAAGAAAGCCTTACAAAAATTCTAGTATGTTTATCTCCCTAATATAGCTTTCCAGTTTGTTAACCAGAATTTGCAGGTATCACCAATATTCCAGAAATGAGACCAATAGGTGATGAAGATTATAATAACGATTTTGACGTTTACACTACCAGTAATATTTCAAATCCAATTCGTCCTACACACAACTCTCTTGGTATGGGATACAACAAAAGATATAGCCAGCAATTACCCATTTTACCAGAAAATGAAGATTTTGACAGATCAGCCTTGTTTCCAGATTCAAATTATTATGGAAGTTCCTATACTGCTTTCAATAGTACAAACAATTTGGATGACAATAGATATTCGACATTTAGCTACAATAATAGTGAGATAGCTAAACAAGATCAGTCATCCAAACTATATCAGCATAATAATTTAGATTTAGTTAAAACTAGAACCCTTGCAGACGCTTCAGTCGCAAGACCTCTTCCATCTTCCTCTAGATCAACACCAAAGCGATTCTCATTTTTTCGAAAAGACGATCCTGAAACTTTGGGTGGTCAGCCTTACGAAGACTTAACTCACCCTTCAGAAACCCCTCCAGTATCAGACGGTAACAAGCCTCGATATCACGGAAGTCATCTTGAAGGATTGAAACGTAATATCACCAGAGCTGGGGGGAGCACAAAAAATCTTTATCAAAAAAATAATTTGTATGTTGATGACCCCAAGGATGCCAAAAAAGGTAGTCGATATTACGAATATGGATCTGAACCTCCATTTTTAAATGTGGAAGTCCCAGTGTACAGTTTAAGGTCAAGTTCCATATATTCTGAAATGCAATTTTCTTCTTCAGATGAACGAGATGGTAAAAATACTGGAGATGAAGTGTCAAGAAGTCTGAATCAGAAATCAAAGAATCCTAGTAACCTTGGTACAAATGAAACTTCAGGCCAAAAACAACCCTCTCATCCACAGACAAATCAGTTACCTCAACAATCACCAGTAATGTCGCATCAAGATCAAATTTCAGCAACTCAACGGAATCTAGCGCCACCTAATATCAATCCTGCTGCTACTTCTCAACCCAATCAATTGTATAGTGCTCCTAGATTCCATGGATCTGGCTCTGCCCCTAGGATCTCATTCCACTTGAATCAATCTTCAGGATTTTTC
This sequence comes from Geotrichum albidum, assembly GCA_003707475.1. Lineage (NCBI taxonomy): Eukaryota > Fungi > Ascomycota > Dipodascomycetes > Dipodascales > Dipodascaceae > Geotrichum > Geotrichum albidum. The sequence goes on from PPJE01000026.1 coordinate 97,812, forward strand.
TCACAAAATGAGCTTTTTGGCCGCGCGGGACACTCTCCTCAAGTAAGTGGTTCCGGAGTTCCTCCAGTACCTCCCATGCCATTAGTATACCAAAGTTATGCTATTCCTACTGCAACTGATGATGGTGGCAGCACTTCATCTGCTTACAGTGGTGCTTTCATGGAAGACTATGGCAACATTATCAATCAATTGAACAACAACAGATCAATGAGTTTCAGCAGCTCTCTAGGAAATGGTAATCCAGGATCTAGAAAAAATAGTTTTGCAATGCCTCAACCTCTGGGACCTGCTACTTCTAACAACATGGTGAGAGCTGCCTCAGAAACTTCTGCTAACATGCAAACTCCAACAGCTGCTACATTTAAACCACTTAACACCTCCAATCAACTATTTCAGCAACAACAGCAGCAGTTGCTGCAATACCAACAACCTCAGATTAATTCACCTTCTTCACAATTCACAGGCTCTGTTTCAAACTTTCAATCCCCATATTCTCATCCTTCTCCTAATCAGCTTCAATATCAACCCTCACAACAGTTTCAGCAATTTAATTACTCAGGGCGACTACAACAAGAGAAACCTTCACCTGTTCCTGTCACTCCATTTATATTATCCAAAAAGTCAACTACTCTCTCTGATGCTCCATCATTCCAAAAGCTTCCATCTCCTGCGTATTCATTCAAGCAATTGTCACCGGCTGCTTCCTCTGCTATGGTGTCTATTGTATCTGATTATCAATCTGCAGTGTCTCACGATTACTACAAAAAACCAGGCTCGCCAGATCATCCACCAGTACCTCCACTTCCTTCAGACTATACTACTTCTCAGCCTTTGTTCAACTACTCTTCTCAAGATTTCAAATCTCCGGAATCTGAATTCGCTCCAAAATTCCAAAAATCATTTTCAACTTCTGTTGATCAAAACTTGGGTAGATCAAAGAGCTCAGCTCCAATCTCTAATGAATCTGGTATCAAGTTACAAACACAGTCTTCCCCAAAAGATTTTGCTGCTATTCCCCTAAAAGATGTTCAGTCTAGCATGAATCTTTCAAAGTCTACCATGACTGAAGAAGCTGATTTTCAATCCAAGAATGATTCATTCTCTTCTAGTATTGGCAATTCCGATGCCATGATCCGGAATAGTAATATGCCCAATCATTCAGATGTAGGTTCTAATTCTCAGGCAATGCAACAGTCAAGCACTGATTCAAAATTAAACTCCTCACGTCCAAAGAAGCCATTTGGAACACCTTATCCTCCTGACTCATTCTCTAAATCATTAAACCTACCAGCTAGTCATGAGAAAGAATCTGCTTATCTGAAAGCTCCCAGAACGCCAACCGGCCAATTATACCCTGACTACTCTAGTCGACCTAAAACTCCGTTAGGACAGATTCCAGATTTTATGGCTATCAAAAAGACTCCTTCACAGTCAACAGCTAACCCTGACAATTCAATTAAACTAAATGCGCCCACAACTTCTTCAGCAAGACCTTTGTCTCATCCTTATGAGTACGTGCCTGATGAAAAAGAAGCTACGCTACCCCCAGATTTCAGTTCAGGGTCGATAGTTCCACTTGCACTACGACCAAGTTTCACTCAAACAGATGATTCAAGTGAAGCCAGTCATACTATGATTCATTCTAATAAAAAGGCTGATGGTAACATCTCAACTAAATCGTCTACCAGGTCTAGAAGATCCAGGCATCAGAAAGAAGATAGTTCAGTACAGGCTAATTTGAATAATGTAAAGTCTGAGAAACCTTCAACAACTACATCTTTTGTAATGACTACGTCTGAGCATGCATCTATTGTTGACGCTGACATGAATTCTGAGGTTGAAGATCGTCCTCCAATTCCTGATATCTCTGAAGCTGCTAGTCGAGTATATGGTCAAAGAAGGGGATCATTGTCTTACTCTCAATCTACAAGTAGCAGCTTGTTCCAGTATACTCCTACAGTGCTCTCTGAACAAAGCAGCAGCATTCATTCCAATTTTGCTAGCGCTTTAGCAAATTCAAGTAGTAGAAACGGACTTTTTCTTGGTCAAAACAATGGAAACAGTCCTGGTAATGTAAGTTTTACCAGCATCAACTTGTCACCTTCTTTACAGAAGAACAAATCATTTGGTGATCATAGGCTTTCTGTTGGATCAAGCAGTTCTCTTCGAAGACCACCTAAATTGGTTTCTGTGAATAAGAAACTGCCTACCATACCTCCATCTGCTCCTGACACTGCAACTCCTATAGTTGACGATTTGATAACTCCTATAGCGCATCCTTCGTCTGGAAAATACTCCACACCTTCACAGACTCCTCCTACGCCTCCTTCACGTCCAAAGGAGATTGAAAATGATCCTTATAGCTTCTATTCAGGGCCTCCTCCGTCTGCACCATTGGAAAAAACATTAGGTTCTTTCCCCATGGCTGTTGGAAATAGTGCCATGAGTTCACCTCACTTACCATATCCGTCGTCTCCAGCACCTCCCAAGGCTTCACTGCCAGTGAGCAAAGCCGGTAGTTTGTATATCTCAGAGAGTTCTTCATCTCAGAGCTCTATGGGTGTTATTCAACCAGGAGATGGATCATTGATTCCAACATCTATTGAGTCTCCACTGTCAGCGCTGCTAACTATCAATGTACACCAGGTTATTCATGAGTACCGACCCAGTTTGGTAGATGAGCTGTTACTGCGTACGGGCGATCAACTAGTTATCTTGCAATCATTTGACGATGGTTGGTGTTTAGCTAATTTGGTAGCACTTGCCGGCGATCCCCGAGACAAACTCAACATGAACAGACTGGTAAAGGGAATTTGTCCAATCTCTTGCTTATCTCCTAAGCCGGTTTTTAGAAATGTTATTCCTCAGCCACAGGATGTTGCTTCCCAGAATCGTAATTTCTAGTACTCAGAGCGATCAATTTTATAACTCCTTATAGACAATAAACCATTTTGTGTATTATCATCAATAACTCTCACTAATCTCCGATTTGGGTGTAGCAGGATACTAAAGAGTGCTCGATTTGAACAGTATAGTCGAAGTATTACTACAGTTTTAGTAATTAGGAGAGGTCCGCTCCACAGTCTAGTACCCGTTGAAATTTTGCAGCAGCCTACATTACCTGTCTGCAAAGAATCTGTTTTAAATAGAGTATGCCTATGAATCCATGAACAAAGTGTGGCCTGAGAAAGGTTGATAGACAAAGGACTTTTTGTATCATTGAAGCAGATGGAGGCGTTTCAGCTTTAGATTTGAAGCTTTGAGCATTGGTCGAGCTGGTTTATAATTTGTAATTAGAAATTTAAACTTAGTTAAGCTCAAAACAGCCGAACTGCATATTATTCAGAAATGCGCTTTGTCCATGAATTGAAAAGTTTTGGTACAGATATGGAGCCATAAAAGACTAGATTAAAATGTATGAATTTAAGGTATTTGATTGTGATATTTGATTGTGGTATTTGATTATGGTATTTGATAATGGTATTTGATAATGGTATTTGATAATGGTATTTGATGATGACATTTGGAGTTAATATCTAGACATTTGGAGTTGACATCTGGACATTTGAAGTTAATATCTAGACATTTGAAGATTAAATTTAAAGTTATTTTGAAAACATTCTCAAGAATTATATTATGTCATTCTAATAACATTCTCAAGAAATGTATAGTCATTCTGAAAACAAGAGTCATGTAAAGTCATTTTAAAAACATTTACAAGAGTTCAAGTCATTCCGAAATGATTCCGAAATGATTCCGAGATCACAAAACATAATCAAGAGGTTGCATTTATATTCATTTTCTTTATATTCACATTTTTTTATATTGAAACGATGGACTAAATTGAAAACACCGCGGACATCATGACCTGAGCTTTACATACTTGAAAAGCAGTTATTAGATGTAGCCCCTTGTTTTTAGTTTCAACTGTCACTCCACCTCCAAGAGCCGGCATGAAGCTGTGAATAATATTCTAGATCAACAATGACAGCTGTCGTTTTGAGGCTTAACAATGTTATTTTAAAACTGTTTTCTTTACATATGCGCGTAGCATGTAACAGATAAGCACGTTCTGGCCAAAGGTATGTACAAACAGGAGTAGCACATATGTAAGTATCCAACTAGAAATTCTCGGAGATTTAGCCAGAGAGTAAAACAGAGTATCAATGGTTGCGGTATTTTATATTTTATGAGAATTCTTGATGGTAGATAAAGATGATATAAGGCTGATGATTTATGAGAATTCCACGAGTTTGGTAACTGTAAATTTTCATTTTGTGGACTTAATTCCGTAGACAAAACTGTAGACAAAACTGTAGACAACACTGTGGACAACACTGTGGACAAACTATGGACAAACTATGGACAAACTATGGACAAACTATGGACAAACTATGGACAAACTATGGACAAAACTATGGACAAAACTATGGACAAAACTATGGACAAAACTATGGACAAAACTTTGTAGACACAACGTTGTAGACATAATTTCAACATAATTTCGACATGATTTGGACAAACTTAGACAACTTTATCGATGAAAATGATTTAGATTTCAAAGATTCTTTAAGAGATACTATTAAAATATGTTTTTGATCTTTTTTTAAAATAGACGGTTCTAGGGCTTCAACTGCATTAACGGCAATAATTGGCAAATAAAATAGAAATGAAAAAAATAACAGATGAATATGAATATGAAAATAATGTAAATGATGAAAATAATAAGAATGAATGAATGAATGAATGAATGAATGAATGAATGAACAATTAAATAAATAAATAAATAAATAAATAAATAAATAAAATCTTGAATATATTCATGAATTAAATAAAATAATTAATTAACTAATTTATTAAATAAATAAAAATTGAAAAATTGATAAAAAACTTTCCAAAGCACTGCAAACAGAAATATGATAAACATGCCCTTCCCGCCTCCAGCCTAATACTCGCCTCCCTCCTTCCTTCTCTCCTCCCCCCCCCTAAAAAATTCAACCCAAAATTATTTCGTCTCCTTCTACAACTCTTCCTCTTGTAAAACCGCATCGCGTCTACGCTTTTTTGCATTCAAAGTACTAAAGTACCCCCAAATAGCTAATGAACGTATATCTCAACTACATTCGTTTCTAACTCTATGACCATCTAAGACATCTGGTTATCGCAATGTCACAACCCTTTAATAATCCTGATCAAAATTACTACCCAAAACAGTCTGTTGAGCTCCAAAAAGAAGAATTCGACTTCCTAAAAGGCCCAGAAGAACTCCAAAACTTCTCAGACTACCAACCAACCTTCCTCCATGACCACCAAATGATGGACCAAATGCTCTTCGTACCTGGCCCAGAATCAATGCCTCTCATATCTCCCCCACCTACAATCCCTATGGGTACATTTGTAAAACCAGTACTGAAAAGTGTGGTCTCAATGCCAAATATCAAACCTACACATTTCTCAATGCCCTTAAAAACAGATTCTGCCCCAAATACAAGAAAACGCATCCCTGCTGAAAAAACTCTCATCCTTGAAGAAGCCTTCCAGCTAAATCCAAAACCTGATAGGGAAACAAGAGACTCCCTCGCAAAAAAAACTGATCTACCTATAAGAAACATTCAGGTATGCGCTTCTCTTTTGTCCTTGAGTTTAAACTAACTTTATTCTAGATATGGTTTCAAAACCGCAGAGCTAAAGCTAGATCTAACGAAGAAGAAGCCATAATCAGAAAGCTAAATGCTGGTAATCAGTCAAGACCTGCAGGTATGATGGAAACATTCCCAAAATCTGACCGTCTATCTTTAAACATTGCTCAGTCAAATAAGTCCTACAACCTTCCCTACTCCTTCCATCAATCTCATTTATCCCCGTCATCCACCCCTTCTCCTTCCTCTCATGATACTTCGTTTCCCCAACCTAACGTCCCTGACTACTATGCTGGCCATATCTCTGTTTTCCCAATGGGTTCTGCTGGGTTACCAATGACTCCATCTGCAAAGCAAATGCAATATCAGTTTGCAAATCAACCTGCTCAAAGCCAAGGGCAGCATTTCATGTATCCTCAACAGCAAGTATATCAGCAAATGCCGAATGGCTTGAATCCCACCGCCAATTCAATAGAACAGGACATGCTGAGTATGCAACAACAGCAGCAATTTCAATTTAGGCAAATGCAGCAGCTTCAAATGTACCAGCAAGCTCAACTTCTTCAGCAACAACAGCATCATCTTCAACAGCACCAACAGGCAAAAATTCCCACCTCTCCTCAATACACTTTCCATCCCTCATATCCTAATCAACCTAACCTATCGTTTAATCCGTTGATGCAAAATCCAATGAACGCAGCTTCTACTACTTCTCTTGCCTCAACTGCTGCTGCTGCTGCTCTTTCCACCCGCCAAAACACATTTAGAAATCCCGTCCCTGCGGCCCCAAGAGGAAGACGCTCATTCTCAACTAGTTCTCATCTTGCCCATTCCGTAGGGCATCCTACTACTCCTCAGTCCCTCGCTAAATCAATATACACTCATGGACCGATGCATTTATCCAACATAGATCTGCCTTCTTCAATCACTTCCCCTAACAGTCCAACATTTACTACTCAAATCCCTTCACCTTCAACAACAATGTCTGAAGTAGATTCGTACGACGACAATTCAGGTCTGGCATCTCCAGGTGTATCACCTTTTTTAGCAAACACGCCTGCTATTCGATTTCCTGTAGATACAAAAAGGCCAAATTTTGATTTTGCTGTTGACGAAATCACTCCTGCTTTGGACTCAAATGATGATAAGCCTAAACGTAGACGTTCTCATGGCCCACAATCTCAAATGGGACCACGCTTTTCGTCTTCCAATGAATCAAGTCATGGTACCACGGATCAACAATCTCCTGGTAGCAGTAACTCTTCCTCACCTTCAACTGCACCAGGAAAACCACAAACTCCCATTCAAATGTCCACTACTCCTGTGGCACCAAATGTTTCTTCATCTAATAGACGTACAGCTCCAAGATTTTCCACAACAGCTCCATCTCGCTCTCAAATGACGAGTACATTTTCGACTAGCTCTGCAGTAGCAAAAGAAAGTAAGCCAACAACCAGTACATTTAGTGTAAACTTAAGTAGCGCCAGCGTATCTTCATTTGGAAGTCAAGGGCAGCAACTTGTTTTCCCACTGAATCCAATTCAAAGCAACAAAACATTTGAGAACGAATCTATAGCTACATTTGGCGGCAAGGAGGTAAATCATGGAGTACCCAGAGGAAAGGTTACTGGCCCCACTAATGGAATGGGACGGTTTGAAGTGTTAACATTTCACCAGTACGAAAAGCCAATGACACCTGAAGATCGAAGACTCAAGCAACAGCAGAAATTGGCTGCCAAAACCAAGCAGGAGGCTGCAGCTAGGGAAAAGAGCGAAAAGAATGCCAAAATCCATTTTAGAAGCGAGAAACGAGTTTCAATGGTTAAGGAAGAAGATGAAGACGCTGAACCCAGGAAAGAAGCAGAAATCAAACAAGAGGCTACAACGGAAAACTTTGGAAACGTTTCTTCTGAGCTGAAGGTTTTGTCATTTACTAATTCCGAAAGTACAAAAGACATGAAGCTTGAAAAGGACGTTTTTCTGTTTGAAGCTGATGATACTACTATATTCACTAATGCCTCTGAGCTCGATGCAGAAGATTTCTCTAATATCATGGATTATTCATTCGATCCCAATACTATGAGATTCAATACTGGTACAGATTCAGGAAATCTGGCCATGATGCACGATGTTACGGTTGTTGAGCCTAGTTCCAACTTTACTATTGGCGAGTTTGAAAAGTATCATACCGAATTAGAAAATGCTACTTCAGTAGCATTAACGGCTGATGATCCTTTATAGATGAATAAACGAGCTTGATTGAAATTATGTAGAGCATATTTAACAAGACACACTGGAATGATATATAACAATAGATTTCGTTACCACAACTGAGCAATGATTGATATGATGGAGATGATAATGATGGAGATGAATGTTGCAATGAATTTTGCAATAACCTTTAGCAATCACTGTTAGCGATCACCGTTAGCAATAACCGTCAACAATATGATTTAACGCCAACAATATGATTTAACGCCAACAATATGATTTAACACCAACAACTTGATTTAATTTGAACTTGATTTAATTTCAACTTGATTTAATTTCAACTTGATTTAACGTCAACAGTTTGATTTAACACCAACAACTTGATTCAACTTCAACTTGATTTAACGTCAACTTGATTCAATGTCAACAATTTAAATAGCGGCTTGTTGGCAATCTCTATGATAGCAATCACCACCAGTACCATCAGCACCATCAACATCAAGCCAATCCCTTCCCAATCACCCTTAGCAATCATCGCACCGTTGGCCGGTCTTTCCGCATTATTGGACCACCCTCAGAATCGAACCATTCAACTACTGTCTTTGTGGGTCTATATGAATAGTACTCATAAACTAGATTATATAATAGAAATGTTATTAGTCATCTTATCAAATATCCTTATACGTGACAGGTGGTTGCATTGGCACATTTTTTAGCGGTAAACCTACCCACCCACATCGCTACAAAGAGTTATGCCCCTCACTAAGATTCAATGCGTTGTTTTTTTGTTCATGTTTTGATAGAAACCAATATCTGGCGACAATATAAATACCAGCGTCATTGTCAATGGTTTCTAAAAATTTTCATCTTCTCTACTGTTAACTCTCACAATGGCTATTTCAAAGATTCACGCACGCTCCGTTTACGACTCTCGTGGTATGTAATTAGGTCTAATGTTTAAGTACCGTACTAACAGTTAGGTCAGGTAATCCCACCGTCGAAGTAGACATCCACACTGAAAAAGGACTCTTCCGTGCTATCGTCCCTTCAGGTGCCTCTACTGGTATCCATGAGGCCCTTGAACTCCGTGACCAAGACAAGTCCAAGTGGGCTGGAAAAGGTGTTTTGACCGCCGTTGCTAATGTTAACGACATTATTGCTCCTGCTCTCATTGAAGCTAACATTGACGTCACTGACCAAACTGCTGTTGATAACTTCCTTCTTAAACTTGATGGTACTGAAAACAAGTCAAAGTTGGGTGCTAACGCCATTCTCGGTGTTTCCCTTGCTGTTGCAAAGGCAGGTGCTGGTCAAAAGAACATTCCTCTTTATCAACACATTACTGAGATCTCTGGTACTCCTGCTCCTTATGTTCTCCCCGTTCCTTTCCAAAACGTCTTGAACGGTGGTTCCCATGCTGGTGGCCGTCTTGCCATTCAAGAATTCATGATTGTTCCTCTTGACTTTCCTACTTTCTCTGAGGCCATGCGTGCTGGTGCCGAAGTTTACCAAATTTTGAAATCTCTTGCCAAGAAGCGTTACGGTACTTCTGCCGGTAACGTTGGTGATGAAGGTGGTGTTGCTCCTGATATTCAAACTGCTGATGAAGCCCTTACTCTTATCACTGATGCCATTGAGCAAGCCGGTTACACTGGTAAGGTCTCTATTGCTATTGATGCTGCTTCTTCAGAATTCTTCAAGGACGGTATGTACGATCTTGACTTTAAGAACCCTGATTCTGATTCTTCCAAATGGCTCACTGGTGAGCAACTTGCTGATCTTTATCTTACTCTTATGGAGAAATACCCAATTGTTTCTCTTGAAGATCCTTTTGCCGAAGATGATTGGGAGACTTGGTCCCACTTTTACTCCAAGGCTGCTGACAAGACCCAAATCGTTGGTGATGATTTGACTGTCACCAATCCTGTCCGTATCAAGACTGCCATTGAGAAGAAGGCTGCTAATGCTTTGCTTCTTAAGGTTAACCAAATTGGTACTCTCACTGAGTCTATTCAAGCTGCTAAGGACTCTTATGCTGCTGGTTGGGGTGTCATGGTTTCTCACAGATCTGGTGAGACTGAAGACACCACTATTGCTGAAATTGCCGTTGGTCTTAGATCTGGTCAAATTAAGGCTGGTGCTCCTGCTCGTTCTGAGCGTCTTGCTAAACTCAATGAAATTCTCCGTATTGAGGAAGAACTTGGTGACAAAGCAATCTACGCCGGTGCTGCTTTCCACAAGTCTGTTGCTATCTAAGTTGACTTGAATTGGTTAATGTTAATCTAGTGATGATTTAATGATTTATAAATATTATGTATACCAATTCCATGAGTTTTGTATAAGCCATGCCATATTTTTTAAATGCATTTATAGGGATATTTTGAGGGCATTTGTAGAAAAATCACGTAGTATTGAACTTTTTATAATAGTTGCTTTCAATCAGTTCTCTACTTCAAGTATTTAACTGGCGTCAAAATTTCTTTGTTACTTGAGTTGCTATTAATTTAGATGTTTAACGATTTTTTGAAATTTTCATGAATGATTCACCATTGTGAAACTTGAAATTTTTTTAAATGATTTCGGAATGGCAGATTAAAGCATAAATTTTCAATATAGGTATCAGTTAGCATGATGTATTTGTGTGAGATCCTTCAATGCTTTCCTGATTCAAAATTTTAGATTTGTTTTAAGATTTCAGTACAATGGAAGGGGAAAAATTATTATATGAAAAAATCTTAAATCAAAAATTGTTTGAAAGTTAAATTATTTATTAGATGAGAATGATATAAAAAATAATGTGACGGTATTAAAGTCTATTCTGATTTTAACGTCTATTAGGTGCTCTAACAGCATGGGGCACATTGTCAATAATAGGTGAAATATCAGAGTAGTCAGATCCATGGGCAGCTTGAGCAATTGAAATCTCCCATTTCTCCAAATCGTAAACAACATAAGAAGATCGGAGGAAAGTATCTCCTAAAAGATTGTAACCTCTACTGTTGACATTAGAAAGAAGACCTACAACGTAGTCGTATCTAGGATCAACTTTGGCGTTGGGATTGATAACATCTTTGGTAAGAAGACAGAGATTCTTAAGGTTAACAGAGACAGTAGCTCCAGAGAAATCAAATGACAAGTGTTGATCCCAATCAATGTTAGAAGAATCAATGAAGTACAATCCTCCCATAAATTTGGCACCTTTGATTCCTTTACCAATTTCAGTCACTGCATCATTAGGAAGATATGTGAAAGACGTTCCACTGTCAAGAGTGACAGGGATAGAATCCCAGGCACCAATATCAACACCATTAATGTTCAAAGATGTGAGTTCAACATCTAAAGATCTTGTACCAACAATAGGAACTGTGTAAAGATTTCCATCAAATTTAGAGCTGTCGACACCTCCAAACAAAAGGGACCCAGTTGTAGCATCAAGGGAATTTAAGTAAAGAGAATATGCTACTTTGTTGATATAGCCTTGATCCTTCAACTTTTGAGGAAAGTTGGGATACATTGAGCCAGTTTTAAGAATAACTGGAGCTTCATTCTTCATAGCTCCTATACCCATAACACCAACAGTACCACCCAAATCAACACCTTGGGTTACATCACCGAATGGTAGCTTCTTGACGGTAATCCCGCTTAAAGTAACAGAATCAGTAGCCCAGGTACCAGTATTGGATCCTTTGACGTAGTGAATTGCGAATTGTGTGTTGTTTGATATATATGTAGATGACTTGTCGCTGTCAAAGTAAGGATTGGCAATGTTTGGACTTCCAGCAATCCAGAAATCTGAAGATCCCGTATCGATAGTAACAGGGAAGTATTGAGCAGGAGTCCCAACACCAATATTAGCAGAATAAAAGATTAACTTGTTGATTAGCGAACTCTCAAAATAATTGTCTCTTTTAAAGAAAGTGAATGATTGATCCTGATTACCGTTGACCTCGTGCATTGTAATGTCAAGCGCCACAAAACCTGGAGAATCGGCGAGAGCCAATCCTGCTGATAAGGCTAAGAGACTTGTAGATGCTTTCATTTTCAATATGAATTCTTGGGTAGTCTATAACTGTGAATTTTTTTTTGACTTTTTCGCAAAGTGAACTGGTTTTAGATGATTTAAATACAATTCACGAGCATGAACCAGAGCTTCTCAAATGTATAGAAAAATAATATAAATTAATCGCTGAGGTGCGAGGATTTGCATTAATATATAGGAAATTAAGTCTAAGCCAGGCCGTTACGAAGCGAAAGATTTTGATTCAGTTCAATGATGATTCTATCACATTCAGTGGCATCCCTTGGCTTGATTCTTTGTGTGGAATTCACCAGGGACATCATTTTAAAAGCTCTGATATTTTCTAATTCAAGACTATTTTAATGTTTAATTTTCGCTTGAAAGAATTGAGTTTAATACCATTTTGCAAAGTATGGTACCTGTAGACTCATTTTAGAATTTTTTTTCATCAAAAACAAGAGAAATACGCAAAATATGTGAATTTTAATGGAATTAGATTCATAAATGGTCCACAGAGAAGGATATCTTGAAAAAAATAAAAAAACAACAGGACTAAAACCCTGGAGAAGTTAATTCTCCTGACGGAATTATCTGTAACAATAACGAATTGGTTCATGCAAAATTAAAGTGCCCGCGCCATGTTATTAATGTGAAATGTTTTCATTTTTTTACTATCGTAGATAATTGTTTTTTTTTAAACAATGGCATGAAAAGTTGATCTACTAATGAAAATTCGGTTTAGATACCCAGAAAATTTGCCTTCTGGCTGCTGGTAACGACCGCCAAGCAGCACTGTTCATAGGAAACTGAGTTTATGTGGAAAGGCGTTTAAAGTCTTTATATTGCAAAGTTAGAATGATAACTATTTCGCTGATCCGAAAAGCGTAGAAATGGATGAGCATTAAAACGGATAGATGTGTAACAATTTTTTCTTCATTCATCCCTGGTGTTTTCGCTGCATACTAGAACTTACTTGCTACAATTGTGATTAAAAGATTTTCAATAAACTTTTTTTTTTGGTTCAAATGCTTCAAAGATAAGCTTTTGTTTAATTTTGGATGTTCACGATCCATTTTTGTTCAGAACCATAATGGCTCATATATTCATGACTGGATCAGAGACAAAAAATCTTTAAAAAAAACCTTATACAAATAGCCTTCCGAGTATTTGGCATTAATCAGATCTTAACTTGAGAGCCTACACTATTGACCAGTGGCTTAACCTTTCACTAAGGCTCTCTCAAGGCCCATCTGATAAAACTTTCGCAAACTACGCAACAAACTATATAGAGATATGGCCATTGCCCACCTCCTTGATCAAGTCCTTGTTATAATTGATTCTTGTTTGTAATTCACGTGATAAAAACTAGAAGTTTTTACCCTACCTATAAATTTTGAATTTTCTATTGGAGAATCAAATTTTTCAATTCTCAAAACACTACCATAATAACGAGTCCTAAATGTCTAGATTACCTTCGTTAAGTCAGTTGACCAAACAGGTTTTCAGACCTGCTTTACAACTTGGTAATGCGACCAGTTTACACAGACCTGCCATAATGGAGCAGGCTTCCAGTGTGAGTGCTAGTTTTATCAGCATTAGAAATGCCACCAAGAGAGCTGCTGGTTCCAAGACTAGTAATAAGGATTCCAGAGGTAGACGATTGGGGTCAAAGAAGACTGATGGTGAAGACGTGAAAGTTGGTGATATCATTTACAGACAGAGAGGTACTAAGATTTATCCTGGTGAAAATGTTGGCATTGGTAAGGACCATACACTATTTGCATTAGAGCCTGGATATATCAGGTTTTACTACGATCCATTCCATCCTAAGAGAAAGTTTGCTGGTGTTGTTTTTGATAAAAAGCACAGACTTCCTACTCCTCATTTTGATCCATCTAGAAGACGATTTGGCAGAGTTGAAATCAATGACGAGAGATTAGCAGAGAAGGAAAAGAACAATATGAGTCGTAAAGAGTTTTTAGCTACACCCCAAATTGAAGTTGTTAAAAGAGAACGTCAAACAAAGCGTGAAAAGACTTTTGCTGAACTGTCACAAAAGTTGGAAGAATTACTACCTGGTCTTGAAGAAGCCTCCAAGAAATCCGCCATTTCTCGTCTTCAGACTGTCAGGGTTCATCTTTCTGGTGGACGTTCAGTGGAGGAAGCTCGTCAGCTTGCAGACCGTGAATTTAAAATTGATAATGATATTGATGTTCGCGCCAACAGAATCACAGAAGAAGAAGCTGCTACTTTACTTGAATCTTATCAATCCAACGCTGCAAAAGTTGATGCTGTAGTTACTTTTGATCCTAAATTAAGACTGATAAAGGCAATTTCTACTGAGCAGCTTGAAACCATGGCCAAAGAGAATCTTGCCGCCATGAAAGCTCTTTATACACAGGTTACTGGAGGAGTTAGAGGTGAAACTAAAGATCAAATCAAGGCTTTAATAGATGCTCCTTGTTTCCCACTTTCTACCAGAGTTTCTCTTAAAAAGAGATTTCTCAAGGCTTTCAAGCCTGAAAGTGAGGTTACTCAGCTAGTTGATGAAACTGGAAAGCCATTAAAGAACAGAGAGATTTTGGCCAAGGCTCAAAAGGAAAAGGCTACTATAGTTAAGAGATGGAATTATGAAGATGGAAAAGTTGATCTGGTTTTCTTTCCCAAGATCTAAATAAAGTTGTGATTATCATCGTGTATATATTAACCATCAACAATCATGAAAAATAAACCACCTAGAGAAAGTGTAGAAACGGTATGAATCCAGATATTAAAATGGACTTTGAAATATCACAAAAAGCATTAAGGAACTAAAGATTGATTTTAATGAACTAGAGATTGATTTTTAAGGAACTAGAGATTGATTTTAAGGAACTAGAGATTGATTTTAAGCAACTAAAGATTGGTTCATGAAGGAAGATTGATTCATCACAAAACCAAACATTTGTGAATTATTACAAAACAAAATGTTGATTAATGAATAATTATTATCATGAACAGTAACAAAAAATCAAATAATGAATACTTATTATCAAGAACAATTATAAAGAACTAAATATCAATGAATATAATCATGAACAATTACAAAAACTAAATATCAATAAATATAATCATGAACAATTACAAAAACTAAATATTGAAAAGTAAAACTAAAGTTAAACAAAAAAATTGAACCATAGATTGAAACGTTAAAAATGTCCAAGATATATATAAATACAGTAAAAATTCTAAAACTACTGCTCTACAGTATAATCTGTATAATCATACTTCTTGTCAGACCAAGGAGAGTAACGAATTTCAATAAGACGAAAGAAAGGATAAGTAACCAACGTAAAAAGAGCACCTAACCAAGTACCAATATCAGCACCATGATCTCCAAAATGAATAGAAATTGGACCGACGAACCAAACTTGGCACATTCCAAGAACAACTCCAAGAATACCACACAAGAAAGCCGCAAGAGCTGCTAAACCAACTGGAAGTCTTGCTTTATTATTCCAATCAGACCAACAGTAAGAATCATTTAATCCAGGAAGATTATGTCTTCTAAAAAAGACAGTTTCTTCAAAAATAATGGACATATATAAGACAGACCAATATCCAATCATGGGTAAGAAATTATTAAGGATATTAGCCAAAGTGTTACGGCCAAAAGTAGACAAAATAAAGTAAACAATGCAAGTGACGATAACTAACAAGTATCTGGGAATTCTAGCAGCATATCTACCCAATACTTGCGTGGAAAGTGCAATAGAATAGGCATTGATGATATTGTTGGAGACAAGAGAGAGGTACATGACGACAAGAAGGAACTTGCCTCCACCATTCCATCTTGAGAATGCAGCATTCAATAAACCACCGTTTCCGAGACTATGGTATGCGTCGTTCCAGGAAGAAATACCAACGGCACCGGTAGCAATACAAATACCCAGAATGCCAACAAATAGAGTTGGGATAAGAATACTGAAAAATGTAAGAGACAAAATTTCAAGAAGAGGAGTAGTTTCTGGGAAGTCAATATAGTAATCAGAAGCAACACCCGCCCAAGCTCCAGTAACACCATAACAAAGCGTAAAGAAGCTCATCCAGTTTGCTCTAATAGCTTCTGGAGATCCTTCTGACTGTAAGCCAATATTGAAATCTTTAGCACTGCAAATATATAGCAACAGGAATGAAAGGTTTACTGGAACAGCTGCGTAACTCTCAAAGTATTGAACTTGTTTGATACCAAAAATTGAAACCACCAATGGAATAACTGTAATAATTACAATTCCAACTTCTAAAGAAACTTTTTGATTTGAGAGTGCAGCCAAAATTTGTCCACCAGTAATAGCATTGACTACAGACCAACCAAGCAGAGTGATAATATTAAGAATCGATACTCCTTTTGCAGGCCACCATCCAAACATGAAACGAGACAATACCATTTGCCGCAGACCTGAGCGTGGACCGAAAGAAGCAGCATAAGATGCTACTAAGCACCCGATAGTAGCGCCAGAAATACCTGCAGACATACTATCTTTAAAACCTAATCCAAAAACCAGTGGACCTAAAAAGAAACCAGACATTGAAGATAAACCACCGCAAGCGCTGAACCATAGTAAAATCATGTTCAACACAATTTTTGAAGAGTGTGTACGTTCCTCTGGGGGCACTTGGTGGATACCTCTTAATTCGACGCCAAAAGAGTCCAGTTTATTGTTAAATTTCCGCACATTGTAAAAAAATCTTTGAAAAGTACTTTGAGGAGCAGAGTCCAGTGGTATTGGAGATGGACGCTTTTGCAACGTTGCTTGGTCGGAATCCATTGACTTTTCAGCAAGAGTTGCAGTATGATTGTATTTAGAGGGTGTTTGTTCCATTTTTCAAAAAAAAATAGTAAAATTAAATTAGGTGAAATTAAAAGATAATTGAAATTGTGAAAAAACGTTCAGCAGCCTGAACAATATAGAATCAATGTTCACGGCCAAATACTATAGAAGGCAGGATGGAAGTAATATTTTGAAATTTTGAATACTTGACCTTTATATTTATACAAAATCATCAAGATGTAAAAAAATCAAACAACTGCTTCTTAGAAAAGACGTTTGAAAGGTACCAAAGATCCGGCATTAGCTGCTACAGCCATGGTAGAATACATGGTTTTGCTCAGGTCCTTTTGAAAACAGACATGGAATGACTCAAAAAGATTGCTCATCTCTACTCGGGAATCTCTGTTAAAGAAACCAAACTTTAGGTTCTTAACTCTGGACCTTTGAGGTGAACTTTGCAAACAAGATTTTCCCGCATTTGGGCCCTTTGACATAGGTCGATCCACATATCCAAACGTATTTGTGACACAATGGTTCATCTGCTTTTTCATCACATGTTTTTAAAATCATTGGTTTGATGCATTCACACTTGGGTAGCTTGTCAAATTCAAACTGCGAAAGGCCTAGCCGAAACGTCAAGTTAATTCGAGTGTGTCCTGCTATGGAATGAGTGTCAGTCAATTTGGCACACGACATTATTGAATGCTTGTAATCTTCTTGACAGCCAGCGTGCATTATTATCAAACTGTTGTGTGGTAAATGAACAGAAATGGGACTTTTGCTCTTTGCTTTGCTCTTTAAGCGAAACTCTCTAGTCACTCCTAACGATATACTTGCGATAACAGCGTGTGGGCCGATGTGAGTTAACTGATCCGAGTGAAAACCAACGGAAGACTTAGCCCCATCATATCTATTACAAACTGCAAGATTAGAGTACCACCTGCCCGGATATTGGAAGGGTAGTAAACCTCTTTTGTCAATTTCTTCGTTGACGACTTTTTCTACAATATCTTTGGCTTCTTTCATAGCCTGGTTGAACAATTCTGGCTGCCTTGTTAGCCCATTGTATGAGGGGTGTTTGTCACTCTTGTTCATGACGTATGGTGCAGTTTGATGTGGCGAAAATACATCTTTATTGTTCATATTGAACCGATTTTGGTTCCACGACTTTGAGTCTTCTAACATGGATACCAGTAGTCTGTCAGCCAGGTCTGGTTCAAAGACCTTAAGATGCAGTGTACAAGGTAATAGGTCTCGGACTGTATCAGGATCATAAATATGCAAGGGTTTACCTTTAGTGTCTAGACGAGGTTTTTTGACATCAAACGAAGCATCTGAATTAGCGTATCTTTTCAAAGTTACCTGGTGGACCTGATTAATTTTGCTTATTTTACAGAGAGAAGGCACGTTCAAAAGTTCTCTTGTCAATGCGAGATCGCCGTCACAAGAGATCAAAAGATCAAGTAGAGTTTCCAAGCTGGCATCAGGACAGCTTTCCTTTAATTCTGCTAATTTCGAATCTGTAGAGCGTTCATTATCTGCATTTGTAGATTGTTTGTTCTTTGTTGACATGTTGAATCTGTAAAAACTTGCAAAGTGTCAAAAATATGTCAAATTTAACTCGGAACGACAAATAAATGATTAGGTAACATAATAATGAAATGGACCCTGAACTGAGTCCTGAGTCAAGATGACTGAAGATGTAAATTCTTGTATAAAATGTTTTCCAAAAGATCAACTGATAGTTCCGAGTAAGAACAAAAGAGGCAAGAAATTCTAAAGTTCAAACCTTGGGATTTCAAGTTTCGGACAAGAACTCAACGGGTGCACGTAAGATGAAGAAGCAAGTTTGGCCGCGAAAAGAGACAAATCAAGTGTTTTTTAAAGAATATTCGTTAATATCGCTCATACGAAAAGATGAATTTTGGCTTTTTACCGTTAACCTTCGGTTATCTGAATACTGAGAGCATGCTACCGAATGATCAATTGAAAACGGTTGCCTAATTGCATGGTGAATCCAATAGTGTTTGGTCAATTCTAATACAGAGCTGGCACTGGATTCGTTCAATTGTCGTAGTGGAGTAGATCATGGGGGCACTGGATAAGGGGTTCAAGTAGCCACAGGTTTGTCAGTGTATTTTCATTTATATAAAACAACGTTGATTCAGATTGGTCTTTATTTAGTGAAAGCCAGAGTATTAAGAAACTTAAATTAGAGGAATTTACATTCTAATGATTTGAGAGCAGATATATAGAGCAGAATAAAATCAAGAATTACAAGCTGAATAAAATTAAGAATTACAAGCTGAATAAAATTAAGAATTACAAGCTGAACAAATTCAAGAATTACAAGCTGAACAAATTCAAGAATTACAAGCAGAAAAAAATCAAGAATTACAAGCAGAAAAAAATCAAGAAAAAATCAAGAAAAAATCAATAAAAAATCAAATCGAGAATTAAACAAGCAGAATAAAATCAAGAAAATCAAGAGTTTAACAAGCAGAATGAAATCAAGAAAAAAAACCAAGAGTTAAACAAGCAGAAAATAATCAAAAAATAAAATCAAGAATTAAATCAAGAATATCAATCAATATCAAGAATAATTTGAAAACATTAAAAATATCAAGAATAAATCAGTAACATGAAAAAAATTAGCCATGAATTAAATCAAAAATATCGAAAATATTAAAAATATCAAGGTCAAATTCAAAATCAAACAGAAAAAAAGAATAAATTCAAAATCAAACAAGAATAAAAGAATAAAAGAATAAATTCAAATTCAAAATCAAACAGAACAAAATCAATCAAAATCAAACAGAATTATAGAACAAAAAAATCCATTACAACTACCCAACCAGAGCCATCTACACTTAAATCACCTTAAAGAATTAACTGAAAATATCGTGTTAATATTATTGACTAAAGTAGCTGCAATATTAGTACTCCCAGTACAGAGCATGCAGAACTGTTGAAAGAGTGGCTCTATCGGTTTTTCCGTCTCCACCATGTTCAATTTCCTCCCTAACGTGCCGTTATCCCTGCCTGACGTCCCTGGAGTTCCCTGGAGTTCAGTGCCATTGAAACCGTTTCATCTCGACTTGAGCATCGCAGATGATCCTTTAGAAACATTTTGACATACTATGCGTTTGAGAATTAATACGGGTACATGCAAATTCTACTTTCTGGTGCCAATTCTACTTGACTATGCACCAGAAAAGTCGAAACCGTTAGCTACATGCAACTGCGCATTTGGACCCATTCGGCTTTCGCAAAGTAGTTTTCGGCACAAGCCTGTTCAAAACCTGGCACGAGAACAGTAATTCTCTGACCTGCCAACTAAAAGGCACTTCCTCCATTTGTTATAAAAATGAGCCCGTGGTTCCATAATCTTCCGATCAACACCTCCCTACCAAATCTTCTATGCATCATCATATATTGAGTGGGTCATTTACTGGTGCATCAGCGAATGCTGCTCAATAAAGCCAGATTTCAGTCAAATCCAGCACTCTTGAATGCTTTGTGAGCCTGATCTGATCTCATTACAAGCCAGAAACTCTAAGCAGACTGAGACATATGATGATGGCAATCAGCACACCTCAATCAGGCTCATTTGCTATATAAGGTCTGCATAATTTTTGTTTTTGGCTTCAAAGTTTAATGTTAATATAACCTTCTATTCTTTTTCCACCTTCTTTCCTGTCAATTTTTTTTCCCTCATATATATGCTAATTGCCTATATTTTGTAAGATCAACTACTATTATTTACATCGCCACTATGGCAAATCAGTCTGAAGTTTCGATTGAACAAGCTGTAAGTCGTCTTGTTACTGCCTCTTTATTTATGCTAACCAGTGGTTATTAGTGTGACTCCTGTCGTATAAGGAAACTTAAAGTAAGTGTTTAGATCTTCTGTGGACCTATTGTTCTAACTGTGTTTCTAGTGCTCAAAAGAACTACCTGCTTGTTCGAAATGTACCCAATATCATAGATCCTGTAAATATTCACCGAAAACTGTCAGATCACCTCTGACTAGAAGGTAGGCCTAACTCGCTATTTTTAAACTTGCAAACTGACACTGTATAGCTACCTTACAAAAGTCGAAGATCGCGTCAGACGACTAGAACATTTGATTAACGAATTATTGCCAAACGCTGATATCGACAAACTGCTAGGCAAAGCCACCTCAAGAGAAAGTACAAAAGACTCAAAACGCTTACTACATCGAGAAAACAATGAAAAGCCTATTAAAGAAGAAGGATATCCATCAATCAAGCGTGAACCAACGGAATCTCCAACTTCCGCTCACAGACCAGTACTACCATTTGACGAAGTTCCAGACGAAGCTGATGGCTTTGATTGGGTAGAAGAAGAGCTTAAAGGTAACGAACTCACAGATGGCATGGCTGCCCTTTCAATCAATCCTAAAGGAACTGGTTACTTTGGACTGGCCTCCAGTTCTGTTTTGCTGCGTGCTCTCAAAATCCCTTCCGACTTTGACTCTCCAGGTTCTGCGGAATATAGCGAAGAAGACAACTTGACGAATTCAAGCGGAGTTTCGTACATATCCGACGAGTTTCAGTATCAAATGAACTCTCAATTACTTTCAATGGCTGCCAACCCTGCCCCAAAAATAATCATTTCAACTCTGATAGACTCTTTCTTTACTTTTTACAACTCATCATATCCTCTTATTCATGAGCCCACATATCGTGCCCAATATGAAGGTCTAATACCACGCCCTAGAAATGATGTATGGTACCTTCTTCATAACGCTATCTTAGCATTAGGTTCATGGTGTATAAATCACGAAAACAGTTCTGCCGACTTGATATACTATCAGCAAGCCCGAAGCAAACTAAACTCAAGCATTCTAGAGACAGGCAATCTATCACTAGTCCAAGCACTGACACTATTGTCCAATTACGTCCAAAAACGGAACAAGCCCAATACAGGATGGAACTATTTGGGACTAGCCATTCGTATGGCTCTAGGATTGGGACTATATAGGGAGTTTCCCAACTGGAAAAGCAGCCCTTTGAAACTTGAAATAAGGAGAAGAGTATGGTGGGTGCTATATATTTTTGATGCTGGAGCTGCTGTTACCTTTGGAAGGCCAGTGAATCTTCCTGGGCCCGAAATCGTTGATGTCAAGATCCCGCTGAACATTCATGATGTGCAGCTTGGTCCCGATACAACTATCGAGATGCTTAAATCACCCAACATGACAGTCACTGGGCCTACAATTTATTCTGGTATTATTGCACAATCAAAGTTCTGCCTCTTGACAAACGGCATTTACAACCGGCTGATATCCAAGCCAAGTCTCTCCGCAGAAGAGTCGATAGAGTTTAACAAAACCATCATGGAAGAATTCATGGACAAGTTGCCAAACTATTTTAGAGAGAATGGACCACCTATTGATTCTTCATGCCAATGGTTAGTTTTGACCAAGTATAGATTATTATGGCGAGTCAAGAATTTTCAGGTTATTATGTTTAGGCCATTTGTTTTGCAAAGAATACTTCAGTTAGGTTCGACATCTCATTCGGAGCCGTTGATTTCAGAACCTGAGCAAACCTGCCGCAGGATCTGTCTTTCAGCTGCACGCGAGACAATTCATTTGGTAGATGAATTTTTGCAGCATCATCATGCTCAGTCGGCAGTGGCTTTTTGGTACGCCTTATACTTTTTATTTCAATCTTCATTAATTCCCATTATTTCATTGTCATCTGAGCCAAATTCAGAACATGCCCAGGAGTGGAGACAGGATATTGACAGGACCAAACAGATTCTTTTGGCGTTAAGCGATCAAAACAAGTTAGCGAAGCGATTTTTTGACGTTATTGAAAGTTTATCGAATCAATATCTTGTGAATCAAGCTGATCCTCAAGAATGGATGTCTGATATATATTCTCTTGTTTTTGACTTTTCAGGACCAGCACCTTCTAGTATGACTGATGACTTTGATTTGTCAAACGATGCCATCATTATGTAACATAAAATGATGGTACCATCAAGTAACGATACGACTGCATTTTATATATATTCCTTTTTTTTTGGCATCATTTAGAACACAATTTCATCTGAGGAGCAATCTCAAATAAGCTTTGTACCTTTATTTTGGTTGAGACTTGATGTCATAGTGCACAAACTGTAAAGTTACAACTATAATTTTAATACACTGCATTTTTAGGATTTATTCTGGTTTTTTATAATTATGAATTTATTCTGGTTTTTTTATAATTATAAATTTATTCTGGTTTTTTATAATTATAAATTTATTTTGTTTTTTTATAATTATGAATTTATTCTGGTTTTTTATAATTATAAATTTATTCTGGTTTTTTTATAATTATGAATTTATTTTGTTTTTTTATAATTATGAATTTATTCTGGTTTTTTATAATTATAAATTTATTCTGGTTTTTTTACAATTATGAATTTATTCAGTGATTTTTCTTGATTTTTAAATTTATTCTGATATTTTAATTATTAAATTTATTCAAGCAATTGATTCTTGTTTATTAACTGAATTGATTCTTTTTCATTCCATGTACTTGTTTACAATGATTAAATTGTTTAAAGTTTTTAGCTGAATTTTTTTTGAGTGACTTAATGAATATTTGTATTAATTTTTATGATAAAGGAAGGCACATTGATTTGTGCTGTGAAGAGATTAATAATTTGAATATTTTCTACTTTAAACATTTTATAATTCAAACATTTAATAAAGAATTTTGTATGGATTGAGAAACCTCGATGCTCAACAAAATATACAGAATGTGTTTTGCTGATGTGGTATTTAATGATATATTGATGGTATATTTCTTTTATAAAAGTATGATAAATATGTATTTAGTTAACATTCACAAATTACAAATCCAGTCTACAATCAACAATCAAAATAAAAAATCAACAATCAAAAATAAAAATAACAAATCAGCAATCATAAATTACATATCCAGTCATCAATCAACAATCACAAATTCAGTCAACAATCAAAAATAAAAAATCAACCAGTAGTAATTAAATCTATTCAGTCTAAAATAAAAAATAAAAAATAAACCATTAATAATTAAATCTATTCAGTCTAAAATAAAAAATAAAAAATCAACCATTATAATTGAATCTATCCAGTCTAAAATAAAAAATAAAAAATAAACCATTAATAATTAATAATTAAATCTATTCAGTCAAAAATAAAAATAACTTCAATAAATTTACCCAAAAATCACAAACCCAAATCAGTAAAACTCTATTCCATTACTAGTAATTCTACTTTTTTGACCTACCTTAGGGCTTCAAGCCGTCACATTATTTGTCAGCACTAAGAAAATTGAAAAAAATTTTCAGAAAAACTCCATTGATATTCACCTTTGAATCCTTCATATCGACACAAGAGAAATATCAACACCCCCCGACAATCCATCACAATGTCTGTTGCTCGTCCTCAAGTCACCGTCTACTCCACTACCGGAGAGACCTCTACTTCTAACGTCGTCCTACCCGCCGTTTTCAAGGCTCCTATCCGTCCCGACATTGTCCACTCTGTCTGGACCGGTGTTGCTAAGAACAAGCGTCAAGCTTACGCTGTTGCCTCCAACGCTGGTGAACAAACCTCCGCTGTCTCTTGGGGTACCGGTCGTGCTGTTGCCCGTATCCCCCGTGTAGGTGGTTCCGGTACTCACCGTGCTGGTCAAGCTGCTTTCGGTAACATGTGTCGTGGTGGTCGTCTTTTCGCTCCTACCAAGACCTGGAGAAAGTGGCACGTTAAGATCAACCACAACCAAAAGAGATACGCTACTGCTTCTGCTATCGCTGCTTCTGCCGTTGCTCCCTTGGTTCTTGCTCGTGGTCACCGTGTTGAGACTATTCCTGAAGTCCCCCTTGTTGTCTCTAACGATGTTGAATCCGTCAAGAAGACCAAGGACGCCGTTGCTGTTTTGAAGGCTATCGGTGCTTCCCGTGATGTCTCCAAGGTCATTGCCTCTAGAAAGCTCCGTGCTGGTAAGGGTAAGCTTAGAGGTCGTCGTTTCACTCAACGTAAGGGTCCTTTGGTCATTTACGGTGAAGATAAGGGTCTTGTTAAGGCTTTTAGAAACGTTCCTGGTGTTGAAACTTCAAATGTCAGATCTCTTTCTCTTCTTCAACTTGCTCCCGGTTCTCATCTCGGTAGATTTGTTATCTGGACTGAGTCTGCTATTTCTCTTCTTGATAACATTTGGGGCACCGAATCTACTCCTTCTGCCAAGTCAGGTTTCACTCTTCCTTCTCAAATTCTTGCCAACTCTGATGTTACCCGTTTGATTAACTCTTCTGAAATTCAAACTGTTCTCAGACCTGCTGGTGAACCCAGACAAAAGAGAGAAAACTCTGTCAAGAAGAATCCTCTTAAGAACAAGCAAGTTCTTCTTAGACTTAATCCTTATGCTAAGGCTTATTCTGAGAAGAAGCTTGGATCTCAAAAGGTTCAAAACAAGAAGGCTCCTAAGAACACCACCACTTACAATGTCCTTCACCAAGATTAAATTTATTAGTAGAATATTATAAAATCTATTTCTTGTGTATTAATGAATGAAAAAAAAATTCAAAAATAATTTGTTTGGTGTTGTGATTTGTGATTGGTAAGTTTGATATCTGTAATATTTGTGAATGTCAATTTTAATATTTGTGATTTCTGTAATATATGTGTGTCAATTTTTATATTTGTGATTTCTGTAAAATATGTGTGTCAATTTTAATATTTTTGATTTCTGTAATATATGTGATTTTCAACTGTAAAATTTGTGATTTCTGTGATTTCTGTAAAATTTATGATTTTGTGTTTTGTGATTTTGTAATCTCTTTATATCTGTGATTTTGTAATCTCTTTATATCTGTGATTTTGTAATCTCTTTATATCTGTGATTTTCGTGAACTTGTGATTTCTGTGATTTTCGTGAACTTGTGATTTCTGTAATATCTATATATCTAGAATATCTGTGACATCTATATATCTAGAATATCTGTGACATCTATCATATCTGTTTCTATATATCTATAACACAATCAACTTTCTCTAATGCGCACCAATAATCTTGAAAAGCTGAAAAATCATCATTGAATAAATCTCAACATTACTAAAAACAAAATCTTTAAATAAAAACTACAAACCATTTTGTTGGCTTCCCATCAATACCCAACTATACTCTATAAGATGACTAATATTGCCTGAATTCTGCTCCCTAATGAAGTTGGTCGTAGCTTGCTGACTTTCGGGTCTCATGGTATCTGATAAATAATGATATAAAATCCTAGTTCTAGCCAGCTGAACCCATCAAACTCAAATATTATGAACAAAGAAACTTTTAAAAATTCATGGATTGCAGATATGGAAAACTTTATTGACCTGGAGACAACCGACGACTTCAAGAATAATCTTCAACCACTAAACTCAAGTGAAAAGGAACCTGAATCGCATTTTAATGAAAATGATCTATTTTGTGTGAAATGGGATGGATTTAACGATCAAGAAAATATACAAACTCAAGCATCTCTAATCGTTAGATGGATTTACGCTCTTATTATTTCCTACTGTGCGACTATCATCACAAGTATCAGTTCCATCTATAGTATGACCGTTGACAATATTGAAAATGAATTTGAAATTTCTCACACGGTAGCACTCCTCGGTATCACCTTTTTCTTGCTAGGATTGGGCCTTGCTCCCATGTTTTTAGCCCCTATCTCAGAGTTCCATGGAAGAAAAATCGTATATATTTGCAGTCTCACCGGTGTTATCCCATTTTTGCTACTCACAGGATTTGCTAATAATATCACTAGCATACTACTTGGTAGATTCTTAGCTGGAATCTCAGGTTCAGCTTTCATGGGCGTAGCATCTGGTACTTTCTCAGATCTTTTTTCTCACAATGAAATTATGGTTCCTGTCATGGTTTACACTTTAACACCGTTTTTAGGTCCGGGTTTGGGTCCCTTTCTCGGAGGTTTTATCGTACATTATTTGAACTGGCGATGGACAAACCATATCATGGCAATGGCTGCTAGCCTAGGACTTTTCTTGATAATATTTGTACTTCCTGAAACTTATCATCCCCAGCTGTTGAAAAAGAAAGCTCAACGAATTCGAAAAGAAAAAAATGACCAGAGATACTACGCACCTATTGAAAAATCTACAAAGTCAATAGTCGATACCATCTTTTTAAGTTTCACCAGACCTCTAAATATGATGCTTCATGAGCCCATGTTGGGATTGATCTGTTTGTATTCTGGTTTGCTACTCTCCCTTCTCTATCTTTTTTTTGTCTCATTTCCTTATGTTTTTCGTACTGTTTACGGTTTCAATGAAATTCAAGTCGGTATTTCGTTCCTTAGTATAATTGTTGGAAGTTTATGTGCATCTCCAACAGTGTTTTTAAACAAATTTTATTTCGTGCCAATGTGTATCGAAAGAAATCCACGCAAAACATATGAGCCAGAGTATCAGCTTCCTCAGACATACATTGGCGTTTTACTTGTACCTATAGGTCTTTTCATTTTTGCTTGGACTTCATCTGAAAAGTTAACTTGGGCAGGGCCCATTATCGCTGGTGGAATAATTGCAATGGGTATGGTAATTTGTTTTAATGGTTTATACGCCTATACTATTGATGCCTATCGAATCTTTGCAGCCAGTGCCATGGCTTGTAACGGTATTGTTAGAAGTTCTATGGGAAGTGTGTTTCCTTTGTTTGGATTGCAAATGTACAAAAACATGGGGATTCAATGGGCCACTACTCTGTTAGCTTTAATATTTGTTCTCTTTGTTCCCATGCCATTCATTCTATTTAAATATGGTTCTAAACTTAGAGCAAAAAGTAAATTTGGATTGTCCAATGAATTTTAATCAATTCGTTAACCATAATTATTAGCATGTATCATCAAATTAAAGAAATGTTGAATATATCCCAAATGAAATTCCTGAAATTTGTACATGTCCTATTTTGGATTTTTTCTTATTTCCCATTTTAACTTTGAATGAAATTTAACACAAAACAGAAAAATAGCTTGCCTACAATCCTTCATCTCATACAACTAAACTCTTAAATATTCAAATTACTATAAGCAATTTTAACTTACTGCTGAACAATTCATTCAGCGCTTTCATTGTTAACTTTTAATTGTAAAAGCATTCCTGAATCGTGAAAATCACGTGCTACAAATATTGATACACTAAAATTTCGCCTTATTCTTTTTCTTCAGGCCAAAATGGAAGCTCCTCGACAATATATATTAGTTATCGGTGATTCTGGCAGTGGTAAATTAAGTCTTTTGGAAGGTAAAGATGCGTGTTTTTGCAATTTGACTCTGCTAACAAATCAAAATAGAGTTGGCAGGATCACTCCCTATTGATTTACCAAAGGAAGGACCACATGTTGGAATAAGTCATTGTGTCAAGTTTGACAATAAGTACTTCAATGCTTCATTGCCATTATGGATTGACGAGTTCGTTGCAGATGGAAATAAAGATCCAAGTACACTGTGGGTTGACGGATTTTGTAGTGATGAAGAAGATGTTAGAATGGTACGAGACAGTATTTTAGCAGTGATATATACTTTTGATCCAGCTCAAAATCCAGACAATTTGAATAAGGGTGATGCCAAAAATTTGCACAAATATTACAAAAACCAAATAAGCCAAGTTCTCAGATTTGTGAGTAAACTAGAAGATGAGAATTGGGATGGACTGAGTCTTGTGGTTGCAAGGAAGATTGTTAAAGATAAAAAGGTTGTACCTCATAGTGCTGAAAGAAGTAATGTTGTTGAATATGTGAAAGATCTAGTGATTGAAGAAGGAATAGACCTAATTGATATGATTGACTCAGGAACAGTCAAGGAAGGTGAAAAACAAGGTATTGAAGGACTAACAGAGAAATTAGAAACTCATATTGCACTTTCTGGAAATTTCAGCGCCCAAGAAGAATTAAATGAAGATTCGATAGAAGATGCAAAGCAGTTCAACTCTACGGAGCTTGACGATTTAATAAGTAAAATGGGTTTTTCTGTGCCATTTTTGAATAATAAAAAATTAGGTCCAGTAGATAAATCTGGAGAATCTTTTGATTCAGACAATATGAGTGACCTTATTGAAAAGATTAAAACTGCTAAAAGTAAGTATTAACTATTGAACCATCTACAACCAACTAACAAAGCATTTTAGAATCGAAAGATAACATGTCTGAAAATAGCTTCAAGTCTCTGATGAATGATATTGCTGCAGATTTATCCAAATTTATTTAAAAGTTATATTTGACATTTAAATTAACCAAATGATCCAAAGGACTGGCAATTTTATTTATAGGACTTTCTTCTTCAAGTTGCGGAATACCTTGCGTCTTTGAGCAAGAACATGAGTAAACATGACATAGAATCCAGGAATATAAATAAGCATTATGAGCTTTAAGAGCAATGCGTAAGTTGGTGAGTATAACTCAGCCTCTGGAAGACTAATGAGAACCAAAAGCCATTCGGATCCAGCACCCAAGGGATATAAAACATAGAAAGCAGAATACCTAAGCCAAGTGAGCCAGTAAGGGACATTACCAGGCCTAACCAAACCATAGACATAATAAGAGTATCTAAGCATTTCAGTGACAGACCAAGCAAGAACACAAGTAGAGAATACAAATGAGGCTCCAACATCAGGAAATAGAAACAAAACACCCCAAACAACCAATATTCTTGAAGCGACCTGAATGGCAGCAGTGACAAAAGGAGATCTAACGATACCTACTGCCGAGTGCACAACTTCAAGAAGCATCAGAGTTTGAACCCAGCGAGTGAATTCTTCGAGACCGCCAGCTACAAATTTTGATCCGACCAAAGGGAATAGAATTATCAGTCGTACAAAGACTGCAGCCCACAAGAAGCCACTAAGAGCATTATAAGCAACAAGATACTGGTAAACTAAACCAGAACTACTAGGTTTCTTTTCAGCTTGTGTTTTAGATGACATTGTTACAAACGATGCTTGAAAGGTTTCTAAAAGATTTGTTGGTTTCACGATCTCCACAGAATTCAAAATTGAAAAATTACCAATTACCAATTACTTACATAATCTTTTCTATCAAGTCTTAAATTTCATGGAGGATTCATGTCAACATCTGGGATCTAGCAGGCTGCAAACCGTCAGAGGCTGAAACGTCAACCTTTTTATTTTTTATTTTCTCTCTTATACTGTCCACAATAAGGTTGCAGAGAAAATGAGGAACATCTTTGTGTTGCTAGCGCTGTTCATCTGCACGGTGGCAGCTAGAACATCTTGGTCTGCTTTAGACAGAGAAATCTTTAAATTGAACGAACAAGTATCCAATGACATTGGTGAAAAATCTTCTTTCTACGATTGGCTTGAAGTTAGTCCCAAAGCTTCACCAGATGAGATTCATAGAGCATACAAAAGATTGTCTAGAAAGATTCATCCTGATAAGGTCCGCAGAAAACCTGGAACTAAAGCTAAAGAAGCCACTGAAAGATTTGCCCGACTTGGACTTATCAACAAGATCTTGAGAGAAACAGACTCTAAAGAAAGATACGATTTCTTCCTTGAACACGGATTTCCCAAGTTGAAGGGTTCTGATTATTTTTACTCTAGATATAGACCAGGTATTGGCTTTGTTGTAGTCTTTTTGTACTTGTTGGTTGGAAGTGGTCAGTATGTTGCTGCTAAGATCACTACTTCACAACACCGCAAACATATGGCCTCCATTATCGATGAAGCCAAAGCAACAGCTTGGCCTGGTGGATTTCCTGAAAGTGGCAAGCGCAAAATCTCACTACCTAATGGAAAAGTATTCATGGTACATCCTGATGGTTTGGTTAGCTTGGTTGATAACAACAGAGAGTATCCTTTAGTTCTTGAAGACATAAATGATGCTCAATGGAGAGAGACAGTTATTTTTACTTTGCCTCGTTATATGTTTCAGCAATTCTTTCCTTTCAAACCTCCTGGAAGAGTTTTAGGAACTAAATCAGAGACTGAAACTGAACCTGAGTCAATTGAAGAGTCCAATTCTGATTCTTCTTCAAACTCTGAAGCTAAGCTAAAGCCCAAGCCAGCTACCAAAGCTGGTGGAAGACGTAGAAAGTAAATTACAAATTAACATGATTATTTAAATTCAAGTTTTACTTGTGAAGTATTTCAATTCAAGTTTTTCTTGTTTATTTCAAGTTTTTGTGTATTTCAAAATTTCCTTGTCATGAAAGTATTTCAATTCGAATACGTCTCAAAAATACAATGTTAGCAAATCATGGTTTTTTTTTAGTTTTTTGTTATTGACATTAATACCTTTTCTAAAATCGTATTAGTATTAATTAAGGGATTAAAACGTCTAACAAAAAACAAACATTATATATTTATCCATTTATAACAATTAAATCAATCAATGATTACTTTTGCTTCTTACAAGATCAAGCCCCGACTCGTCTTCTTCCGTATCTTCATCAGCTCCTAATAATTGTACAGTGCTATCACCGTACTCTGGGTTATTCTCATTTCTAATTCTCAAGTCATAATCTTCATCTTCATCATCTTCATCACTTGAACCAAATTGTGTGCCTGCAGTCATTTGCTGCGAAACGTAACGATGAAATTGACCAGACCCTTCAGCTTCTCCATCAATATGATTCTGAATATCCTTCATTTCTGTGTCTTCTATAGTACTATAAGGCTCAGAATCTTCAACGTTACCACCGTTCTCATCATTACCATTAAACCCTTCATATTGACCCAAATTCTTTTCAGACCCGTCATCGTTGGAATCAATATCTCCCATGCCACCGAGTACAGTACTGTATTTTTCTCGAGTCTTGGTTAAAATATCAGAAACATAATTGACCCATTGCTGATCTTGAACAGCATTTTCAACAATGCTTCCAACAGTTTCAGAAGGGTAACTTGCGCTGAATTTTACAACTTCTTCAGAAATCAACGTCAAGTGTCCCATGTAACCCAAACGACATTTGTTCTTTGCTTGGTACTCTATGCAATCAATTTGCCCCTTGCAAATAAGATGTGTTAAACGACCGCGTTCAAACAAGTCAATTGCCAAAAATCGATTGTAGCTTTGTGTCATTGGGCCATTAAAGATTTGTTGCACAATATCAAAAACCACGTTATGCAAAAAGTTATTCCAAGGGAATTGGAAAAACATATTTAGAATATGAATAATGACTTGATTGTCTATCAGAGCAATTTTCAGTTTATCTCCAACAACTGGATCAACTCGAAGAGATTCTTCTGTAGGAAGACCCTTATTTTCATTTTGGTCAGCAGGATGCGTCCTCTCCAAAGTAAGATTGCCAATATCCTCAGCTAGAGGTTCCAGATTTGCTTCTTCTTCATCTTCTTCATCTACAGTAGGAGGATCATTGTTTTCATTATTGATTTTTTCCAGAGTAGTTTCCTTGCCCTTTTCTTCACTAGAAACAATATCTTTAGAATCTTCTTCAGAAACTAATTTTTCCCCATCACCAGAATCAATAGAAGGATAAGAACCAAGTGATTCCGCAAGCTCATTTTGTACACGAATTCTTTCTCTGTCTCTTGCTTTAACAATAATTTCACCATTTGGATCATTAAGAAGGCCCATATTACTGCAGTGTAATAATTCAGCAACAAGTTCACAAATCTTGAATCTTTCAAAACCCAAAGGCTCAATTTGACCAAAAGGAGTTTTAAGAATATCGTCATGTTTTTTTACGAGCATATCATTAAATTTAATGATATTTTCTGAGAATATTTTCACCAAGGTTCCAAGATAAATGGGATCTCTCGAAGAAGGAGGATGAGTTTCAATCGTAGTGTACAAGACAGGAACAAAATCGTAATCAGAGTTATTTTTGCGGATTAGTTCAATAACTACACCGACACCAGTGGATAAGCCAGATCCACCGAAAAGCATCAAACGAACCAGTTCTAAAACACATTGTTCGCTAACGAGTTCTCTAGAAAGTTCATTTGGCCCAATGGTAGTATTATCTGAATTGGAGTTGGCCGAAATCGTTACAAAAGCCTTCAAGAAGTCACCCGCGGCTGAATGAACAGAAGAAGAATAATCAGGTCCCAAAAACGAAATGAGACATGGAATCAGCTTTTGATGTTGCAAAAATTCAATTGTACCAGTAGGACTATCTGGTTTGTCGGATGAAATAACTTTCAACAAGAAATCCATAACCGGTGGATTATCAATGTGCTTCATAAACCTAGAGACAAAGTTATCCTGGTATTTGATAAAAGTAGTGAGCTCTTCAGTTTTTTTGTCTAATAAATGCTCGTTGATTTTAGTGAAATAAGTTGAATGGGCAAGACTCAAAGGAGATGGATAATCTAGAATTGCCCAAATTTCTTCAACGAATTCTGTACTTTCCATGAGAGCTTCTGTGATGGACCAGATACCAGCAGACAGGATTTCACAAGCAATATTTGCAAAATGATGACGACTATTCTCTTCAAAATACGACCTGTCACCATCCAAATTATTGGAGCCAAAATCGTCCTCATCTTCATCAGTCGTTACATTATTATTTTCATTAGTTTCGTTATCATGAGTAGGTGAAGTTGGTAAGTCATCAGCCAATGTACCTTTGAGAGAGGAAATTATATTCTTCGTTTCATCATTATCATCATTTTTTTCGTCAATGGAGGGATTCAGTGAATCTTCAGAGATTGCTAGATTCACGTCAGTCACTAAACCAACAAGTTCTTTTAGCACTTCTGGTTCTCGGAGGTACTCAATGAGTTTAGCATTTGGTGTCGAAAGCTCAGTTAAGATTTCGGGTTCTTCAAGAATGCTAATGAGATTGCGCTCTTCACTATCCAGTAATTTGTCGATTGCAGAGGTATTGTTGAAACCATTACCAATTTTCCAAAATGCCATGATATGCTAAGATGAAATATGCCAACGGATTAGAATAGAAGTGCTGAAATGGGTTTTAAATGTAAACAAAAACGAAACCACGGATGCTAATTCAGATATAATGAATGCTGTACGATTTCTGTTTGTAGAGAGTAAGAAGAAGAAAAGGAAAAAAAAATGTGACAAGAGAAAAAAGGTAGTTTACCCTACTTGATATACCGTGTTTTCTTTGTTGATGCAAAATAATCTCTTTCTGGGTCAGTGACCGCTAGAGTTTAGCACAGGGCCCAGCACAAGTCTAGCACGAACCAGTTCTAATTTTTGAAATTGTCGTTTCTAAAATTAAAGTTTAGGGGCACTCTTAGCACGAGATGCTTTGGTAGCCTTGCCACTCACCGTGCTGGAGATGAGATTAGTAATATTTTCTTGTTTGTTTTCCTACGCCTGCTCTTCCATCTACCATGATCCGGCCACTTAGCCTATTATTGACAACAAATGAATCCTCGTCAGCACTCAAATCCTTTGCGTTTACTGGTCTCACTGTCTGGTAGAATCTTTGTCTACTATTTGATATACTTGGCCGTTTGGCGATGTCCAGCGGATTTGGATCAAGACTCTCCATCTTTATGTTATCCGATTAATACTGTGATTGAAAGAGCTACTCCTCATGTCAGTCCAATATATCATCAATATGCTGCTTCTTATGTTGACCGGGCTCGTCCGTATTTTGAAAAGACTCAAATGGTGATCAAATCAGCCACTGAGCCCATTATTTCAAAGTCTCCAGAAATGTATTCTGCTTACATTCAACCTCCTGTTTCCAAGCTTTCCAACAACCTACAAGCTTATCTGACTCCTGTTGTTCAGAATGTTCAGAGTAAGTGTGCTGTTTATGTTGGGCCTTATATCTCGCGAATTTCACATTCATGTTCACGATTTTTGGATCCTGCTGCAACGACTGTTTACTACTATTCTCAATTAGTCAACTCTAAAGTTGTTAATCCTTTGTATGTATTTTCCTCGCATCAAGCTAAACTTGTTTATGCTTTTTCTGAAAAGCATATTTTTCCAGTTGCGAGACACTATGGTGTTTTGGCTGGTAGAGCTTTTTACAAGTACACAAAAGTTTCTTGTGCCTGGATTTCTGTTAATATAACTCCTCGTATTAGAGCTGTTTATCAGATAAGTGTGGAACCTCAGGTTAAAAAAATTGTGGATCGAATTTTCCAACACTCTCCTGCTACGGACTTTTCTTTGAGCAGTCAGAAAACAACTTTAGAATCAACTATTCAGAAAGATGCCTCTATTTCTACTATTTCTTCTACATTATTATCTACAGTTGTGTACGAAGTTACATCTACTCCTATTGAATCTACAATTGGGTCTACTCCCATTGAATCGACAATTGAAACTTCCATTGAATCTACAATCGAATCTACTTCTATCGAATCTACACCTACTCCCATTGAAACTACACCTGATTTGGTTTATGAAAAAGTTGCAACTCATCAAACTCCCAATGAATACAATCAAGATGTCCGTGCTCAAGCTCCCATTGATAAAAAGAGAGCTCGTCGCCGTGCTAGCAATATTTCTAAAGAATTGTCCAACTGGAAAAAAATTGTGAATAAAACCACTCAAGACGCATTCAAGACATTTGAAACTGATATTACTAATTTAAAGGAAAGTTTAGTTATTGGAAGCAGACCAAACTTCACAAAATTGTTAAAAATTTTACAGAGAGCTCAAAAAGGTGGTTACAATTTGCTTTCTAGACTTGTGAAAGATATGGAGCGAACTGTGGAGCTTTACAAAGTTGAGGAAGTGGAAGTAGAAGACATTGAATTTTCTTGGACTCCAGCTTCAGTTCAGTCTCTTTTTAAAAAACATGCTGAACATGTTCGTGATTGTGCTCTTGCTGTTAGAGAGTTTTCTCAAGAATTTGCCCAATTGGCTTTGAATAAAACTGAAGATGTCAGATTTGGTACTATTGATGTTTTAGATGAATTTTCCGAAATTGCACTTCAAGAAATTGGCCGAAAAATGGTCTCTGATAACAATGATGAAAGCTCTACTGCTTCAGACGACAGAAGTGCCAAATGGAGCGATTGGAAAGAATTCAGATTACTCAAAGATCATTTACTTCAAACTAGACAAGATTTAATTGATTTTGAAATACCAATGGAGGATATTAATATTGTTCTTAGACAAGCCCAAGAAACCGCCAACATTTTGGCAAAAGAAGCTGCTCAGTATTTGAGCTCTTTAAAAGCTAGAGCTGATAATGTATTTATCTTGAAAATTAAATTGGAAAGGGAAAGATTGGCACAAATTGGGAAAAAAGTTGCTGAAGAGACTTTGGTTGACGATATTATTTTTTATGATGAATTGGAAAATGAAGAATCTCATCATAATGCTGAGCATGATTCACAACAGAAAGTTTTACAAAATACACCTATGAATGAGCGTGATGATGCTCTGGATGAGAATCATTTAGGTGAGGGCGAAATTGAGGACGATGAAGGAGAAGAAGATGATGATAAGGAAGATGATGAGGAAGAAGAAGAAGAAGAAGATGATGATGAGGAAGAAGAAGATGATGATGAGCAAGAAGAAGAAGAAGAAGAAGAAGAAGAAGATGATGATGATGAAGAAGAAGATGAAGAAGAAGAAAAAGATGACGAAGATGAAGATGAGACAGAATAAACTTTGAATGTTGAATTCTGTCTATTTATTCTGATTTCTCATTGCAACCCAAGTTTGCTTAACTTTCTCGCGGAATTTACTACCGCTTTTCTTTGCATAGGTACTTATATAAAGTATATAAAAACACGATATTTTAGTTCTAGGCTTGACAATATGAACTGTTACAGTTTAAATTTTTTCCAGTTACATCTGAAGCAATTAAGAATACTTATCTTAATATGTGTTCCTGAATGAATGTGTTCTTATCGGTAATGCATTGATCTACATGTCTCTGGGTAAAGGTAAAATCTAAGGGTTACAGTTCTGATAATATAAGGTTTGACAAGTTTGTACCAATTATTAGGATCCTGTAGAAGAATTCTCGAATACTTTTAAACTTTTGTGCTATGATTGTGCAAAACAAAATTGTATCTAAATTTGCATTATTCGAAATATAATTTTTGAAATTCCATTTAATTTTAAAGTGAAGTAATTCTATAAAATCTAATAATCATTTGCATGAGATTGATCTAGCTCATTGAACTAAGAATATTAAACGCTATTCATCATGAAGTGTTGAAGATGTATTTCTTGAAATGATCATTTTCCTCTTCAAGCTGAATCACTTTTCATAATAAATTGGTAACACAAAACGCAACATATTGATGAAACAAAAGATGTTAATTAGAGCTCGCTTGCTTCTACCAATTTTTCTTCCTGTTCATTGAAATATGGAAAAAGAAACAATAAGACATTGGAGAACAAATTAGATTGAGCATGGACAGTAGGCACCAGTTAGCTTATAGAGAATTAAACGAAATTATCATCAATGTTGAAAGAATATCAGATTTCCGAAAAATCAAATTCTATTTCACACTAGTATAAATAAATTATCAATTGCTCAATTTCTATAAGGAAATAGAATTTTTTTCTTTCGTTCTCTTCTCGTTTGTTACCATTTGATATCTTATTGAATTAGAGTAGATATTCAAAAGATGGGCCAATTTCTACGTTTCTATTTGTTGCTGACGGTACTGGCCACTTCTGCTTTGGCTATGTGGCCAGAGTCGTGGATTATTGGTAATACTTGTGCAGAAGGTGCAAAATTACACTTTGATAACTGTACCGCATATGATGGTGCTTGTCTTTGTGAAAATCCCAATTACCTTGCATCTGTGGTTCAATGTATTCAAACACACGTTAATACAACTCAAGCAATTGCAAAAGCATGGGAATTCGCAGCTTTGAAAACTTGCAAAAAGACTCCTATAGTTGCTGAAGGTGTGTTTAATGACGCACAGGTTCGTTTAAGAACATCTGAATTTATTGTCATGGACGCCAATACAAATCGAACTGCTCAATTTATAAAGCCAATCATCATTGATAGAGAAACTTTAAGAGGTGTTTACAGAAGTATCTACATTAATTTGTACAACAGAGATGCAAGTGTCTGGCAAGCTTCAGCATTGATCATATTCTGGCTTGTAGTAGTTGGTGCTTGTTCAATGTCTAATTTTTTCCAATATCTTGGATACAAATTTGCGTCTAAAAGACAAACAATGTCTCGTCCTAACGGTTTTATGAGAATTCTTCAAAAGCACATTTTTATTCCAGCTTGTTTTGGTACCAGCCACATTGACAGAAAATATCTATTTGGTATTGTTCCTATGCTTATTCCTACTCGTATGGAGTCATTAATTATAATGATATATGGAGCAGCTGCATTTTTATTTTTGACTGGGGGGTACTTGACAATGCCAAATAATCCGTTATGGTCCAGTTCCTTTGCAGTTGCAGTTTTAAATGTTTCTAATAGAGCTGGAATTATTGGAACTATTCAAATTCCTCTCTTGACGTTATTTGCGCTGAGAAACAACATATTGATTTGGTGTACAGGCTGGTCCTTTTCCACCTTTAACACTTATCATAGAGCTATTGGAAGAGTGACATTTTTAATGCTTGTAGTTCACACTGTTGCTAAACAACTCATGATGATGTCTTTTAACATTCCTCTAACTGTTATTTTATATCCTCATCTATTGTATCAGTTGGGTGTTTGTGCACTTATCCTGATGGCTCTTTTGGTTTTTACTTCTTGGTTCAGAACAAAGTTATACGAATTCTTCTTGACTTTCCACATTGTCGGAGCTTTTGCTTCTTACATTCTTGCATTATATCATATGCAAGGTCTTGGTTATCAACAAGCTGTCTATGTGTCACTAGCTGTTTGGGCATTCGACTGGTTATTCCGAATTGGAAGACTTGTGTTTATTAACTGCTCAATTCTTATGGATCCTGCTAATGGTACTTCTAGAGTTACACATGCTCAAGTCCAAATGCTTGAAAGTGATGTTATTAATGTCAAAGTGAAGACTCCTATAAAATGGACTGTAACACCTGGTCAGTACATTTTCATTCATTTTAGCAAGTTTAGTTTGTTTCAATCACATCCTTTCTCAGTGATTGGGCCATCAGAAGATGGAGAGTCTCTTCAGCTTTTGTGTAAAGCTCGTGGAGGAATAACTCGAAAAATCAAGAAGCATCTTGAAAAAACTTCTGCTACACGTGAAGGAGGATACCCCGAAATCATGAATGTTTTGATTGAAGGTCCATATGGACATCACTGTCCAGTTGAACGATATGATACAGTATTATTGGTTGCTGGAGGTATTGGTATTACTGGTATTATACCTTATGCAGAATATCTTATTGAACACACACCCAAACAGCAACATATTATGCTGATTTGGACAGTTGCAGAAATTGAAGAATTCAATTGGATCAAAGATAGACTTCAGATGCTTACAAGATCTGGCCGTGTAGAGCTGTGCTTGTTTGCTACAAGAGCTATTAAGAACCAGACCAACAATACTACAATTCAGCAGGTTCAGACAGTTTATGAAAATAAGGGGATTCAAACCGAAGATTTTTACAATAGTAGAACAGAATTTGGAGATATTTATCCGAGAGAAGATGGTAGGAATTATGAAATGGAAGATGTATTAGTTTCGGATAGAAGTGGACGAGAAACTCAGCCTGTCGAAAGAAAGAGAAATTCATTCTACAAGCATTTAAAATCTTTAAGTCAAGGAAGTGCCAGAATACAAGTGAGTGATGTACAGAGATCTGAGAATATTGATGGAACAGAAATGGTTGAATGGCCAGGGCCTATTCATCAATATCATGATGAGATGAACAAAAAACGTAGTATGAGGTATCAGAAGAATGCTGAAGCAAACAATCCTAGATTTGTTACACCTTATGCGGAATCGCAACAATACAACAAGAGTAAGACCAATGTGAGAAGCACTATTACATCGTTAAGAAAGAATTCTACGGGTTCGATAGTAGCACCTCATTTAAGTTCATATGCTTGGGCCGATTTTATTCAGCATGGACGACCAAATTTGTTTGATGTTATAGCAGAATTATTCATGGGAGCTTCAGGAAGTGTTGCAGTTGTAGGATGTGGGCCTGCTCGAATGATGGATACATTAAGACAAGGAGTAGCACTTCATCTTGATTTAGTTTCTCATGGTAGAGCTGATTATTTTGAGGAGGCATTTACATGGTGAATTAAATTTAAATATATTAATATAAGATGTTTTAGTGATTTGACAATTTATAATGCTATAGTTTTTGAGACATGTAGATCATGGCATTAAATGTTTAGATGGTAATAATTTGGTAATAATGAATTTGGTAAAAATGAATTTGGTAAAAATGAATTTGGTAAAAATGACTTTGGTAAAAATGAATTTGGTAAAAATGAATTTGGTAAAAATGAATTTAGTATTTGTGAATTTAGTATTTGTGAATTTAGTTTTTGTGAATATTGAGTAATAATGAATTTAGTATTTGTGAGTATTGAGTAATAATGAATTTAGTATTTGTGAATATTGAGTAAAAATGAATTTGGTAAAAATGAATTTAGTATTTGTGAATTTAGTATTTGTGAATATTGAGTAATAATGAATTTAGTAATTATAAATATTGAAAGTTGTTTATAGATCAAGTTCCGAGTACTGATGGAATTGTTGAAACTTCATCAGTAGTCGAAACTTCATCAGTAGTCATAATTTCATTAGTAGTCGAAACTTCAATCAGCTTTATTACAATAATCATAATCATCTGTAGTCATATCTACCGTGATCATTATAATCATCACCATCATCATCATCATCATCATCATCATCATCATCATCATCATCATCTTCATCATCATCTTCATCACTACAAACATTATTACCATCATTGCCACCACCAACTTCACCACCACCCATCACCATCACCAACTTTACTGATTATAACCATCACCACCACCAACTTCACTGATTATAACCATCATCACCACCAACTTCACTGATTATAACCATCACCACCACCAACTTCACTGCTTATAACCACCCATTTTCTCTCTCTTTACACGTTGTCCAATCACTCGTAGTGCTCGCTCTCCTCGTATCGAACACCTAACCCTTCAAAATCTTGGGTGACATGTGAAATTGAAATTTTCACAACAGTAAAATTTTTCAATATAAATACAAACACTTTTCCCTCGATTCCTTCTTCTTTCTCATTAAAATAAATCAATTCATCATGTCTGCTGTTAACTATAAAGTCGCTGATATCGGCCTCGCTGCCTTTGGTAGAAAAGAAATCGAACTAGCTGAAAATGAAATGCCCGGTTTGATGCAAACCCGTGCCAAATACGCTGACGTTCAACCTTTAGCTGGTGCCCGTATTGCTGGTTGTCTCCACATGACTATCCAAACCGCCGTTCTCATTGAGACTCTCGTTGCCCTCGGCGCTGAAGTTACCTGGTCTTCTTGTAACATTTTCTCTACTCAAGACCACGCTGCCGCTGCCATTGCTGCCGCTGGTATCCCCGTCTTTGCCTGGAAGGGTGAGACTGAAGAAGAATACATCTGGTGCATTGAGCAACAATTGAAGGCCTTCAAGGACGACAAAAAGCTTAATTTGATCCTTGACGACGGTGGTGATCTTACCACTCTTGTCCACGAAAAGCACCCTGAACTCTTGAAAGACTGTTTCGGTCTCTCTGAGGAAACCACCACTGGTGTCCACCATCTTTACCGTATGCTCAAGGACGGTAAATTGAAGGTTCCCGCTATCAATGTCAATGACTCTGTCACTAAATCCAAGTTCGATAACCTTTACGGTTGCCGTGAATCCCTCATTGACGGTATTAAGCGTGCCACTGATGTCATGATTGCTGGTAAGACTGCTGTCGTTGCTGGTTTCGGTGATGTCGGTAAGGGTTGTGCCCTTGCTCTTCAAGGAATGGGTGCCCGTGTTTTGGTGACTGAAATTGATCCTATCAATGCTCTCCAAGCTGCCGTTTCTGGTTACCAAGTTCTCCCCATGGAGGATGCTTGCAAGGTTGGCCAAATCTTTGTCACAACCACCGGTTGTCGTGATATCATTACCGGCGAGCACTTTTCTCAAATGCCCAATGATGCCATTGTTTGTAACATTGGTCACTTTGACATTGAAATTGACGTTGCTTGGTTGAAGGCTAATGCTAAGTCTGTTGTCAACATTAAGCCCCAAGTTGACCGTTACGTTATGCAGAGCGGACGCCACATTATTCTTCTTGCTGAAGGTCGTCTTGTTAACCTTGGATGTGCCACTGGTCACTCTTCCTTTGTCATGTCTTGTTCATTCACCAATCAAGTTCTTGCTCAAATTGCTCTTTACAAGGCTGATGATGCTGAATTCAGAAACAAGCATGTTGAATTTGCCAAGTCTGGTCCCTTTGACGTTGGTGTCCATGTTCTTCCCAAGATTCTTGATGAGACTGTTGCCCGTCTTCATCTTGATCACCTTGGTGTTAGACTTTCTAAGCTCTCTGACAAGCAATCTGAGTATCTCGGTGTTGCTTCTGAGGGTCCTTACAAGGCTGAAATCTACAGATACTAAGCTTGTAATGTACATATGAATTTGCATCAACTGCATTATTTCAGTCACGAATACTATATTTATTTAATTATCATGTATTTTTGTTTGTTTTATATTTAATGACCTAAAATCCTCAACGGCGATTTTTTAATTGAAATTTGTTTTTAATTTTTCAGCAGTTCATGTTCTGAGTCAGTGGGATGTGCGCGTATTTAGTGGTAAATGAGTTATATAAAGCTAGTGTAGAGCGAGTGTAAAGACAGTATAAAGCTAGTGTAGAGCGAGTATAAAGCTAGTGTAGAGCGAGTATAAAACCAGTATTGAGCGAGTATAAAACCAGTATTGAGCGAGTATAAAACCAGTATTGAGCGAGTATAAAACCAGTATTGAGCGAGTATAAAACCAGTATAGAGCAAGTATAAAGCAAACAAATTACAAATTTTCATGTTTTTTTCATTTTGGATTTCTTTAGTCCTTTTGGCTATTCCCGGTTCTCATTCAGCTCCAGTTTCTGTTCAATTGAGTAGTAATGGTTTACTTGATGCTGGAATCATCACTGATACTCCTTGGGAATCTGGCAGAGTTTATAGTTTGAATTTAAATCCAGAGAGTTTACCTAAATGGGTTCAAGAAGAAGTATTGCTAAGTTTTTTTGCTTTACAAGAATACAAGTGGTCAAATCCAGAAGTGTATCCTGGTATTTCACTAATTGATTTAGCACTCTTTGACATGTATTCTGGAACTGGTGCTCATTATCTTACTGCAAAAGGAGCTAAACATCATGAAATGGTGGAATTAATTGATGATTTTCTTATTGATGGTAATGATTACAAAGTACGCATGCTTGAAGATGAATTAGAAATTAGAAATGATCATGAATCATGATTATAATTAGATGAACAAATTTTGATTATAATCAGATAACAAATCATGATTATAATTATATAAACAATCATGATTATAATTATATAACAAATCATGATTATAATTATACAAACAATCATGATTTTAATTATATAAACAAATCATAATTATAATTATATAACAAATCATGATTATAATTATATAACAAATCACGATTAAATCAGAAAATTATAATTGATGAATATGATGAATGTAATTGACAAAAATGGAGTAAAATCAGTACAAAGAAATTCAGTCATTCGTGTTTTTATTAATCAATTACTTAATAGTAATAATCAATTCTTTTCATCACTCATGTCAATATACTATCCTAATATTCATTGTCAAATAAATAAAACTGACTATTCAAATCTTTGTAGTTGTATATATCAGAATTTCACTACAAAAGACGGCAAAATCGTACTATTTATGTACAACCTTTTATCATAAGAATTTCCATTTGTTTCTTGATACAAAAGTTTTCACTGAGTGATTCAATTTACTTCAATGTGAATCTTAATTTTGTACAACTTCTATAATTATAAGAATTTCCCATTTGTTTCTTAATACAACAGCTTTCGCTGTGTGGTTTAAATTACTTTAATTTAAGGTGGGGTAGTGCTTTGGAGTCCCGCCTTGTGCTACCTATTGTAGCAAGAGGTACCGCGTTAAAAACCACAATGAAAAACCCACGGTGAGCGATAACCCCCTTAAACGTTTAGCAGTGACTTGGGACCTTAGTCCCAAGCCTTGAGAAAGGCTACAGTTGCCTGCAGACCTTTCAAGATATTGAGTAGTTTAGAAAAGTCTAAATTTGGTGATATTTCTTTAAGAATTGCCCGTTGTCTATCATAGACTGGACATTCCTTAATGATGTGTGTGACGGTCTCCTCCGGATCACCACAGTTGCATCCGTATGTGTCTCGTTTGATGTCAAACCTCTTGTAGTATCCGCCTATTTGGCCATGGCCAGTTCGGAATTGAGTGATCTTGCTCATGATGGCTCGAGATTCGTGTCTTGGTACATATTTGATAACAAGCTGAGGAACTTTGTTTTTGCATTTGGCATCTGAAATTAAGTTCCGATACCATTGACATTTGACTCTATTATTGTATAGACGTTGCCATTTGTCCAGCATTGATTGAAGTTCAATTTTGGCAAGCAATTTTGCGCTTTTTCCAAATTTTTGTCACTGAATTTAGATATTGGATTCTTTCATTCTCGTCCACTCATGGGGGTTGTACTTCAATATCAACCGCGTCTCCTCTGGT
Source organism: Geotrichum albidum (assembly GCA_003707475.1). Lineage (NCBI taxonomy): Eukaryota > Fungi > Ascomycota > Dipodascomycetes > Dipodascales > Dipodascaceae > Geotrichum > Geotrichum albidum. The sequence goes on from PPJE01000026.1 coordinate 142,165, forward strand.
GTGAAATTCACTAAAATTAGTGATCTTTGTATATTGGCGATTCAAATTCACGATAGAATGACAATTGCCTAATTGGGTTGGTGATATTTAGTCCATATCTTACTCTTATCATTTTTTTCGCTGTAACGCGTTCCAGTTCCATTGTCTCAATAGGAGTAGTGTTAAACGCACCGAGTATTTTTCTAAGACCAACATTTTGGAGAACAGTTATCTTGTGAAGTTGTTTCGAATTGATAAAATGTTGGAAGATTTCAATGCCATACATGATGATGGGTTTTACGCAAGCTAGATACATGCATCTAACTGCCATACCCGTCATACCGTTTCTTGTGCCACCTAGATTTTGAATAATTGTGAGCGCGCCTCTTGCTTTTTCAATTGCTCCATTAATATGAGTCTCAAATTTCAATTTTGGGTCTAAAAAATTCCAAATAACTTTACTTATTATAAAAAATTTCAAAAATATCACGTGACTTTCAAAAAACTTTTTTAGAATAGAAATATTATGTTGTTATAATAATTAATGCTGTTCCTTGTGGCCCAATGGCAAGGCGTTCGCCTACGATCATATACCGGTACACAGCGAAAGATTCCAGGTTCGACCCCTGGCAAGGAAGCTTAATTTTTTTTCAAATTTTTTCAATCATTATTTTGAATGCTAAATCGGTAATAAAATTTATTTGACCATTATTTTGATTTCATTACAAAAAGTCTTTATGGATGTTCAATACATTGGCATCCATTGAACCTTGATTTTGGAGCTCATAAACTAATCCAAGTGTATGTTGTGTAACTTTTTTCAAAAGAGGTACAGGCGATTTGCCAAATGAAACCAAAATCTTTGAATTCACTTCATCCGCCAATGCTAATCGCTCTTTTTCATCAAGAAGAAACGAAACACTTTCATCTTGATGAGGATCTTCGTAAGCAAGAAGAGAAAAACATTGAGCTAAACGAGTCTTTACTTCTTCACGAGTATCATTTTTGTACAAATCTCTCAAAAATTGACCATAAGTGACAAGAGAATCCTCATCCTTTGAACTAGATTTGGTTGCTAAATTGTTAGTGACACTAGGAATAGTGGCTCTGACAAGCTCAATAAATTTGCAGCATTGTAGCTTAAAAACAACATAGCTATTTTTTTCGTTCATGATAACAGAATAATACTTGTTTAAAACCTCTAATGCTTGATCAATCTGCCCATCTACAATTAATTTTTTGATATTTTGTCGGTGGATTATGTTATCTTCTGCATCTAACAAACTTAAACCATCTGAACCAGTAACTTCCATTCTATTAACAATTTGCTGTTCTCTCTGAGTTTCTTCTTGAAAAGCTTTTCCAGTGTCTAAATATCCAAGATATGAAAAATAACTCGAAACCAATTTTTTCATCAAATCCCCTTCGCTTCTATTTGGAGTAACCTGCTTGATTCGTTCTACCACAGTTTCCTTTCTATTTCTAACGTATAAATCGATATCAAATGCAAAGACTTCTTGCCCAAAATTAGTTTTGAAATTGACAGAAGATTTAAAACCAATACTAGGATAGAACTTTGGAACGTAGTATTTGTCTTCCCAAACAGATAATTTAGTAAAGCCATCACCTAACAGTAGACCATCTTTAGTATAAAATATGGTTTTCTTTGTAAAATCAATACCACATCCAACAACATCGCCATTTCCATACCTAGGTCCAAAAGGATAACTATGACTGGGATATGTTGTTGTTTTACCATCATCAGAATGATAACCCCAAGAAGACTGTTCCATTCCTGGTAATTTTGTAAAGCTTGATTCCTCGGAGCAAAAACCCAAACTAACAAGAGGATCCCTAGTACAATTTAAAAACTTGACTTCAAAATAGTAAACACCACACAGCTCTGGAATACTGTGTTCTGTTTTCAATGCATGTGTTTCTGGTACACTAGAGGTGCCAAATTTTGTAATGACAGTTCGACCACCTTTCAAGATCGTTATGAGACTATTACCTTCAGCTTTGATCCATTTGCTTGGTAGCTCGGGCAGAGTTTGTTCTGTTCGAAGCTTTTTTTTTTGTAATTGAGTGTAATTGTCTGATTCAAGACTCTGCACATCTTCTTCTTCTTCTTCTTCTTCCTCTTCTTCATGATCTTCATCAAACTCTTCATCCTCCATTTCCTCATCGACACTATCATCTTCTCCACTATCGCCATACCCATCTGTAGGTACCTGATCATTTCCAGATGCTACTGATGGAATAGTGTATTTTCTCAATTCTCTTTGTGCAACAACCTGAGAAGGAAAGAGGGACATTGTAATTGATTTTGGTCCGCCCATATCTCTGTTCATTCCACTACTTTCCCCAGAATTCCTGGCTACTTTATTATATATGCGCTTCAAAGACTCGGTGGGCCGTTCACTCAGTAATTGGTGACGTTCACCATAAGCAGTAGATTCCAGATAAGAAGGTATCATTGTTAGATGCGCAATTGACAATTCAGAAAGTTTTAAGCAAGTAATTGAGTAAGAGGAGGATTCTATCTCAAATTTCCTAAACTCAAATCCTGTATAAACTATAAACTGTCTACCAATTACCCTAACCCTGGGAATTGTTTTGGCTTCGAGTGTAGACTAATCAGGCTTGTTCAATCTATCTGATTCACAAGAAATGAAAATTGTTTCGCTACTCGTGTTGAACGCTATTTTGTTACTAATGTTGAACGCTGTTTTGCTATTCCATGTTTTGCTAAGTTGAGTCACGTGACTCATTAGATTTATTAGATATTTCAAAATGTGCAATTATATTAACTTACAAACAAGCAAATGATGGCATTTAGAGCACTTAGAGTCAATAGTTGTAGGTTTTATACTACGATTCGAAGTTCACCACCTATATATCTTCATGCTTTAGATCCGCTTTATTTGGTTTCTCTGTCTTCGGATCCTACTGCGATTCCCATTGGTCATACTCGAGATGCACCTTCTCAATTCATTACTGTGACCTCTTCTGGAGCCGAGTCTTTTTCTGCTAGTGGTGGGGCATGTAGAGTTCCTCGTCCACAAAACTTTGTGATTAACAAGGAGTTTACAGATGTGCTTGCAAAGGTAATAGGACGTGAAGTTCATAAAGATCAAATGTACGATGGGTTAGCATTGGCAGAACAGTTCAAGGGAGGAACTAATTTTCATGTATTTGACATGAGATGTCCACCAGCATATGGACGTATTCCAGAGGTTTCTGATATTGTGGGAACAGTTAGGTTAAATTCTGATGAAAAGAATGGAGTTATTGAGAAAGAAAGCTTTGAATCCAATCCCATGTATAGAGTTCTTACAATGTATGGATTTTTAGATTTAGGCAACGATCTCAATACAAAGTTGAGAAAGGCTTGTGAATCTCAATCATGAGTATTAATCATTAGTTTTAATCATGAGTATTAATCATGAGTATTAATCATGAGTTTTAATCATGAGTTTTAATCATGAGTTTCAATCATTAGAGAAAGGATTCAGTTGGCTACTTATTTTATCTTTAATTGATATTTTTAATCTTTAATCGATATTTTTTAATCTTTAATTAATATTTTTTGATCTTTAATTGATATTTTTTCAATCTTTAACTGATATGTTTTAAATTTTTTCAAATATTTAAATAAATTTTGAAAAAATTTAGAATATCTTGTATATCTTTTGAATATCTTAATTTTTAATCGATATTTTAATCTTCAATCGATATCTTTTAATCTTCAATCAAAATCTTTAATCTTTAATCAATATTTTAATCTTAAATTTTTTTTAATCAATATTTTTTTTAATCAATATTTTCATCTTCAATCAAATCATTTGATTAATTATCTTGAATATATTTTAAATGATCATCTCAAACCACTATCTTCATTCCCAGTCAAAAATACAAAAACCTAACCTTGGTTGGGAGTTTTATATTCCCAAAAAAGTCTATTCAAAAAACGGTGAAAAATTTCAGTTACAACTATATTCAAGTCAATTGTGATTCCATTTGATATCTTAAAAACAATCAATTCAAAGAGTTTGTAAAGATGAGACAGAAACGCGCCAAATCTTATCGTAAACATCTTTCTTACTTGCATCTCAACTTCTCTTTCAGAGAGCCTTATCAAATTTTAGTGGATGATTCCATCATTTTGGAATGTGCTAGGACCAAAACAGACTTGGTGCGGGCACTGGAAAGAACTGTTCAAGGCAAAGTAAAGCCTATGATTTCTCAATGCTGCGTGGAAAAACTTTATGAACATGCAAAGGAAGGTGAAGCTTTGGATAGATCTGAGCGTGTCTTGAGAGAAGACGCCGTGAGAGTTGCAAAGGAACTGGAAAGAAGAAGATGTGGACACAGAAGAATTCGACCAGACTGGGTAAAATCTAAATCTGCTTCTACAAATATTAAACCAGAGGAAACAGATGCTCCTGAAGATGAAAAGAAAGAACCTCAAGGAATTCAAAAGCCTTTCGATTGTATTTGTTCTGTGGTACTTGTTAACAATCAAAACAAACATCGTTACATTGTAGCAACACAAAAAGATAAACTACGTGCACGACTTCGTAAAGTGCCTGCTATTCCTTTAATGTACATGAATAGATCAGTTATGATTATGGAGCCAATGTCACCAATGACTGTGAAAGCAAGAGATTTGATGGAACGCAAGAAGTTGGAAGAAGGATTAAACAAGACTGAAAAAAGAAAAAGAGCTGAAGATGAAAATGAAGAAATTGCTGGACAAGAGTCCAAAAATTACATCAAAAAGAAATCTCCCAAACAGCCAAACCCTCTCAGTATCAAGAAAAAGAAGACTCCAGCTTTTAAAACAAGTGAAAATAGCACAACTGGAACTTCAGTAGAAGAAGAACCTGAAAAGAAAAAGAGACGACGTCGTCACCATGGAAAAAAAAATGATGAAGTCGAATCAAAGGATGAACAGGAGACAGAGTAACTTTGTTTCCATATATAATTTGTGTTTGCATCAAGTCCGCAATAGTTGTCTTTCAAGAGTTAGATCGAATGGTGAGCTAGTCAACTCATGGTTCTGTTTCTAAAAATTATCTCTATTAATTATACAAGAGATGTTTTATTTTTTATAAAAATTATACGAGAGATATTTTGTTTTTTATACAAAATACACATGAATATATTTTCCTCTTATATTTACTCTTTTATTCTTATGTTTAATTATATCTATATTTATTATTTGAACTTCAATATTTTTTATTAAAATCATCTATCTATTCTTCAATATAGTTAATCAAACACACATGTTTCTCTTCTATTCTTTAAATATTGAATTTACACATAATATCAATATTTAAGGCTTTTTTAGCGGCATCATTCTCAATACTTCTATATTTTTTCTTAACATGTTGATAAAAATTGTGAATTGTTTTCACATCACTTAGAAAGCCTAACCTTAAAATTTTCTACTTCATCTCAAAAATGTTAGCAACAGTTAGTGTATTCGTCTTCACTCAATCCGAAATTAGTTTGTAAACAGACAGGAACATAAGCGCTTGCAGAAAGCTTCCATTGGAAACATTGAAGTTTTTGAAATTTCAATTTGCAAATTCGAGACTCAATGTGTACCCAGCACAAAAGCTGTCGATTCCATAATTGTAATCTTGTGTTTCCAGGAATATTGAAAGCTAAAATTTCATAACTACATTTAAATGTTTTATTAAATTGAAATCAGTGCTTGCTTAAATGATTTTTAAATCAGCTATTTCGCGTTTAATGGTTTATTTTTAAGTGAATGGTTGTTCATGTTTAATATCACAATTGCCGTAGTCTTCACAAGAGTAACAAAAGAGGTGCCTTTAATGTTAGTTTTAACTTGTCAAAAGTATGAAATTTTCCTTTTGTCCCATTGCCACAACCGTCTAAGTTTACTGAAGGGTAGATTCGGTAAGTGATAATATTTTTGGCTTCATTAAGCATAAGTGAATAGATACTTTTAACATTAGAATCATCATTTTTACTTGAAAACTTATCTCATATTTTTGTTATATTTACTGGAAAACTTAATAAATAAATTTTATACTTCAAGATATCTATTCATGAAAGATAAAAATTACAAAACATTTAAAATCCACAATATTTTCATTTTGCTAAATCAAGCACTAGTTTTGTTGCATCTTACACTCGCTTTCAAGCAATCTAAAACATGCAACTACCAAACAAGCACTCTTATGTTTATAACAATAGCAAGACTTCAGCCCACAAAAAGCTAGATTGAAGGCCTCAGATCACTCAACGAAACAACCATGAACAACATCTCTACGAGAAGATAATGATGAATATTGAGCCTTTCAGTGCAAATTGTAATTTTTTGACGCTACCACGGAAAACTTCACAGCCGTAGGCGCACAATACCTGAGTCAGAAGCATTGAAAAACTTTGATCCAAGATTAATATAGAGAAAATTCAGCTGAAAATGTTGATGAAATGATGTGTAAAAAAAATTGTTGGAATTTGCCCACATTCATACAAAGTTACGATACGATGGGTAACAAATTGTCCAGCACAGGTTGAGCATGTTGAGAAAGAGCTTGCTTTTGTAATGTTATATGATGTAATTGGAAGACATATAATCAATAGGGTTTTAATGACAAAAAACATTTAGTTTGCCATTTTTGGAAATCTATAGTTGAAGTATTGGAATCACCATCTTTAGTTTCAACCAGCCCTAAAATATTAAGCCAGACTTGGAGTTCAACGAGTTAGTTTCAAGGTACCTCTGTTTCACTGGTTAGGTAGCTACAATGCAAAAAAAGATCTTATTCCTAATAGCTAATTGATATAAATACAAAATGTAGAATTGGATTTATAGAAATGTTGTATCACAAATTTACAAACCTTCAAACCATCATGAGTTTAGTATTAAACCAAGTTGAATACTTTCTCTGTGGGAATTTTTTTTTTAAAACTTTCAACTTGTCCAATACTGTTGATTTCATTTCATTAACTGACTGTAGTGTTTAAGATAAATATCAAATTGGAGATATCTGAGGTTCAATCAGAATTAACACTCATGACTTTTAAGGAAATTTAGAAAATTAAATAAAGAGCGCTGCAATGTCTTTAAACTTTGACATTTGAGAACATTTGAAAACATTTGTTGATTGTGTTTTTGCTCTTGACCGCGTTAATTGGTAGCGACATTGAATTCTTTTTTTCAATTTAGTGAAATTGTTTCAATATTTGTTGAAAAAATTGGCCTTGTAGAGCGACAAGTCAGTATAATTTTGTAAGCACTATTCATTTTGAATTTGGCTGTAGATATTTTCCATAAAATTTTATGGGCTGATTGAAATTGGCCGAATGAGGGTCAGTTGAAACATGGTATTTTGATGAAAAATATTTTATTTTAATAGAGAGAGTTGTTCACATGAAATGTAGATTGCAAGATGTTGAATTAGAATAGTGGTGAGTTATTTACAAGACACAATTTGAAAACTGTATATTAGTTATAAAGGGTGAGGCTAAATTTCAAATTGAAAGCAATTTTTTACGACATCAAACGATGAATTAAAATTTAAGTATATTAAAAGAGAAGATGAGATAGATGTGAATGTAAGATATTGAATATAATATGAAAAGATATTGAATAAAATATGAAAAGATATTGAATAAAATATGAAAAGATATTGAATATAGTATAAAAAGATATTGAATACAGTATGAAAAAAATTTAGTATAAAAAGATATTGAATATATGAAAAATTAAAAGAGAACTGTAAATTTGATTATCATCTATAGTAATATATAATGAATTGAAGAAAATTTATTGATTATTGTATCAGATAAAAAATTCTGATAAACTAATATTTATCTTAATTTTTTTGCTTTCCATTTGGATACAAAGAAAGCATATGGACTTTATTTACTTTTAAAAAATATTAGACTCTTTTTAACAAAATTTATCTGATACAAGCAATTGAAAATTTCATTAAAGTTATCCAACAGTTTTGAAAATAAATCGGCATTTACTTGCACTCCCTAAACTCAATTTCTAACTTTCTTACACTTGCTCTTTCGATATTAACAAATTTTTCACTGAAAAATCACAGTACCGAGTTATAGTTTGTTTTAAACCCTGTTTAAAAATTTTTCTAAAAAAAATTAAGAAACAGTTCAATACAATCATTGTAAACTTGTAATTACTTGAATCTACAAAAGAACCTACAATAGAACCTACAATAGAACCTACAATGGAACCTACAATAGAACCTACTCTTGATTCTACATTAGATATTGCACTTAAATCTACAAGTCTAGAAGCTTTCTTCAAACTTACCTTTGAACCTATAATTAATCTATGCATGGTTTCATTTTCCTGATCCCAGCACAAGACACAAAATATTCGCCAATACCATTTTGTGGCTTGTTGTCGGACGACATCAGCTCTACGAGCCTCCTATCACTAAATCACCCACTGATCTTTCCATTCTTAACCGCCAATTGCACTGATATCCGAAATATCCCCTAAAACTCTGTAAATCAATCCCGTAAAATCATATCACCATCTATTCGTCAAAATGTTTTCCCTTGTCTCACTCTTATTTTCACGTGATTGGAGTGCTAATTATGACGAGTGACAAAAAATGCATTATATTTGTTGCACCGACAGCCTAGTTGTCTAAAAGCCGCTGGATCTATTGTTTCCCGCGCATTCCCAAACTGCAAAAATGCGCTTAAGTTAACAAAAATTAAACAAAACCAAAATTGTGGCTTGTGCTACACTGGAAAAAAAGTCTTCTGACTAAGAGATCACGTGCAATGACGAATTCCCGAGTATCATTTTTGTTGCAGTAGCCGTTTTTGTGCCGTTTTGTGTCTTTTTTGTGGCGCTCATAGCACCTGTCAAATCACCAGTTTACACCAATCAGCGCTGAGTCGTACAGAATTGCTGCAGTTGATCTGCGGTGGAACCTTCTTTCGGATTATCTGAATCCCCGCGTAACCTACTCAATCCGGGTGAACCCTCCGATAAAGGCTAAACCCAGCCAAACACAACAACATACGCGTATCAAACTTAGAGTGCTGAGTCATTTTCCGAATTGGTCCGGATTTGTAAGCTTTGGGATAGGGTGCATGGGTTAGGTTAAGAAAGACTATTAAGCTTTTTCTTTTTCCCTCTTTCCTTCTTAACTAACTTGATATCCTCAGTCTTTGTTTTCTCACCATATATATCTACTGTGATTTCAGTATAAGTCCTTTCAGGCCCTTATTGTAGACAATTTGAACATTCCTGCGAACATTTCTGCGAACATTTAACTAGAACAAGCAACAATTTCCAATATGTCTCGTCATTTGAACGTTTCTCACTTTATTTCCAGTCTCAACACTCTTGACGACATTCCTGCTCATCAAACCTCCTCGTCTTCTTCTTCCTCGGCCCGTTTGCAAGATCTGCAGCCAGGTCTGGAGAGAGCTGCTGGTGCTATAGATGAAGATTTGTCGATTTTCTCAAACACTCATTTCTTTGATTTTGATATGGGTTGTGCTACGGATATTGGTGTTAATGTCGATGATTTGATTATGCAACAAGAAAAGCAGCTTCAAGCTGCTATTCAACAACAGGAGCAGGAACTGCAACAAAATCACCAGCCTCAGCAGCAATCTCAACGAGAAAAACTTCCTGAACAAGAAAAAGAAATGGAACAGTTTAAACTAGATTTCAATGCATTAGAAGAACTTCAACAGTTTTCTCTAATAAATGAATTACTTCCAGCATCATCTTCTTCTCTATCAAATTTTAGCACGTCTCTACCGATATCAACAGGTTTATCATCAGATGAAGTAGAGATTCCAGATTTCTCAGTCGATAGTCATGTTAAAAGAAAATCTACATCTAGTTCAAACAATCCTTCTAAAAAGAAGAAAATTATTGAATCTCAAGAATCACCTAGTTTTTTACTGGATTCTGCTCTTGAAGCCAATACCTCATTATCTACAGATTCTTCGGACTCTACTCCTATTGTAGCTGCTGAAGAAGACAAGCGTCGACGTAACACAGCTGCTTCTGCTCGTTTTCGTATAAAGAAGAAGCTTCGTGAACAGCAAATGGAACGAACTGCTAAAGACTTGCAAGACACTGTTGACGCCTTACAAACTAAGGTTGTCAGATTAGAAATGGAAAATGCATGGCTTAGAGACATTGTTGTTCAAAGAAATGCAGTTAGAGACGAAGGAGAAATTTCGGATTTAAAAAAAAAGGTACTGGGATAAATTGAGAGATTTCACGAGATTTATAATATGGATATTTTATATGTAATGAACTTATGACTTGAATTTTTTTTGAAATATAAAGCATTTGCAAAGTAGCAATCAACTATTTTCTAAAAACGTCTTGATACCGACCTGAATAGCGTTGCTGTTGATCCTAAATAGCGCTGCCCATTGTCCTAAATAACGTTGCCCGTCTTGTTTGCTATTTGCCTAAATTTGATAATAAACCGAGGAACAATTGATGGAAAATCTCTTCCATTTCAAAATGTAAATTAAACAAGCTTTTCATTTAATTTTTGCAACATTTCTGCATTTAAATAGAGTAAAAGTAAAAATGCAGTTTGTAATTTCCCTTTCCAGCCCGCCTCACAAGTTATCAGTTGATCACGTGACTTAAACAATCTTTATTTCCAGATGAGATCGATGTGTTCTTTTGTGTTGAGGAAGCTTATTTAGTATAAATTTCTGTTTCTACTGTTTACTTTTCTTCACCATCCACATTCCAAAAGTCAACGGGTTAGTACTGGCAGAGCTTACTGGCGTTTAATCATTGCGATAATCAATTGACAGAATAAACAACCAAGTTTATAACCACGATCAATTGATTGCAAGTCAACTAATCATTAACGACCAAGTCTTATCATTAAATCAACTTATCATCGACTAATCATTGAATCAACTAATCATCAAATACATCTCGTCAAATATCAAATATCTACTATATCTTGTCAGATATCAATCATCAACTACAACTCATCAGATATCAATCATCAACTACAACTCATCAGATATCAATCACCAACTACAACTCATCAGATATCAATCACCAACTACAACTTGCCAGATATCAATTGCCAACTCACCAAACATCAACAACTGGCCTATTTAATTGCATTAGAACTACACTTAATTCTTGCTACAACATTGTAACAGACTCAATTGCATTTTTTCCTAAATTTGTTGTTTGAAACAGCATCCCTTCAATAGCATGTCTCATCTTTTGGATCTTGATCCCCCATCTTTACCTCTTGCACCAGTTGAGCCTGATCTCGGCAAGAGAGTCTACCGAAAGTGCTACTATTCACGTCAAAAGCGGTTTTCTGTTTCCACTGATAGTTCTACTAAATCCAAGTCAATTACAAAAATCCAAAAGGGAAGAAAACGAAAAGTAGAGGCAAGAAGAGGTTCCAATGCTTCCAATTCTTCATTGTCTTCATTAGAATCTCTATCACCAGAATCTATAAGCGAATTATCTTCTCCAGAACCTAGAGTTGAATAAAACAAAAAAAGATAATTTCCTGATTTTATTTATTAGTTGGACTTGTACTAAGCTTAGCTAACTTTTTTAAAACTGACAACTTTGTATTGGAGTAATTGGTAATCCAGAGTTGATTTCAAGTTTTTAATCTCAAGTCGTTGATTTCTTTGATCTCTTTAATATCACGTCTTCAATATTAAGTCTGTAATATCAAGTATGTAATATCAAGTATGTAATATCAAGTATGTAATATCAAGTATGTAATATCAAGTATGTAATATCAAGTCGTCAATCTCAAATTAAATCTTCAATATAAAATCTTTGGTACATGCTTATAATAAAACACTTTTTAGACCTCCATATATTTTAAAAAATTACACAAATTACTGGAACCAAAAAAATAGCCAGAAAAACCCAAGTTTTTGGAATTAAGAAACAACTGCATGTAGACCGCCAACAATGCTTTTATTCGTTATTTGGAAACATTATGATTAAATGGGTTTTCATGTATGCAATGAAGTATTAAAAAGTGCAAATTTTGTATCAAACTGTTGTATATATACAAACTGATTTGCTATATATGCACACTGCATTCTTGGGAAAATTATTGCTTTTCCGTTAAATCTTTGTAGATTGTAAGGATACCTAGATAGAAAAAACATCACCAATCAAGACAGACAACAGTAGAAACAAAATAAGGCCATGAAAGCGAATGTTTAAATTCAATGAATTGGCTGAATTTGCAGTTTTCGTCTTGCTACAAGTCATACTGTCAATTACATTGTATTTAGCACATTGATATACTAATGGGAGCACAGATGTGTCTGATAAGTTGAGATATCTTGGATAGTTACCGCAGGGTACACTGATATTCTGGATCTGAGCAGACGTTAAGTTTCGGAGATTAAAAAAGTCCATAGTGTATGATTTGTAGTAATATTAGAAAAATAAAAGTAGTTTTTTGTAGTCCCTGAAGCTAAATTAGCCTGTATTTATAAGAGTTGAAAGAAACAGATTCTAAAAAATTCAGTCTGTAAATGCAGGTTATCACACTCAGTATAGTACATGCTTGCTATGATGCCAGTTTCTTCTTCAGTGAGCTATTTTAACTTGGAAGCGTCAAATTCAAGTAGACAACAAAGATGGCTCCAGCGATTTTTAACTAATAACGCTTTAAACCCCGTAAAAGTCACCAATTTCATCTAAATGTCTGAATAAATTACTGCCGATCATCATGGAATATATTGTTACTGGCTGAATTATCAATTGTGACATTTCGCAAAAACTTAAATCGAATCATTACCTTATGGCAACTGATCCCGTTATTCTAATTTCGTAATAGTCTGATGATCAACCATATAAACATACCATCGTATTGAGCAAGTTGCATAAAGATACGTTAACAGAGATTAACTCTTTTAAATTCAAGCTTTATAAATCGTAAAAAAGTACTTGATTTTGAAAAAAAATAAATAAAGTATCTGCAAAAAATGTCACAATTACCTGTTTTACAACCAGCATCTCAACTCACTTTTGACTGTGGACCACAAGGTGACACATCATTCAACGTTACAAATCCTTATATTGCACTAGATATCTGGTATTGTGGTCAAGCAAGAGGAGGTTCCGGACCATCATGTAGCGCCGGTTCAAAGTTAGGCTATTACCACATTATTACGATAGCTGTATTATTACTGAGTGTCGTGATTTCAAGTGGATCTGGACCTTCATGGTAACTGCAAGTATCATGAAAGAGATTTCGAAATCAGCTACTTTTCTTAACAAAATTATCACCGCATTTCCATCAGGTTTACTTTTAAATATTTAAGAAACATCTTGAAAATTGTCCCAAATATTTATTCATCTATTTGGAACTATGAAAAAATCTTAGCTTGGAAGTCAATGTGTCTTTAGCATGAGATGAATTCAAATTCGTATAAACTTTTACAATCATTGGAATTTAGCTATTCATCCTTCAAAATGGGATTTTTTTCACAATAAAAGAATTTTTTTGATATTCTCAGGGAAACTCAAGTTTTTGTACCATTCGCAATTCTTTCATTGTAGTGATATTAAGATGTATTCATAAAATCCGTTCACAAGGATCTCTATATTGTAATCCTAGCTCTTTAAAAACGCCCTCTTCAGTTGTACCTGCTATCCATTCAGTCACACCATTATCCTTTAATTTATAAAGCCCATGTTCACTCAATCGATATCCTCTTTTTTTGGCATAAAATCTCATAGTTCGGTTAAACATGGCAGTTCCTGTAAAATAAAGCATACTTGCACCAAGCTCGTCTGGTGGAGCTGCAATGATGTCTATTCGTCGCCAGGGCTTATCAGGTAGTTTGCAACAGCCCAACCATTTTGCAGACGACGAATCAGGATCATTAGCAGTTAATGTATATGTTAAAAACATTTTCTTGAACAAATGTTCAATAAGTTTATTAAACAAAATATGCAATTTTGAGTTTATATTCTCGACTTTTAGCGAACTTGGATATGTTAACAAAACATCAATGTCATTTGAAAATTCTGCCCCACGACGATAGGATCCCATACACAATACCTTTGCATCGATATCGAGCTTTTCAAGTTCTTGCTTTACTACTGCAAAATGCATTTCAACTTCTTCTCTTTTCATTTTGGTATTAAAATCTTCATAGTGCTCAATACCAATTCTTTGAGAATTTGATAAATCCGGCCGTTTTAAGGCATCCTGTAAACTCTTTGTTCCTTCTGCCCACCATTTATGAGCCGTTACGCTTCCCACTCCATGTATACCCATCAATATATTCAAATCATTGTCCATTGCAACTTCATCTGGTGAAAGATTATTTAATTTTGAAGATGTGTGAGTTGTAACAATTTCTTCCAGCTCGCTTGCCAAGTGTGGTCCAAAGCCTTTGAGTTTTAAAGCATCTTCAGCAGTTAATATAGGTGTAGAAGCCATTGATTTAAGTGTGGAATTAGCTCGACGATATGCCAGTGCTCGAAACCTGTCATCGTGATGAGTATAATAAGACTGAAGCTGAGAAAAGTAATTGATTACTGGCTGATTTGGATTGTTAATAGAATGAGGTAAAGAAGGAGAATTTAATACTGGACGTTGAAGAAGGATAGCTTCCCAAGATGATGAATTTTGGTCTGATGAATTAGAGATTTTGTTTGAAGAATTAGAGATTTCTTCTGATGAATTAGAGATTTTGTTTGAAGAATTAGAGATTTCTTCTGATGAATTAGAGATTTTGCCTGGTGAAATACAAATCTTAGTTTTACAAGTTGGCAATTTATCTTTTTTATGCTTCTTATGAAGTGGTTCATCTTCCTCAGTTTCAATATCAGATGAAGAATATCTAATTTTTTTTTCTCCAATTAACTTTTCTTCTTTATTTAATGGCTCTCGGGTCAGAATATACGGCTCAATATCAACCATCATCTTTTTTTCAAAACACTCTGTTAACCACTCATCTTTAACTATAAGCCATTTTCCATCCTCTAAGTTTCTTTCTCCATGTGGTTTAATCACTAATACATGTGTACAGTCTTCTAATTTATCAACAAGTTGCAATCCTTTATTCTTGAACACCTTTGCTTTTGTAGCAAGTAGAGATTTATTGGTTTTTGGATATAGAAAAAACTTGCACGAGTTGGGTATTATAGATGGAGTATTCATTAGGACTGTTAGATTAGCAGACATGCAATTTTTAGAAATTAAGCACTTAAATTAAGCACTTGAAAACTGCCATAAATACAACAAAACAAAACAATTTATTCAAAAAAAAACAACCTCAATCACGTGATAAAGAGAAAATAGCATATCAATTGTGACTATTTCAAAAGTTTTAAGTTAGGACTTCGTGGCCAAGTTGGTTAAGGCGTGCGACTGTTAATCGCAAGATCGTGAGTTCAACCCTCACCGAGGTCGTTTTTTTTAAAACAATAAATACTGCTTAAACTTAAAACCCGTACCCTAGATATACTATACTATTACTTACCTTCTAGATAGACGTATCTCTTTCTTTCGGTATTTATATCATTTATTTAGCAGATCAAGAAATTATGGATATTCCTAGATATTTGGCATCAACTGCTTACGGACAGAAAAATAGATCTTCACCTGATGATCTTGAACTTTTGCCAACTAGATGGGCCAAATCTGCAGCAGATGGGTTGGTTGCATTAAGTAACCAGAGTACAGTTATAGAGTACAAAGCTGAAAGTAATCCAAGTATTCAAGAGATCAGGACTTTGAAGACCAATCGACCAGTATCAGCGCTATGTGTGATATATTATTTTGAAGTTGAGATGCAAAATTGTCTACGAGACGTACTAATTGGGATTGGATACTGTACGCCAGCGGCAAGCCTAAACAAACTACCAGGACTTGAAAATGGATCTTGGGGATACCATTCGGATGATGGTAAGACTGTGACATATCCAATGAATGGAGTGAACAATGGACCAACGTACGGGAAAGGAGATATTATTGGATGCGGTATTGATTTGGTTAGAAAGGTCATTTTCTATACAAAAAATGGTATTCTGTTACCAGAAGTAATGTTTAGGAGCATCCCGAATGTAACAAGGTACTATTATCCGTGCGTGGGGTTTCGGCCTAGTGTGACTTTGGTAGGGAATTTTGGACAACAGGAGTTCATGTTTGATATCGAGAGATATGTGGAAAATAGACGTCTTGAAGTGGTAACATCAATTAAGAATACCAAATTGTTACCGAGTGCAATCATATCAGACAGTCCTAAAACTGATACAGAAGAAGACGTGAAAAAAATGATAAAACGATTTGTAGGCTCGTATTTTTCCTACTCTGGCTATATCGACACTGCAAAAGCATTTCGAGAAGAATTGCAAGCAGAAAGGTTACTTCAACCCGCTTTTGAGCAAGAAGAAGAAGATAAATATATGATCATTGAAGGAGATGAGGTGATCAATAGACAAAAAATCACTATAATGATCAATAAGGGTGACATTGATGAAGCATTAAAAGCACTAAAAATGTATTTTCCAGTTGTTTTAGAAAACAACTTGATCATTTTCAAGCTTGAATGCTGTAAATTTATAGAGTTGGTACGGGCTTCGACTCAAGTCGAATCAGTTATAGACACCGCAATTGCTTTTGGCCAACAACTTCGAAATAAATATAAAGCTAGTGAATGTTCTTTTGTGCAGTCTCGACTTTCGGAAGCTTTTTCTCTTCTTGCATACGCTGATCCATTATCTCAAGATCCAAGTGTGTCATACTTGATGGATCCTATAGAGCGAACACAACTTGCTGAAGAGGTAAATGCTGAAATTCTAGTCGCTCTTGGAAAACCTGGTGAGCCACCATTGCAACGAGTTGTCCGGCATGTAACTGCTCTAATTTCGGAAGCCCATAGTAATGGTAGATCTGAAAGTGACTTTGTAGACGTGAAAACTGATTTTTTTTAGAGAAACAGCTCCATTCAAGTAGCTATTCAATTGCATTGTGAATCGCATAGAAGATTAAACAACACAAAAACTTCATTTCAATAATACAAATAATAAAAATATACAAATAATAATAATAATAAAAATATACAATTAATAATAATAATAAAAATACACAAATAATAATAATAATAAAAATATACAAAAAAAATAAAACTATATACAAATTGACCATTTATACCTATTATTCTGCTCTCTCTCTTTCAATCATTGAAAAAATCCCAATCAGCTTAAGAAAAGAAATAGGTGGAGTTGGCTAGCTCATGCACATCAAAATCACCCTTAGGAGGAACAGGTGCAATTCTCAAGGGAATAAACACACCAATAGTGCTCTTCTTACCACTCTTCTTCTTGGGTGTGACTTCAGATCCTTCATCATCTAGAGAAATGGCTTCTTCTTCATTCAACAAGCTTCCTTCTTCAGCTTCCTCTTCTTGTTTTGCTAAAGCGTCTAAACCAGAACCAACATGCTCAGTAGATTTTGTGTAAACCGCTTTTGTTTTTGGCTTAGAAAGCTTGATGTTATTAACACTAGCAATCAAAGAGTTGAGTTCCTCTTCACTTAATTTTTCAATGATACTCAAAGGTGTAACCATATTTTTGCCCCGTTCAATTTGTTCAGGGTTCTTATAAGGATCAGCATTAAGTAAATCATATCTCTTCTTTTCCAAGGCCAATTCACTTTGAGCAGAGACTCTTTTGATGTCGAGATCTTTCGACAGATCTTTACGAGCTTGTTGGATCTTGTTGGCGACAACAGTGTCTGCAGGAATTTCCACATACTCAAGCATGCCTTTATAACGCTGAATAAACTCGTTTCTAAGTTGTTCTACTAAATCAACTTCATGCAGCTTGATAAAAGCACTTCTCAAAGACTTATTCATCACGTCAACATCCGCAGCGTGTGTCCAGTAAGAATCATGAACAGAAGCAAATTCCAGGCCTTGCTTACCACACTCCGTCGCACTCAAAAGCATATGAGAAGCATCTAAAGAGTGAATATAGTTGGGTGGGAATGCAGTTCGTTGTTTACGAGAGTTCACGCCACGCACAGCATAAGGATCTGAAAGGAAAACACTTTGAAGTTTGGTTTGGATCTGGGTTTTCTTGTCTTCTCTGTAAGGTTGAACAATAGGAAGTCCCAAAGGCGTTGTCCAAATAACACTTGACATGAATTGTGGTCTTTTAACGTTGCTTCGGAGAGTTGAACCATCAATATCTAATCTAACAGACTTCGCAATCTTGGTTGCCGTATCTCCCAACCAATCTTGAATGAGATGAGCACCCTCGAAAAGAGATCTAACAGCTTTAAAAACTTTAAGGGCAATGTAAGCTGAAGCAGGGTAGATGAGAGAAGGTTCAACAGTTTCCATACTCTTCAATTGATTAGCAATTTGGGCACGGGCACCAACGTATGTTACACCGTACACATTGGTCATGACAGTTTGTTTAACTGTTTTTCTAACCAATTTGCCATCAAGGAGTTTTGCAATCTCATGACCATTATCTGCATCTTCTTTCACAAAAACTTTGACAATTTTTAAAACCTCAGAATAAACATCTTGAGGTCTATTACTAGGAACAAGATTGACTTGTTTAGCACCTTCAGTATCACCACCCAATGCTGCATAATGTTGCAATCCGTTACATGTACCGTCTTGATGAACTGGCAAGTAACTCACAAATTCAGTTGGATCTGGTAAACTCATTGCCTGCTTCAACTCCATACATACGGCAAGAGTTTGCCAAGGGTTCTCACCTTCCATCCACCATCTTTGACCATCAAGTGGCTTTTCGGCAGAATCAATAACATCCTTCATATGCAAATCAACAAATGCTTCACGCTCGTCTAAGCTGTATTTGTCATAACCAAACACATTGGCAGCGTGAATTTTGAGCCATTTGAGACCACTCTTTCCAAGCTTTCTACCACTCCAAAACATTAACAAACTTCTCGATAAATCATCACCAAGATGATTTAAATGTGGAGAAAGAGGATAGGCACGACCACGGAAATCCATATTATGAGGAAGATAGAATCGCTCACCAAGAAAAGCTCTAGCAATTTCCAATTTGTAATTAGCACTACATCTTTCAGAGAATGCATTCTGGTATTGAACATGCAATTTTCTACATTCACGAAGCCAGTCTCTTCTAACTGAAGGATCAGCATCACGGGGAGGAGCAGGAGGAATTACCAATTCTTCAGTAACAGCAGGAATCTTTAAAAATTCTTTACCTTCATTCCAAACACCTGTGATAACTCTGAACAAGTCGGAATTAATGGTCCAAGCTGTTTCACCTAAAACGTTCAAACCTTGGTAAACACCTTCAATATCTTTTCTCTCTGAAGCAGCTTTCAAGTAAGCCAATTGCTCTGGTGCGTCTTTCACTCTCATGATGGGGGAAGAACTGTACAAATAGCCTCCATTGTGATATGAAACCCAAGGCTTAGGCTTAACAATCATGGGAAGAAGTTGGGGTTGTAATACAGTACCGCTAGTGTCACCAGAAATATACTTGCTGAGATATTTGTGAACCTTCAAGACTCCCAACCTTGTGCCACCTTGATATTGGTATCCGTGATAAAACGCAGGAGCTTCACTTTCAACACTCTGGCCAGTATTAGGATCTTTTCCGTGAACAGGAACTTTAGCAACATGAAGCAATAGTGAGATCAGCAATGAACCAATTTTTGCTCTAATGTCCATGGGCCAGGAAGTATGTGATGTCAAAGAACTATCTTTAACCGTATCTTTAAGTTGAGAAACAGAATCCAAATTTGCCGAGTTTTTCTTGATCCCTCCTAATGCATTTTTTTCGCGTTTGGAAGCTTTGCTAGCTTTGTATTCAGTCTCTACTGCGGTTCCAACAGCAAGTACAGCACGTCCAGTACGCATACCTTCCAAAACACCACCAGTAGAAGTTAAATTCAGTAATTCCAACATGGTAAGCATACCCAACTTTTCTGAGTTGACCAGCATCAAGTATGGACCGTAATCAAATCGTTCCACAGCAGAGGAGTCTGTCTCCGTACCAGCTTTAATCATTTTTTGAATTTCTTCTTTCTTAATGTAACCAGTAGTTGCTTTGATTCTGGCCAACTCGTTTTCAATTAATGGCTGGAGTTCTCTATTCCATCGCCAGAGTAATGCTTCCAAGGGCTTAAGACTCATAATACCCTGTTGACGCATTTTTTCGTAGTTGAGTTTCCATGCTTCTCTTGCAGCTTCCAATCCTTTAGTTTCAATCAATTCTTGTCTACTAAGATTATACTCGTAGAAAGCTTTTTCAAACTCTTCAGCATGTTCAGGTTTGATTAATTTTGAGATTTTGAAAAAGTCAATATAGTGGGTTTCGGAGTCAATGGCTTCTGTAGGGACCAAATGAGCAATTTTGTCTATAAAAGCTTTGGAGACTTCTTCAGAAGCCATACCAGTCAAATTGTGTCGGATAGCTTGAAGATTTGTCGTGATGATAGCTTTGAGCTTTTCAGCACCAGGTTTGTGTAAAGTTTCAGCATCGGTGATGCTAATTTCTTTAGGGGCAGATACAGGATCTGTTGCTTCAGCTTCAACGATAGGCTCAGAAGATTGCTCCAAGAGAAGATCTCTATATTTCTGTTCGACCACAGTAATAGGAAGCTCACACGACTATTGCATGTTAGTATTTCAAGGGTTATCAATAAAAGAATTTCGACTTACCAAGATGATTTTTGAAATAACATCCATACCGAGAATATCAACATGATTAAGAATTTTATGATGGGCTGAAAAGTCTTTAGAAGTTCCAATAGCCATACTAGCTTCTTCAAAGAACATTTCAAGTTTTTCACCATTATAATCAGATGCTAAAGCTACGTTTCTTAGCAAGATGGCATAAGTAACAGAAGTATGCTTAAAGTCAGTTTTAGCAAGCTTTTTTGTAATCATTGCCAGCCATTTTTGCGATACAGTAGCATCATTTACATTTGCCTCCGCCAATCTCAAAAGATAATTATTAACAGCAGCAGTGACTTCAGGACCAGAAGATCGTTTGCTGAAATTGATGAGAACATCTTGAGCTCGACTGAAATTCTGAGTATCCAAGCAAGCTTCTAACAGGGTCCATAAATGGGAGTAATCTTTTGAAAAGCTGTTGAATGGAATCGAATCATTTGGTGAAGACCAAGAAGCAGATTCAAATCCTGTACTAATCTTAACCGTTTTGACTCTGCTGGGTTTTTCAGGCAGACGATCCAAGGATAGGAGATGATTTGCAGGGTCTGCGAATGAGCTTGAAGTAGTTAAAGATTGATCATTTTTCGATTTTGATTGAAAAAGTCTAACGGATGCTAAATGTTTTGGTAAATATAATGAAGATGCGAGATGTTTTCTATAGGAAGCTCTTTTAGCTGATCGTGAAGCAAGTTGCAACCCTCTCATTTTGCTTGTTTGCAAGGAAATGAAAAAAAATTAAAATGAAAAAATTATAAAATATTAAAAAAATTATAAAAAGTTAAAAAAAATTAAAAAAAATTACAAAATTAAAAAAATTAAAAAAAATTAAAAAATTATGAAAAATTACAAAAATTATAAAATTTTAAAAGTTTCAAGACCAAAATTTTCGTGTCACATGACATTTGGGACTTTATATTTCAATTGAAAATGGGTTAGGCCATGGTTCTAAAAGATTTTCTAATTGAAAATCGCTAACGACTTCAATAACAATGTTAACAGACTTGAACGTTCCATGGCCAGCAGTGCCAAACAGTATTTCATTGAAAAACGTATCACAAAGTCTTTTCATACTTAGAGATTTGGGCTACTCTCATGTCGCTTTAAACTATTCAATTGACGCAACTTCGAGTACAAAACAACCCAAAGGTACTAATAATACCGATAACGTGAACCAAATTGATCTCAGTATACTTCCAACTCCACCTCCACAAGGTCTCAAAG
Organism: Geotrichum albidum; assembly: GCA_003707475.1. Classification (NCBI taxonomy): domain Eukaryota; kingdom Fungi; phylum Ascomycota; class Dipodascomycetes; order Dipodascales; family Dipodascaceae; genus Geotrichum; species Geotrichum albidum. Next base: position 164,092 of record PPJE01000026.1, read on the forward strand.
TGTTGACAAGAGTTACATTAATCCTAGACGATAACTCAGCTTCTCACGAACTACAACGTATAACAACCCTTGGAACTGTTTATGATATCGTAGCAGTCAGACCTAAAAGTGAACGAACGCTACAAAATGCATGCACTACTATAGATGGCATTGACGTTATCTCACTTGATATGACGGTCAAATTTCCTTCTTTTTTAAGACACAAAACTATAGGTGCAGCCGTCTCCAGAGGCCTGAAATTTGAAATATGCTACTCTGGAGGTCGTGATCCCTCTCTTTCACTCCAGTCTGGTTCTTCAGGTGATAAAATTAAACTCACAGTTTCTACCTCGTTAACATCTAGCATTTTGGGCTCAGAAGCCAAAAAAAACATTATTTCAAACGCTAAACAAATAGTGAGAAGCACTCGAAAACGCGGGATCATTATTTCGTCTGAAAGCTACAGCGCAGCAGGATATAGGGGCCCTTTCGACGTGATAAACCTGGCCTCTACGTTGTATGATTTAGACAATATGAGAGCACGACACGCAGTGGACAGAATACCAGGTTTGGTCATTAAAGGTGGAAAATTGAGGAAATCAAGTTATAAACAAGTCATCATGACAAGAACAGATTAGATTAGATTATGTGTAAACACCAACAGCATCAATAAGAAATATACTTCCAAAACTACGTGAACTCATTAGTTTCTGAAACAGCAAACCAAAGCAATACATACCCAAAGCAAATAGATGCTGCTATAGAAATAAACTGTGCCTTAACAGTATTGGCAAATCCTGCCTTTTCTACAAATTTGTTAGATGATAGTCTTAACAATTGATTCATACTTACCAGTCAAAATGAAAATACCTGTCAACGATATAGCTAAAACTAAAGCCGTAAATGCCCATTGACCTTGAGCTTCCAATGGAATAATCGGTTCAAAGGCTTGAGCTTGCTTCCAAGCCAACTTATTCATATAAATATTAAAATCTCTCTCTATATGAAACTGTACTAACTTACATGTAAACTCTTGGATTCTGAAGACATCGTTGGTGATATATATAAAATTGAACACGACTGTCTTTATTCTGCTGGATATTTCGAAGGGAGGAGGTTTGTATATACTCAGGGTTGGGGTATGCAATACATCGTCGCGAGTTTGTGATACTGTTGAGCAACGTACATCCATGATAAATGTGTCTGGCTGACTTTATAAAGGTTTTAAATCTACTTTTGTTTTAAAAAAATTAAAATTATACATTAACATTCGTTTAGTTTGCAAAACTTTTTTCTATTTCATATCACCTAGCCTTTAGAAAAACTTGCATCTTTGGAGACATGGCTTGAAGAACCAGCTGCTGATGCCGCAATGTTTTCTACAGTGAACCATGACAGTTTGGTATCACTCTTCCTCTTCATTGACGTCCTTCTTTGTAAGTCATTTTCATTGGCAAGTGGTTCAATTCTTGGCTGTGGTAACGGAACCGATGGAGGAACATTTGTTATGGTTTTATTATCTCCATCGATAGTATAACTACTATTTCTATCAATAGCTTGTCCGTATACAATTGAGTTGCTTGCATTTTCCCACTCCCACTTTCCCTCTAAATTAACATAAGGCTTTAATACCATGTTTTCGCCTTCGTCACTAGACTCCGCGTCCATGAATTCACCTCCAGAACTTGCTGTTTTATATCCATCTTGTATTTCTTCCTCACTTTCTCCAGAAGGATCTTCTATGTGTTTGATGGCGGCTTCGCGCGCATTAACAGAAAGATCAGGGAATTCTACAATTGAGCCAGTGTTTCGCGGCGCACTGGAGTATGGAACTGCTGGTCCGTAATCATGCCGCAGACCTTCTGTGTCTGACGATGAATATGATCCAATTGATGCTGATTTATCAGAATGGTTTCCTTCCCTGTTGCTATAATGGCTAGAATCGGAATTATGCGATATGGCTCCACTTAACGGCCTCAAGATGGGTGATGATTTTTCTCGAGAAAGTTGTGTGCTCACAGGAGACTGGTCAACAATTCTCATACTTGGAATTTCGTTTGGTGGAATTGTAGACAAAGAACCTCCATTTTCTCGAGTTTTTCTCTGTCTCCAAGAGTTTTGAGCTTTTCCTATAATCAAACCTTTGTGTTCAACAGATGAATTATCTGGAATGTTTGAAACTATAGGACCCATTGTGAATTCAGAATCAGCTGCGACATGCCGTCGGTCAGTTTTCAAATCATCACCAATTCGAGTGGAATCACTTGCTCTTTCGGATAACAGACTTTTTGGTGAAGTGTCAAAGTTCAAAAAGTTACTTCCTTGTGGATTTTCCAGTTTGTACATGTTGAATTTGTTTGCATTTCCTGGTGAATCAAACACAGAATTACTAAGTATTACTGGAGTTATTGAATTCTGTGGGTTTAATTTTTCGTTACTTTCATTCAACAAAGACCGTTTTAGAGAGCCTGCTCTGTTTGGATTGATAATATGAGCAGTACTTTCACGCTCATGTAAAACAGGGCCTGAAATATCACTTTTTTCAGTTTTCCTCTTTTTGTGACAGCACAAGAACAATGCAATCAAGAGCAATATAAAAACAGTTGGAATCACTACACCACAAGCAATAGCGACTATTTTTTTCGAGTTTTTTTTCAAAGATTGTGTAGCAGGAGCCGCTACAATAGGGCTGGAGGTAGATACCGCCTCAACAGCTTTTATATTGAACACCAACTGATCGTCATTAATTTCAGAATTGCTGAGAGTAACTTTAGTTTGATTAAAATTTTCCGGGACTTGGCCGTACAGCGTGAAGTTTTCGTTATTATACGAGATCCAGTTAGATGTTGAAGACGAAAAGGAAGCAGTAATATTTGGGTTTGACGAATTTAAGGCTGAAGACGGGATAGTATAAGAAAAAAAAGAATCTTTAGTAGCATTGATGTCTGGAAGTGAAGATTGAGTGAATACAGAGTAATTGACCGATTCGTTGTGAGCGTAAAACTTGAGTTGAATTTGGACTGTATCACTGAAAGTATCATTAATCAAGAGGTTATAAGTTTTGTTTGTGAAATTAGCAGGGACTTTTCCCGAGATTGTTGAGTTTACATCTCCCGATAGTTCCCCAGAGGTTGTTGAGTGTACTGTTAACCAGTCACTATCTACAGATATCGAGGAAATGTTTTCAGTTGAAATTGGCTGATTATTTAAAAAGACATGAGTAAGAGGGATTGGAGCAGAGAAATTTTGGCCGGACGAGACATTATAAGTGAGTGTGGTCAAATTTGTTGAAAACTGCTGAGCTCCAAATTTCAAGTTGAAGTCTACTGCAGCACTAGAGAATCCCGGATACTGGAGTGCCAACAGTGATATAGAGTAAGTTTGAGATGGAGCAATTTCTGAGTTTACTGGAGGAGCAGTACCTGAGAAGGTCAAAGAAGAAGCATCAAAGAATATCCAGATAGGTAGTGGAGTGTGAGTAGAAGATAGAGATACGAACTGGGTGATTGGCAGAGTTGCGTTAAAAATTGACTTGTCGAATGAGAAGGAAAAGGGCTTCCCTGGAGAGATTACGAGTGAGTTTGAAGAGGCAAGGTTACCAGCAGAGCTCAAGGACGACGCTATGAGGGAAGAGTTTGAAACTGTAGCGAGATCTTGGTTTGTCATTGCAAACGACGAGTTTACTGAAACCATGCCAGTAGAATCAGTTCCGACCAAATCAAAGTAGATATACTGCACAGAGCTACTACTGCTACTAGCATAAGATGGGGCAGTTCCCGAAAAAGTTCTCGTATCTTCATTAAACGATAACCAAGCAGGCAAGCTCTCTGCGCTGTAGCGTATTTGTGAGGCTTGTGAGGTAAATGTGTCTGAGGGTAGCTGGTAGGCGAATGAGTTTCCGTACTGTATAAGAGGTGGATACTGGATAGCGAGTGGATATGAGTTAGTAGGCAATGCGGTAGAAGGTGAAGCCAACAAGAGCGCCAATGCAGCTATAGTCCACATTATGAGAAAAGAGCGTGAATGAGCGAGAGATCAAGTACTAAAGTACTTTAAGTCTGGACCCAAAGAATGACTTAGACAACAGCAAAAAAGACCCTATGAGCGATGAATAGGAAGAAGAAGAAGTTTTTTTCCTGTTGAAGACACGAGATGAGTTGCATTAGAGTATGAGAGATGGGCTTGAAGCAAATATTCGGTTAACTAAAAAGGGGCCATAACCTTAAACAAGTGAAAATTATAATCATTGATAAACAAACGAGTATTTATTAACCAATGTGTAACCATACATGATGACATGACGCATTTGGCAGTTAAGTGAGTAGATGATTGATAGTTAGGTAGCTAACTAGGCAGCTAAGATGATAGTTAACTAAACATCTAGACATCTAGACATCTAAACAACTAGACATTTTACTTAACAACTAAACAACTAAACGACTAAACATCCAACTAGGTAGCTAACTAAACATCCAAACATCTGAACATCTAGATAATTAGCTAAATAATTAGCTAAATAATCATCTAAAATATAAACATCTGAAATGTCAACGAAAAAAACTTCACCTGTTTTCGATAAACCTTCCAAAATTTGCAAATTCCGGACATCTGCATGAACTTCATCAAGGAAGCACATTAAAAGGAGGTTTTAAACTTTTCATTATTAGTACAAAATTGGACATTTTTTTTGCGTTTCAAGACTAAAATCTATTAAAGTTTGAATCATATCGTACTGAATGGTAACATTTTTCCTACCTGAGACATAAACATTGGCTATTTTTAATCATCCATAGATCTAATAAATAGATATCCATCTTCAAAACTCTTGTACACAAAAAATAGGACAACCGAGGGATTCGAACCCTCGCCTCCGAAGAGATAGGAACCTTAATCCTACGCCTTAGACCAACTCGGCCAGGTTGCCTTGTATATTTATGCTGAAAAATTGGTTATTTTATTCATTTTACTGAAAAACGAAAAAAAAAAAAAAAAAAAAAAAAAAAAAAATGAATCTATCTATCTAAAAAAAAAAAAAATGAATCTATCATCTAAAAAAAAAAAAAGCATTATCTTATCTCAAATTAGAGTAATTTGAACCACCCAGCGAAAGCTGTTGTATTAAGAAACAAATGAGAAATTCTTATAATTATAGAAGCTGTACTTTAATAGTACGACTTCGTCGTCCTATATAGTGAAATTTGTTATATAAAACGATAAGTATTTGAATAGTTAAAATTGTTGATTGATTGATTGAAAATATTTTTTTTTGTTATTTGCAACGAGAAGTATTTTTATCTGATTTGTTTTTCATTTGCTATATAAAAAGATAAGTATTTGAACAGTTAAAACAAATCTATCATCTATCTATCTTAATTTATTTTTCTATTTTTGACTCATTGTGAAATTTGTTATTTAAAACGACAAGTATTTGAATAGTTAAAATGTATTTATCTTTTTATTCTTCTGCTTCAATATTTTTCACAAATTTTAACGAACAGATCATTTAGTATTCTTCTATATAATAATTTTTTTCATCTAAAAAATTTGAATAGTTGACATGTTATCATCAAAAATTTCAATTATTTCATCACTAATTATCTACTTCATGTGTGAAATCTCTAAATTTTAAAAAAACTTTTTTAATTATTTTCCGTTATTCATGCGTATTTTTCAAGTCAAGTATGAATCATAGAAAACCGGGATGAAATTTCACATGAATTTCTCAAAACAAGACCTTAATGACTTTTAATAATTTTTCAGACCATAAAATTTGGTTATTTCAATCAAAAATTGGTATTCAAGGATCAATATTGCAAAGTTTTGAAAAAATTAAACTTAAACAGCAACCGAAATAAATAAGCTTTTTTATGAATATCATAGCTTGTTGCCGAATTGCTTTCATTAGAATGTCAAAACTGAACAACGCGTTCAAGTAAAGTTTCTCAGTACGCGACTCAGTCTTCTTGAAAGCTCTACTAGAAAAGGATCTTCATTGTAATAATCATCAATGCCGACGTAAGGATGCTCTTCTCTTTGTTTCAAAAATAATAACAAAAAAAGTAAATTTGAATCAATTCAAATCGTTGGAAAGTTGAAAGCATGTCCACATACATTGAGTTTATTATCTAATTAGATTGTTTGTTTATTTTTAAAAATTCTTTCACCAAAGTCATCCAATGTCTTTTATAATTTAACTACAACTATTTTTACTTTTTTAGTTTTCATCAGATCATAGTCTAAATATTAATTGAACTCATATCTATAAATTTTGTTTGGATAAACTCTATATTTCTACTGAATTGAATAAAGATTTGTTTCTCATTTATCAATCACCATTGCTTTAAACACGATAAAAAAATCGGCCTAAACTTTATTTTTCTAGTCAACCCAAAATAGCAAAAAGTTACATTATTAAGATCTCTACGCAGATTAAACAAAACCAATCCACTGATCAACTTTATAATTCTGAAACAAAATCTTGCCGAGATTAAATAGTTCTTTTTGTTTGCAAATAAACACAAAAAATGAACGGTAGGAGAATCGAACCCCTGTCCTTCGCTTGGAAGGCGAAGATGATAACCACTACACTAACCGTCCAGATTACTTAATAATATTTTTTTAAATTTTATACCTCTTTTCTAGAAATTAGTATTAGTAAGCAAAACTTAATATTAGAAGCACCCCTTGAAAACGAAAAACAGCACTTCAAGTTCGCAAACCTAGAGACACTATTCAAAGGAGGAAATCAAACCATTTTTGCTGGAAGCAACACTGATAAGAACTCAAAGGAAACAGTTCCAAAGACTCTCGCTACAAGAAAGCTGAGAAAAGCAAACGATGGTATCACTGCCATCAGAGCAAGAATCGACCAGA